>SJYX01004224.1:99653-152138 GCA_006410675.1 Oreotragus oreotragus | reverse complement strand
GGAGAGTGAAAAAGTTGTCTTAAACCTCAACATTCAGAAAATGAAGATCATGGCATCCGGTCCAATCACTTCATGGGTCATAGATGGGGAAACAGTGGAAACAGTGTCAGACTTTATTTTTTGGGGCTTCAAAATCACTGCAGATGGTGACTGCAGCCATGAAATTAGAAGATGCTTACTCTTTGGAAGAAAAGTTATGACCAACCCAGACAGTATATTCAAAAGCAGAGTCATTACTTTGCCGACTAAGGTCCATCTAGTCAAGGCTATGGTTTTTCCTGTGGTCATGTATGGATGTGAGAGTTGGACTGTAAAGAAGGCTGAGTGCCAAAGAATTGATGCTTTTGAACTGTGTTGTTGGAGAAGACTCTTGAGAGTCCCTTGGACTGCAAGGAGATCCAACCAGTCCATTCTGAAGGAGATCGGCCCTGGGATTTCTTTGGAAGGAATGATGCTAAAGCTGAAACTTCAGTACTTTGGCCACCTCATGCAAAGAGTTGACTCACTGGAAAAGACTCTGATGCTGGGAGGGATTCAGGGCAGGAGGAGAAGGGGATGACCGAGGATGAGATGGCTGGATGGCATCACGGACTGGATGGACGTGAGTCTGAGTGAACTCCGGGAGTTGGTAATGGACAGGGAGGCCTGGCGTGCTGTGATTCATAGGGTTGCAAAGAGTCGGACATGACTGAGCCACTGAACTGAACTGAATGCAGGAGACACAGGAGACATGGCTTTTGTCCCTGGGTCGGGAAGATTCCCTAAAGGAGGAAGGGCAACCCACTCCAGTATTCTTGCCTTGAAAATCCCACGGACAGAGCAGCCTGGCAGGCTACGGTCCATGGGGTTGCAGAGTCAGACACGACAGAGTGAGCACACTACTCCACTTAAGGGATGTGGGAAAACAGAGAAAGAAGAAAAGAGACTTCTCTTTATCCCCAAAGCCTACCCTGAGCATTGGTAGCATTTTGATGTCTTCCTCCCATTCTGTCTTGTTTCTAGATGTAGTGTTTACTGTTCGCTTATTTTTCAAACTTGTGTCCACTGATCATTTTCTATCTTGTCTTCACCACTTCACATCATAAAATAAGCATTTGTGTGAGGCTCTGAAAAGTGGCAACACCATGCTGCTGCTGCTGCTAAGCCGCTTCAGTCGTGTCCGACTCCGTGCGACCCCAGAGACCGCAGCCCACCAGGCTCCCCCGTCCCTGGGATTCTCCAGGCAAGCACACTGGAGTGGGTTGCCATTTCCTTCTCCAATGCATGAAAATGAAAAGTGAAAGTGAAGTCGCTCAGTAAGTGTCTCAGCTTCGTGATCCCATGGACTGCAGCCTACCAGGCTCCTCCATCCATGGGATTTTCCAGGTAAGAGTACTGGAGAGGGTTGCCATTGCCTTCTCTGGGCAACATCATAGAGTGTATCCATTCTGACTTTTGGACACTGAGTTATTGCTGATGCTTCTTTGTTGAGAGGAGCTGCACTGAACCTCCCTTTGCAGGCACTCTGTGAATATTTAGAATTATTCCCATCCCAGGAGTGGGTTCTGTGGCCAAACCTTGCAGTCTTTCCAGGGGGCTTGAACCCATTTAGATCTGCACAAGCAACGTTAGCCAGCCCAACATGGGAGTCCTGTTTTCATACTGGTTCAGTTCAATCGCTCAGTCGTGTCTGACTCTTTGCATCCCCATGGCCTGCAGCACACCAGCCTTCCCTGTCCATCACCAACTCCCAGGGCTTGCTCAAACTCATGTCCATCGAATAGGTGATGCCATCCAACCATCTAATCCTCTGTCATCCCCTTCTCCTCCTGCCTTCAGTCACTCCCAGAATCAGGGTCTTTTCCAAGGAGTCAGTTCTTCACATCATGTGGCCAAAGTATTGGAGTTTCAGCTTCAGCATCAGTCCTCCCAATGAACAGTAAGGACAGATTTCCTTTAGCATGGACTGGTTGGATCTCCTTATCATCCAAGGGATTCTCAAGAGTCTTCTTCAACACCATAGTTCCAAAGCATCAATTCTTCAGCACTCAGCTTTCTTTATAGTCCAACTCGCACATCCATATATGACTACTGGAAAAATCATAGCTTTGGTTAGATAGACCTTTGTTGGCAAAGTAAAGTCTCTACTTTTTAATATACTGTCTACGTTGGTCATAGCTTTTCTTTCAAGAAGCAAGTGTCTTTTAATTTCTTGGTTGCAGTCACCATCTGCAGTGATTTTGGAGCCTCCCAAAATAAAGGCTCTCACTGTTTCCATTGTTTCCACATCTATTTGCCAGAAAGTGATAGGACTGGATGCCATGATCTTACTTTTCTGAATACTGAGTTTTAAGCCAACTTTTTCACTCTCCTCTTTCACTTTCATCAAGAGGCTCTTTAGATCTTCTTCCCTTTCTGCCATAAGAGTGGTGTCATTTGCATATCTGAAGTTATTGATATTTCTCCCAGCGTTCTTGATTTCAGCTTGTGCTTCACCCAGCCTGGCATTTCATATGATATACTCTGCATATAAGCTAAATAACCAGGGTGACAATATACAGCCTTGATGTACTCCTTTCCCGATTTAGAACCAGTATGTTGTTCCAAGTCCAGTTCTAACTGTTGCTTTTTGATCTGCATACCGATTTCTCAGGAGGTTTCTCAGATTCTGCTCTTTCTTAGTCTAGAGCTTTCAGCGTGACATTTTTTTGCAACTTCAGCCAGAGCATTGCAATGATCTGTCACACAATAAAAGTTCCAGGTAGACTTGGTGTTACTAAAAAGTTGTATACTTTGATTTTATTTCGTATTATTGGTATTTCTTAAACTAACATAGCAAAATGTTGCTATCTGCATTCCAATCTTAAATTCTTAAAATATACCCAGTCACTGCCCTCAGACTTAGAAGGCACCTGGGCGTAGGGGTCAAGTTCACGGCTTCTGGACTCTGACACGAGGGTTCCAGGAGATGACGATGGAAAGCTCCTAGCACAGGGCATGGGCCACAATCAGCATTCAATTTGCAGGGGCTGAGATTAACCTATGACTCAACCACCAAGAAACACATTTTTCTAAATACTCCCAGGGCGATGTTTCTATGAAGTGACAAATGATACTGTGGGAGTGACCCTGGAGATGATAACTCAACCTCACTGTCCACTGAGGATGGAGAAGTTAAACAGCACAGTGGGAAGTGACAGAGGCTAACCTGGGATCCTGGTTCCCTCGGTCCAGCACTGTGTGTGTGTGTGTGCGCGTGTGTGTGCACATGTGTTTGTGTGCACACACACATGTGCACGTGTGGCCTCCTGTCTGAGACTACACTATCAACATAAAGAGAAAAACTACCCCGATGACTTCTAGGGGCTTTGGGAGACTCAGGTTCAGCACTCATTCTGGCCATGTCTGGCTGGGTGACTGTGGGCAAGTTATTGAACCTCTCTGAGCCTTAGTGGCCCATTTGTACAGTGACAGCTCTCACCTGAAGGGATTAGATGAATTAACACATGTAAGGCATTTTGTACAGCACCCTGACACCTGGTGGAGTTTGCAGAAAATGTTACGTTTTTATTATTCTGTTTCTATTTGGATATGTTGGATATGTTTGGATATGTTGTGAAAGCTTTCTGAACAGACTTAGGGGCTTTGTGGCCTCCCGTCTGAATGTGGATCTGGAAGCGGGAGACCTCCTTTTGCCATCACCAAGGCTCGAGGCTCAGCTGCTACAGACTCCTTCTGGGGCCCTCTCTGAACTCAGGCTGATCAGAGTAACCAGAGCCCCTCAAGGGTCAGCCCCCTCATACTCCAAAACAAAGACAAGAGGCAGGCCTGCTGTATTCACCCCAGGTCCCACTTAGCGTCTTACAGTTTCACCTATGGCTGAAGGATAATTTTTACTATTAACTTAGGATGCCTCCCCTAGAAAAGTAGTTCTCAAAGCGTGGTCCTTGGACCAGTAGCAGCATCAACTGGAAGCTTGTTAGGAATAAAAAGCCTTCGACCCCAACTCAGAGCTACCGAATCAGAAACTAGGAGTGGACGTGGTAATGTGAGTTTTAACGTGCCCTCCAGAATATTCTAATGCTTGCTGCTCTGGAACAGCAAGCATTATTTCTTATTTTTTATTAAAATGGAGAAGAGAAAGAATACACTCACAGTGACTCTTTCCAGTCACAAGAGGACAACAGAGAGCCTGCGGATGTGGGGCCAGGCTAGCCTGCTCCCCAGCTACTTACTGACTCATGGATCTGGGCCAGTACCTTCCCTTCCACGCAGTCTTCTCATCTGGAACACAGGACCACAGCATCACTTCACACACCCATTAGATCACAGGGGAGTTGCTGACCCAGGCTCACAGCTGGCGTTGGTAGACAGGCTCGAGAGGAAGGAGCTTTATCATGATGCCAGCAAAGGTCTGATTGGGCAAAAAATCCACTATTTCTGCCTACGCATTTTTGTAAAAAATGCGTGCGTGCTCAGTCACTCAGCTGCCTCCAGCTCTTTGTGACCCCGTGGACTGTAGCCTGCCATGAGATTCTCCAGGCAAGAATACTGCAGTGGGTAGCCATTCCTTTCCCCAGGGGATCTTTCCGACCCAGAAATCAAACACAGGTCTCTTGCATTACAGGCAGATTCTTTATCATCTGAGCTATCAGGGAAGTGCTAAAGGGTGAAAATCTGATGCAAATTTACCCTTTAAAGCTCTGGACAGAGAAGTCTGGCAGGCTACAGTCCACGGAGTCGCAAAGAGTCGGACGCGACTGAGCGTCTAAACAACAACAAAGAAGGCCTGGCTGTGTTAGCTACTGCTTTCCAACTCAGGGGGAACTGTAATCCATGATGAAGATGAGAACTATTATACAGTAGACATACTTTACACCCAGATACAAAGCAAGCCCAGGCCTAGACGGCTTCATGGGAGAATTCCACCCAGCACTGAAGAAGAATCAATACTTTGCGGGCATGCTCAGCCATGCACGACTCTTTGTGATCCGGTGGACTGTAGCCGCCAGCCTCCTCTGTCCATCCATGGGATTTTCCAGGCAAGAACAATGGAGTGGGTTGCCATTTCTGGCTCCAACACTGAACTCTTCCAAAAAGTAGAAGAGGAATGAACAGTTCCTAATTCATTATATGAGGACAGCAATACCCTGATAACAAAACCAGGCAGAAACATTACAAGAAAACAAGCCATTCCCTTCTCCAGGGGATCTTCCTGACCCGGGGATCAAATGTGGGTCTCCCACATTGTGAGCAAATTACCGTCTGAGCCACCAGGGAAGCCCCACAAGAAAACATTACAACAAACTAATATCCCTTGTAAATATAGATCCAGAATTTTTCAACAAAATATTGGAAAAATAAACCCAGAAGCATATAAGAACTATATACCATGACTAAGGGAGATTAATCCCAAGAAAGCAAAGTTGGTGTAACATCCAAATGAATCCATTTAATAACTATATTAATAAAGGACAAAATCCTCATGACCATCTCAATGCATAAAAGGCATGTGGCGCAATGTATCACCCTGTCATGATTAAAATACTCAACAACCCAAGAACAGAAGGGAACCTCCCCAACCAAATAAAAAGCATCCACCATACCCAAAACCCACAGTCTAAATTACACTCAGTGGTGAAAGACTAAAAGCTTTGCCTCTAGGTTCAAGGATAAGTCAAGGATGTCTATTCTCATCACTTCTATTTAACACTGCACTAGAGATTTATCCAGGGCAATAAGGCCAGAAGAAAGAAATAAAAGGCATCCATATTAGAAAAGAAAAATTAAAACTACCCCTACTTGCAAATGACATGAACTTCTGTATAGAAAATCCTAAGGAATCTACAAAACCTCCCCACAAAACTGTTAGAACACACAAGCTCAGCACGATGGCAGGATACAGGATTAGTATTCAGCAATTAATTGCATTTCTACACATTAGCCATGAACCATGAGAAAACACGGTTAAGAAAACGGTTACTGTCCAGAAGACACAGGTGTATCTGTGCATCCCACTGGCAGCACGAGTGCCTGCTCCATCCCAGGCACTAAGCCAGGCTCTTCCCAGGCAGAATCTCCTTCCACTCTCACACTCCTGCAAATGGTGTTTTCCTTATCTGACTGATGAGGAACTTCAGGGTCAGAGAGGTGGAGGGACCTGCCCAATGTCACATAGCTGGAGGGAGGACGCACCAGGCAGATTGACTCTGAAGCTCATGTCTTGTCCCTGTGCTGAACCCCCACAGCCCTCATGCCCCAGTGGTTCCCACACAGAGCCCCTGGCACATCAGAATCTCCCAGGACTCAAAAATACCATCCCTGACCCCGCCGGAAAGAATCTGATTGAACTGATCTTGGAAAAGACCCTGAAGCTGGGAAAGATTGAAGGCAGCAGGAGAAGGGGACATCAGAGGACGAGACAGTTGGATGGCATCACTGACTTGATGGACATGGGTTTGAACAAGCTCGGGGAGTTGGTGATGGACAGGGAAGCCTGGCGTGCTGCAGTCCATGGGGTCGCAAAGAGTCGGACACGACTGAGTAACTGAACTGACTGACTGGGTAGGGCACAGACATGGGCGTTTTTCTAAGCTTTCAAGGAGATTCCAATGTGCAGCTTGGATGCCAGGGTTGAGGCTCTGCTCTGGACATCCACAGAAGTGGAGGCTTCTCCAGGGTCTTCTCGCACTTGAGAGTGAAAAAGTGAAAGTGAAAGTCACTCAGTTGTGTCTGGCTCTTTGCAACCCAATGGACTATACAGTCCACGTAATTCTCCAGACCAGGATACTGGAGTGGGTAGCCTTTCCCTTCTCCAGGGGATCTTCCCAACCCAGTGATCGAACCCAGGTCTCCTACATTGCAGGTGGATTCTTTACCAGCTGAGCCACAAAGGAAGCCCTACTTGACCCCACTTGAAAGACACAGCTGCACCAGGGCAGCAAGTATGCTTCCTCCTAGATGCAACACCTAGAATTCACGTAGGAAGGAAGCTTGGACAAGTTCAACTTAGGCACACGTTTGGCACCTTGTAACTTCTAAAAACTTAACTAACAAATCTGTGCGCTGACTGTTATAAGCAGTCATTCTTGGCTTTTAAGCATTAGTATAAATGGAACATGTAGAAGACACACAATTGTAATCTCGAAAACCCTGTCCAGGTAAATAAGGTGGAGGTTGCAAGACCTGGAATCAGAAGACTCCCATCCAGTTCTCAGCTTTGGACTTCTCATCTCTGCCTCGACACTCACGTGATGGAAATTATCACTATGCCCAGTTCTTAGGCTAAGAAACTAGAAACTCAGGCCCAGAGACATCACATGGCTCATACGTGGCAGCACAGGGATTCAAACATGGGACTGATTCATGCCAAAGCCTGGCCCTGTCCACTAGACCCAGTTGCCCTCTGTGCATATTGGCAGTCCAGTACACGTGAAGGAAATGACCTTCAATTACTGGGTAACCTCTTTCCTGAAGCCAACCTTAATTAGAAAAGTCTGATCAATACAGGCAACACTGACTCCATCGGATCAGATGTATCATCTCTGATGGGCGGGGCTTATGGTGGAACATACTCCACGCATTATTCCATATAACCATCACCTCACCTGCCACCTCCCATATCTCACAGCTCAGGACACTGAACCGCAGAAAGGTCAGCAATGCCCCCACCCCTCAACCCAGGTCACACACCCAGCACATCACGGGAGCAGGATTTGAACCCTCCTCTGAGCTCTTCCCAACATAAGCTAGAAGTGATGTGAGAAAATGACACTTTACTTAAATAATGTTGTCGAGATTCTGCAAGGATCAACTCTTAAAACTCATTCACTGAAGGGGCCCAATTTAGAGTTAAAGTACACATCAGTAAGTCACAAAGAAACACAGACTGGCTGTCCACAGAGAACATATTTGAGCCAGTCACAGAAGCGTGAAGGAACGTCTGGGCAACGCCATGGTGAACCGACAGCTGTGGAAGGCTGGTCTCTGAATGAAGGTCTAATCTGCTCCCCAGGCTCTGGGGGCTCCAGCTGTCCTCCAGGTTCCCATCACATCATCCCTCTGCCTAGATGGCTTCACTGGGTCCTCCAGGTTTGGGGTTCAGCCTAACCCCAACGGTCAAGACTCTACCTCCTGCCTCCACTCCCTCTGATGCCACGTGGTCAGCTCTCCAAATGCCCACCTTTCCACGCAGTTCACCCCAAAGCTCCCAGGTCCCACCAGGCGTGGCTTCTGCCTCCGTGCCTCCCTCTGACCAGGGGTCCTGTCTCAGTCTGGACACTATCTTCTCCTGAGCTCACAAGTCTCCTCCCCTAGAAGCTTCCATAATCTGCTTCAGGGTACCCACAGCTCCTGTGCTTCCTTCTGACAGGGCTGCTCTGGCCATGCTGGGCTGGCGTCAGCTACTGCTTGTTTCCACGTAATTATTCATCTGGTCGACAAAGGATTATTGAGTCTCTACTCTGAAGGACGAGGTTCTCAGCACTGAGACCATGAAACAGACAGAAATCCCTGCCCTCGCAGAGGTGACCTCCTCTGAACATCCACTCCTTAGGTGCTAGGACCTGGTCGGGTCAGCTCTGTGCTCCAGGATTGCCCACAGTGCATGCGGGCAGAGGAGGAGCTCAGAGAACAGCAAGACAGGTCAGGCAGGATTCTCATCGCAGAACAGCTTTCTGGAACTGCTGTGGGCTGGGTAACACGTACATGCTAACTGAACTCTATGGCATATTCCAAGCTGAATGCAGGCTGGAGTGGAGTGCGATGAGGTGATGGCCATGGTGTGTCAGGGCTGGCAGCCGACTGACTTACTATCCCCAGCGCTGGCTCATGCCCAGCAGATGTTTCTGGAGCAGAAGACTGGTGTCACTTTGCATTTGTTTCTTCCTGAGCAAATGAGGGTTTTCAAGCTTCAGCTCCTGGACTGCAGGAAAGGCACGTGAACACATGGTTTGGCAAAGACACGTGCATGATCATTCACTCAGTCATGCCCAACTCTTTGCAACCCCATGGACTGCAGCCCCCGAAGCGCCTCCATCCATGGGATTTTCCAGGCAAGAATACTAGAATGGGTTGCCATTTCCTCCTCCAGGGGATCTTCCTGACTCAGGGTTCAAACCCCGGACTCCTGCACTGCAGGCAAATTTTTTTACCAGTGAGCCACTAGGGAAGCTTTGCAAAGGTACCAGGGTCCAACCAAGTGTCTTCCTTTCTCTGGCTGCCCGGGAAGTTCCAAAGCTTTGGAGCGGCACCATGGGCATGGGGCCTCCTGAGTCCCACACCTGCCACCACTGGGCACAGGGCCAGTGTGCAGAGGCAAAGGCCCAACTGAGCAGATTGCTTGTTGTGGCTTTTCTTTGTAAGTCATATTCTTAATTATAAAAGCAAAATCATGCTAATCAAAGAAAAAAAATTGAAGGGTTCAGAAAAGAAAACAAAATTAATTTACAATCCCATCCTCTCCCCAACATATGGTGTCTTTGCAGGTTTTCTTCCCACAAGGGAAGGACCAGCAGTGAACAGGCACATCCAGGCCCGGCTCTGTGGGGCCATCCCACTGGACCCTCAAGTCTTCTGTTCACGGAATGACTCTCACACTTTACAGACGGGAGAAGAGCGTTTCCGTGAAATTGTGACATGGCCCAAGGCCACCCAGGTTAAGAAATGCTGGGTCCAGGATCTGAAACCAGAACTGACTGCAAAGCACTGTTTGTGCTCAGGATGGAAGGAAAGTTCATTTCATCTCTCCTCCAAATTAAAACAATATGGCAAAAAAAAAAAACAAAACCACCTAACTTAAAATTCAGTATTTATATATCTGCTCACAAAGTCCAAATGCTATCAAGTTCTCTTTTTACCTGTGGGGTCTTTTTCTAAACTCGGGGAACGGGGCGGGGCTGTGCCCTTCAGCTCCCACCCAGCATGGAGCAGGCCTCCGTCCGCCACCAAGCCTGGAGAAGATGCGGACACACCTCGCTTTCTTGTTGCCATTCAGCCACTAAGTCATGCCTGACCCCATGGAGCGTTGCCTGCCAGGCTCCTCTACCTGTGGGATTTCCTAGGCAAGAACACTGGAGTGGGAAGCCTGTCTCTTCCCCAGGAGATCTTCTGGACCCGAGACTCTGCCCTGCGTCTCCTACATTGACAGGTGGATTCTGTACCACTGAGTCACCTGAGAAGCCCAAACATCTCTTCCTCAGGCTCCAAAGACTGACTCAGAACCTCAGAGAGGATCCAGCTGGTGGCCAAGAGCTGCAGTGCGGCCCAGCTGATCTCTCCCACTTCACTCCCAGCTCTCCCTACAGAAACCTGTTCTCCAGCCAGGCCGCTCTCCTCACCCCCTGCCCAGGCCTCGGGTCTCCCAACCCCTGCACCTCTGCCCGCTCCATTCAGAACTCTGCTTGTCCCGAACACACCCCATCTTCCCAGGTCTCCACTCACCTAAACGCCAAACTCTCCACGGCCGTAATCACATTCATTCTTTCAATAAACACACCACAAAGTTTGCTGTATGCCAAGCCCTGGAGGTTAAAAGGTGAGTGAAATGGCGAGGGTCCCCCACGCTGCTTCTACAGTGCAGAACATTCTGGAGAGAGAGAGAGAGGCGCAGCTCCCGCGATCCCCATAATTCTTTGAAAGAGATGCTCTCATTCTCCCCACCGCACCCCCCATTTCAGAGAAGGGGAAACTGTGACCCAGAGAAATGAAGTAACCCGCCCAAGATCACGGGCTGGGAAGCTGCATCCACCCATCAGTGTTCGGTCCACCTAAAGCTTGACTGTCGCACCCTGAACCTCAAGGGCGGCACGTGCGCTCACCCACCTCTGTGTCCCCAGGGCCCTGCCCAGCGCCTGACACGGCAGGGACAGGGCCCCGCTTGCCGAACTGAGTGGTTTCCGTGTCCAGGAAGAGACACATGCTTCTACTCCTGGCTTCTGAGCAGCGTTCCCCGAAACGGCCTCTCTCTGGTGATGAATAACCCAGGGAGCCAGCAGCGCCTGGATCAGCGTCTGCCTGGCTTCCTCCCTGAAACCCAACAGGCTCCATCTGGGCCCCAGAAAATGGCCCTGCTGCTGCTGATAAGAAGCAAAATCGTTGCAAAGCACCTTTGAAAATGCCGGTCTCTAAAACCAGCTCCCTAGACTGCAACAGTTAGGGAACAGTGATAGGTTCCTGTCTGTCTACACCCCATCTCGTGTTCCTCTGTTTTAGCGGGCAGTCGTGTCTCCAGACAGAAGACATCCAGTTCGCCGCCTCAAGCAGGTGGTCTTTTGGCGAGCTCAAGGGGACACACACCTGGAAGATGGGATCTTAAATAACCATACCCAGCTCTCACTGTTGTTGTGAGAAGTAAATGGAATAATATAAGTAAAAGCTTAACACAGCGCTGGGCGCCTGACACACCCTCACAAACATGAGCTGACATTACTGTGATGACGGGTACCCATGACAGTCCTCGCCACTCCGCTGATAGACCGTGAACCACTTTAGAGAGGAAGGGAGGGAAGGAGGAAGGAAGAACGAGACCGATCACTCTACCTGGAATAGAGCTGCATAACCAACAGACAGTGCCCTAAAGGGCAGCAAAAAAGGCCAGATTTCTTTGAATTCTGGCCATGACACACCACAGCTCCTCTGATGAACTATCCTAAGCCTGATGGCTCAGAGGGTAAAGAATCTGCTTGCAATGCAAGACAGACAAGAGCCGTGGGTTCAGCCCTAGGTCAGGAAGATCCCCTAGAGGAAGAAATGGCAACCCACTCCAGTAATCTTGCCTGGAGAATCCCAGGAACAGAGGAGCCTGGCAGGCTACAGTCCATGGGGTATAACCCAGGGAGCCGGCAGCGCCTGGATCAGCGTCTGCCTGGCTTCCTCCCTGAAACCCAACAGGCTCCATCTGGGCCCCAGAAAATGGCCCTGCTGCTGCTGATAAGAAGCAAAATCGTTGCAAAGCACCTTTGAAAATGCCTGTCTCTAAAACCAGCTCCCTAGACTGCAACGGTTAGGGAACAGTGATAGGTTCCTGTCTGTCTACACCCCATCTCGTGTTCCTCTGTTTTAGCGGGCAGTCGTGTCTCCAGACAGAAGACATCCAGTTCGCCGCCTCAAGCAGGTGGTCTTTTGGCGAGCTCAAGGGGACACACACCTGGAAGATGGGATCTTAAATAACCATACCCAGCTCTCACTGTTGTTGTGAGAAGTAAATGGAATAATATAAGTAAAAGCTTAACACAGCGCTGGGCGCCTGACACACCCTCACAAACATGAGCTGACATTACTTTGATGACGGGTACCCATGACAGTCCTCGCCACTCCGCTGATAGACCGTGAACCACTTTAGAGAGGAAGGGAGGGAAGGAGGAAGGAAGAACGAGACCGATCACTCTACCTGGAATAGAGCTGCATAACCAACAGACAGTGCCCTAAAGGGCAGCAAAAAAGGCCAGATTTCTTTGAATTCTGGCCATGACACACCACAGCTCCTCTGATGAACTATCCTAAGCCTGATGGCTCAGAGGGTAAAGAATCTGCTTGCAATGCAAGACAGACAAGAGCCGTGGGTTCAGCCCTAGGTCAGGAAGATCCCCTAGAGGAAGAAATGGCAACCCACTCCAGTAATCTTGCCTGGAGAATCCCAGGAACAGAGGAGCCTGGCAGGCTACAGTCCATGGGGTTGCAGAGTCGGACACGATTGAGTGGCTAAGCACACACACACCTTATCCAAGCCTGACTTTCATCCTCCTTGGTGAAAGCTGCATTACCTGAGCCTGGAGCCTCTGTTCTCAGTGTCCCGCCCCCCCAATCCCACCCTCCCTCTAACCTGCTGAGGAATCTCACAGCTGCTCTGTGTGCCATGAATGAAAAGCTAAGACCAGGCACCGAACGAGCTGGGTCAGACCTCAAAACGCAGGAGGTCAACAAGAGAGTCAGAACATCTGAGACCTGCCAGTGTTTACGTGACGCTTTAACTCCCAAGTTAATCTAAACTCTGGTTCTTTGGCCTTCACTCTTGCCGTGGGATGTCTTCAGAATCTTCTTCAAGAAGTGGTTATTCCTAAGCAACTCTAATAACCCACACCACCGACCTGCTCATCTGAGGACCATCTGTTTCGCTGTAACCAGCCACACCCAGGCACATCCACCACTCCCGCCCTCCTTGACAAATAAGCAGGCAAATGCAGCCACCAGGTCTCAAACTTGAGCCCCACCCAGAAAGTTGTGCACCTGGCCCACACACCCACGTCCCCAGCACTCAGATTCCCCTCCAGGGCAGCCTCCACTCCGGACCTTGCGGCACTCCAGCCTCCTGTTAACACAGGCCTTGGAGGCAGAGTGGATTTGGGGTGAGAAAGGGTGCCTCTGAGCTGACCGCCATCAGCCCTGGGTTTTGATTCCCATTCTTCCCTCATAGGCCTCTGGTGGCTCAGACAGTCAAGAATCTGCCTGCAATGCAGGGAGACCTGGGTTCAGTCCCTAGATTGGGAAGAGACCCTGGAGAAGCACATGGCAACCCAGTCTGGTATTCTTGCCTGGAGAATTCCACAGACAGAGGAGCCTGGTGAGCTACAGTCCATGGGGCCACAAAGAGTCAGACACAACTGAGCAACTTACACTTCCTTCAAAGTGCTGTGTGGCCTTGGGCCATGAATCGCCTCTCTCTGGGCCTCAATTTCATCCTTTGAAAAATGCACATTTGGGCTGGACATTGTTTCAAGTCGTCCAGTTGCAGCTGCTGTAATTTTTGCATAAAACACATACTACGTGTACTACTTTTTAAAAATCAGCTTTAAGTGGATACCTCAGAGGGCTTTTGCACTTGAGATAGAGAATATTTGAGGGAACCTCTGCCAAAATTCCCTCATGCCCCTTTGCAACTTCCCTTTAATTGCTTAATATTTTTCTTTAAAATGACTGTTTTAAAAACATAACAAATAATAAAGAAAGACTTTAAAAATGGTCCACGCCAAAAAAAAATCTAAAAAAAAATACCCAAGTGCCACCTAAAATCTTCTCGCATACCTACAGAGCCATGTGTGCCCCAAGGAGAAATACTCAGTGAAATGACCACTCCCTCCTGAGGCCTCTTTAGCTCTGAAAGTCTGGATTCCATCTCCTGTCACCAAGTCTGGCCTCGTGTCCTGTATACAGAATGCAGGCATGCATGCATGCTCAGTTGTTCAGTCACATTCGACTCTTTGCCACCCCATGGACTAGGGGCCACCAGTCTCTTCTGTCCATGGGATTTCCCAGGCAAAAATACTGGTGTGGGTTGCCATTTCCTTCTCCAGGGGAATCTTTCCACCCAGAATCGAACCCGAGTCTCTTGCCTCTCCTGCACTGGCAGGTGGATTCTTTACCACTAGCTCCACAGCATGCATGCATGCATGCTAGGTCACAGCAAGTGCTTGCTAAATACTGGCTGCTCGACACAAGGGACAATCCATGGCCCATCTCTTTTCCATCTCTGACCGATGTGACCGACATGCACCACCCCCGGTGCGAGGCAGCAGCTGGCATTCCTCAGAGCTGATAAACGCTGCATTCAGAGAGATGGCCAGCCCGGAGGAAGAGGGGGGCAGATGGAGAGCCAGAAACCAGGTGGGTGAGGAAAAGAAGCAAGTCAGTGAGAGTGCCGAGGCTGCGTTCGGGGAAGCTGCTCTTAAGTCTCCACCCTCTGCTTGCATGGTTTTAGCCCACGAAGTTATTTTAATAACTCGGTCGCTTTCACAGCAAAACCTTTTGCTAGAAAAGCCCTCCAAGATGTCGCATCTGCATTCCCAGAAGGGATTTACCACAAAGAGCGCAAAGAGAGACTGGTCGCCTTCCAAAGCCCCAGTTTCGCGACAAGCTAAATAATTGAAGGGAAGCCTTCTGCGTCCTTAGCAACTGAGCAAGGAGTTTGTCAGATGTTTACAGCCCTTTAAATACTAGAAATAGAAGATGAACAGAGAGATGAATCGCAGCTCAGAAAAAAGGCACTAACGAAAAGGTAAGCAGGGAAACTTAGCCTGATTTCAAGAGCCCTGGCGTGGTGGGTCCACTGCGTGTAGGAATTGTGCCCCAACTCTGCAACCCAGCACCTGGAGCGCCTTCCGATCCAGCTCACAGCTGCAACCTTCTCAATATACTGACTACCCAGCCTCATCCCAATACCCTACACCTGGCTGCAGTGATCTACTGACATCAGCCCAAACATTCAGCTACACCTTTCCATGAGCTGGTTCAGCAGTCAGGATAGCCCTGCTTCCTTTCTCCACCTGGAAAACTCCTATTCATTCCTCAAAGGCCCAGGAATAATGGCCAAGTTCAACCATCACCTCCCACAGGAAGTCCCCCCTCAGAGAGCCTCTCCCTCCACAGAACAGCACAGAGTATATGGGACGGGGTAGGGTGGGGGTGTTTTTTGGGGCTGGGGCAAAGTTCTAAAGGGCCCTCCATCCTTGTCCAGTGTGGAAGGAATTTACAGTTCATTTACAGTCAGGGAGGAGCCGTGAGCAGAAAAACACATCCAGACCAACGTGGTAGGAAACTTCTGGTGACAATGTGGGAGACAGATTGAAGTTGGATCCATGATGACAAAGTGAGTCTCCAGCATCAAATTGTAGCTGCTTGGCTGCTGGTATCCAGAGCTTCCTTCCAGAGTCACTGCTGTGCACAGACAGGGGCAGAGAAAGGAGGACCTCTCTCTCACCCCAACGTGGTATCACCACCACCATAGCTCAGATGCACATAACATAGCCTATCAGCCCTGCTCTAAGCATCTACACTGACTCCTTACAATAACCCTAAAATGTAGCCACTATTATTGCCCTGTTTTAGGGATGAGAAAATCAGGGGAAGATTCAGGAAGCTGCTCAGAAGTGCCCAGATAACAAGTGGGACAGGAAGTCCAAACAGTCAGGCCAGAGCCAGATATGGTGGCTGGGAGAACTGCAGCAGATCCATACCTCACTCTTAGAAAGTCAGCCAAAGTACCCAATGTACTCAAAAGAAACTACAGGGGATTTAGCTGCAAGAACATTCATGGATGTTTTGTTCACCAGAGGAAAACCAAGGAACAAACTAAGTATCTGCCAAACATCCAAATATTAGCAAATACCCTGAACTACTGTGGAGCATTTACACAGCGGGCTGCTATGAAGTCCTTAATGTGCTAACAGAGTTGTAAACTCTATTTCTCACATTTCAGTTTGAAGTCCTCCTGTCCCTGGATCTCCCAGGGTGCCTCTGAAAATGCAATTCCTGGGTCTCTCCTGGAACTGAGGGCCCCCCGGGTGGCTCAGTGGTAAAGAACCCGCCTGCCAATGCAGGAGACACAAGAGATGTTGAGTTCGATCTCTGGGTTGGGGAAGATCCCCTGGAGAAGGAAATGGCAACCTCCTCCAGCAGATCCTTGCCTGGAAAATCCCCTGGACACAAGGAGCCTGGAAGGCTACAGTCCATGAGGTCGCACAGAGTCGGACACGACTGGGCGCACACACATCCTGGACCTCGTGACAGACCATGTCTGGAAGTGGAGCCTGGCAATCAGAATCTTTGTGTGCAGGCTTTTCTGCACGGTAATGTTTGAGAACCACTGCTGGAGATGAATATCCACTGCCATGGAAAGGGTCAGCTCCGTGAGCAGTTTTGTTCACCTCAGGGTTTCCAGTGCCTACAACAGTGTCTGGCACATAGCAGATGCTCACAAAATCTTTGGTGACTGAATGAACCCATCAATCAATACACGATTCTGCCATGAGCTGCTGGCAGATCTAAGTATCTGACCAGTCTGTGTGCCTCAGAGGACCTACAGCAGGGGTCCTGTGCACGTAATTTCACCTTGCTGTACCCAGCACAAAGTCAGCCTTCCAACACGATCCACCAGCATGTGAACACATGAACACTGCTGTGTGCCTTGCTTCTGAGCTGCATGCTCTCTCATTCTAGACACGGAATGCGTCTTAAGGCCTAGCCCTGTTGCGGTTTAGCTGGCAGCATTGTTTCTTCCCTTTCCTTAGTGGTACAAAAAAACAATAAAGCACCTCTCAGTTGGTGTCATCTTAGATTTATTCAAATAAGGGAACTGAGTACATCATCCTGATTTCAAAAAAAAATTCAAGTCAGATGCCAATACGGCTAACAGATTGCTGTGCATTCCCTCTCTTATGATTTGCAAAAATCAGCCCAATGCCATCTGTCCTGAGCTTTCGGCTGCAGGAGGCCCCAGTAGTCCTGGTCATCCAACCCTTCACTGCTGAGGTGCAAACCCGTGATCTGAGGTGAATGACAGGCTCTCACCTGTCTTCACCTGGGAAACTTCTGACAGCATCATTTGGAAGGCTTCTCTACATACCTGGAGGCCGCAGGATGTGCCAGAGGATGGTTCTGGCCCATACTTGTGTTCATCCCAGCCCCACCACTCCCCAGAGGTTCATCCTGGCACGTGGTCTGTCCGCAGCAGCTACTGGTCCTCTTGTGACTTCTCGGCACTCGGAGGACTGATGCCCCTTGGCCAATGCTCTACAGCCCTGCATGTGCTGTAACTGTCCCACAGGTAGAAGAGAGCGGATGCCCTAGGCTGGTTACCCTCATGTGCAAAAAGAGGGATGGGGATGCGAATCTGGCCCACTGCACAGGGTCGTTCTGAGAACCAAATGAGGTTCATTTGAAAATGCTCTGGAGAGTAGCAATTTCTGTACCAGGTGATTCGTGACATTTAGAAAGATACAAATGTGTAGAACATCTCAAACTTAGAGATGAAACTTCATTGTAACACCTGCCTTTTTTTGACTAAAATCTACCACTATCTAGACCTTTTTAATGAGCCAGTGGCACAAACTGTCAGAGCAGTGAAGGGCCAGGAACTCGAACCAGAATGCCACCTTGTCCCCCGGGGCTGCCCTGGACACGTCACCTAAGCTCCCTGAGGTGCCACCTGCTCGTGCACAGACTGGGGCTCGCTGTCTACGTTGTCCCTTTCCCTGTGGAGTTAGAGCTGCCTCTCTGTAAAGCACCCGGCATGGAAGCTCCCACAGTGCATCTGCATGAGGGAACCCACTCCCGGGATGTCCTCACTTAAAGCAACAGCACTAAGTTGGCACAGATTTTCTTCTATGCAGCATTTTATTTCTTCAAAGAACAAAGCCTGTCTCTTATACACATCTAGATGTGTATAAGAGACAGGCTCTAAGCATCTACACTGACTCCTTACAATAACCCTAAAATGTAGCCACTATTATTGCCCTGTTTTAGGGATGAGAAAATCAGGGGAAGATTCAGGAAGCTGCTCAGAAGTGCCCAGATAACAAGTGGGACAGGAAGTCCAAACAGTCAGGCCAGAGCCAGATATGGTGGCTGGGAGAACTGCAGCAGATCCATACCTCACTCTTAGAAAGTCAGCCAAAGTACCCAATGTACTCAAAAGAAACTACAGGGGATTTAGCTGCAAGAACATTCATGGATGTTTTGTTCACCAGAGGAAAACCAAGGAACAAACTAAGTATCTGCCAAACATCCAAATATTAGCAAATACCCTGAACTACTGTGGAGCATTTACACAGCGGGCTGCTATGAAGTCCTTAATGTGCTAAAAAAGCAATAATCTCAGATATGCAGATGACACCACCCTTATGGCAGAAAGTGAAGAGGAACTAAAGAGCCTCTTGATGAAAGTGAAAGAGGAGAGTGAAAAAGTTGGCTTAAAGCTCAGCATTTAGAAAACGAAGATCATGGCATCCAGTCCCATCACTTCATGGGAAATAGATGGGAAAACAGTGGAAACAGTGGCCGACTTTATTTTGGGGCACTCTAAAATCACTGCAGATGGTGATTGCAGCCATGAAATTAAAAGACTCTTACTTCTTGGAAGGAAAGTTATGACCAACCTAGATAGCATACTAAAAAGCAGAGACATTACTTTGTCAACAAAGGTCTGTCTAGTCAAGGCTATGGTGTTTCCAGTAGTCATGTATGGATGTGAGAGTTGGACTATAAAGAAAGCTGAGTGCCGAAGAATTGATGCTTTTGAACTGTGGTGTTGGAGAAGCCTCTTGAGAGTCCCTTGGACAGCAAGGAGATCCAACCAGTCCATCGTAAAGGAAATCAGTCTTGGGTGTTCATTGGAAGGACTGATGTTGAAGCTGAAACTCCAATACTTTGGCCACTTGATGCAAAGAGCTGACTCATTGGGAAAGACCCGGATGCTGGTCAAGATTGAGGGCAAGAGGAGAAGGGGCGAATAGAGGATGAGATGGTTGGATGGCATCACTGACTCAGTGGACATGGATTTGGGTAGACTCCAGCAGTTGGTGATGGACAGGGAGGCCTGGCATGCTGTGGTTCATGGGCTCGTAAAGAGTTGGACACAATTGAGCGACTGAACTGAACTGAAGTTTCAGAAATGGGGGAATTTTTTAAAACATTAAATAGGAATAGGACTGAACATGAACTTCCCAGGTGGCTCAGTGATAAAGAATCTGCCTGCATTGGGAATATCCTTTGGAGAAGGAAATGGCATTCTACTCCAGTATTCTTGCCTGGGAAATCCCACAGACAGAGAAGACTGCTGGACTACAGTTCACAGGGTCACAAAGAGTCAGTCGGACAAGACTGAGCACACACTTAGCAGGAATAGTAGTAGGACTAAACACATGAGACATTCTGAGAACTCCTGCAAGGACTGACATCACATATTCACTATTCCAAAGGGGAAGTCATCAGCACACTAAGGATGTGATTCAAAAATAGACCATTGTTCATGCTTTAATATTTCTGAAAGCATGTCATATTAAAGCTGATATGTGCAGTATAAGCAGCATCATGTGAAAGTTGATACATGCATCATACAGTGTGACTTCACTTATTCCCAAAGGCTGCTGTATAGTTGATGGTACAGAGGACAATCGATGAAGCCAGACAGACATGGAGGGCATGGTGACGCAGTCCAGACATGAGCTGTCACAGGAGCCACCACTGCCCCCATTAAGATGTGAAGTGGGAGGTGGTCACAGCGAACCCATCTTCCCCAGGCATGTGCTTCTTCAAAAGCTGGCATCTCAGTGGGAAGCTTAGTAACCAAGCTGGGTTTCTGGACAGAGGGGCAGTCTGGCAGAAGCAGGATCCTTGTGGGAGGAATGGTCCCACCATAGATACTACCTGAAACAGAGAAAGGAGTGTGATCCTTAGCACAAGTCTCCCGATGGCTAAATCAAGCCAGAGATCAGTTGACAAAAAAGCTTGGGGAGTCTGGTTTTCAGAACAAAGGATCAGACAAAGGAGGGCAGGAAAGGAAGGGAAGAGTAAACAGAAAGTGCTTGGAAGAGAAAACAGGAAGTACCTGGAATGGCTAGGTTGGGTAGAAGGAGGAAGCTCTCACTGGACATTTCCTGTTAGAGTTTTGTCTTATGAGGGAAGGTGGGAGCATCAGCGGATAGAGGAGAAAGGCAGCCTTTTCTTTACCCCATTAGCTGCAGCGTGGCTTCCCTCCCAGGACTCGTGGCGGGTAAGCTCAGTGGGTGAGCAGTGGTGCCTAAAAAAGACAAAAGGCAAAGGAAATTTGGAGGTCAAAGTCACAGACAAGCCTCCATTTGGGGAGAAGATTGGAATGTTGCAAGATGGGAGCTGGGAGAGTCAGACATCCTGATGGAGACAAGGAACAGCCAGGCTTAGGTGAGCATGAAAGCCAGCAGCTGCCTTCCCTGAAGACATGGTCCAGTGCAGGACTCGATCAACCCAGCAGGAGAAGCCCAGGAGATTCAGAGCTAGGAGACGGCCAGTGGCTCAGGAGGAGGCATGGTGCCTGCCAACAGTCAGCAGGACCATCAATTTTGGATCAGCCATGTGGAGTGAGGTGGCCAGGAACTGTGTGCGAAATCAAGCAGTCTGTGCAACACAGAGCCTGCAGGAGGGGCTGGAGGAAAATCAGGAAGATCAGAGGCTGGGGCAGCCTTGAATCCTGCTGGGACAGAGCAGATGGTCCAGCCCAATCCTGAGCCCTGGGCTCCAAGGAGACCTGGGGAGAAGGTATTGAAACTAACCTGTGAGAGCCGGGAGCGCAGCTAGGACACAAGGTGAGAACCCAGTGTGAGGACCCTGGAGAGGAGACTCCGGCAGGATCAGAAGTCTGACTCAAAAGTTCAGCAGAGGAGCAAGTGCCCAGGGCAAGGGTCCTTGTGACTCTCTGCTCCAGGCTACACTCAGGATGGGTCCTGGAGGTCAAATTTCAAGTGGACCCAAGGGGTGAAAGTCAATGGCATATTGCTGCAAGTTTGCAGGGAGCAGAGGTGAGGGACCAGGAAGCCTGTGCAAGGCTCTGGGACCCTCAGCAGCAAGAGACTGACTGGTCTCTTTTGTAAGATAAAGTTGGTCTCATTTGTAAGATAAAGTTGCTGCTGATCACGGGCAGATTGAAAGGTTGGTTTCTAAAATGAGTTCGGTGCTGAGACATGCATTGCTTTGTAGCTGTGTGACCAATGGAATTAGGCGTGTTATGTGTGGCCAGAATTTTTTGTCAGGAACTCGAGCTGTCAAATCCGCTCATATTTTTTGAACTCTCCTTCCATTATTCCAGCTAAAACTTCAAAAGTTCCCTTCCATGGAGTGCAGCTGGGCTCTGCCCTCCCTGCCCCACCCCCCACCCTGCGCTTCACCAAAAACATCATCTGCATGTAGATCTTCTCATAAATGTAAATAAGGAAATAGAGGTGAGGTGAGGTGAAGTCGCTCAGTCGTGTCCGACTCTTTGCGACCCCGTGAACTGTAACCTACTAGGCTTCTCTGTCCAGGCAAGAATACTAGAGTGGATTGTCATTTCCTTCTCCAGGGATCTTCCCAACCCAGGGCTCGAACCTGGGTCTCCCGCATTGGAGGCAGATGCTTTAACCTCTGAGCACCAGGTATATTCTTATACATAATTCATTTGCACAATCACTGAATGAAAAGCACACAATATTTAACTATTGAACTTTCATGGGATGTGGTAACTGCATTTCTGATGCGAAAAATACATTTCATGATCTAAATACCATTTTTTGTGGTAATAACTTGAGGCATTTGGAGCAATACCTGCTAGATAATATTTCTTTTGTTTTTTAATAAACTCAATTATTCAATTGAAAAATTAATAAGAGGAAACCTTCAACTGTGTAATGGAGTTTAATTTACAGATCATTTCTTAATTCCACTGCACTGGAACAAAGTTATAAGTGGTGCATATCATCAAAAGATTACCATTTCAGAGTTTAAGATTAGTACATTTAAACATTATAATGATTTCTCAGAAAATTCTCTGCCTTTCAGAGGAAAGCAATCATGACAACTCACATAGATGAACTTGCTTTGGAAACATCTGACTTCTTAAACAGCCTGTACTTCCTCATTTGACTCACTTAAAAGCCTTGTAAAGACCACTGTTATACATAAAATAGATGAACTAGTAAGAGCTTACTGCATAGCACAAGGAACTCTACTGAATACTCTCTAATGACCTCGGTGAGCAAAGAAACTGGAAAAAGCTGGATGTATGTACAGGAATAACTGATTTACTTTGCTGTGCACCTGAAACTAATACAATATTGTGCATTGACTATGTGTGTGCCTGTTAGGCATTCAGTTGTATCCGACTCTTTGCGACCCCATGGACTGTAGCCCTCCTCTGTCCATAGAATTCTCCAGGCAAAAATACTGGAATTGGTTGCCCTTACCTTCTCCAGAGGATCTTGCCAACTTGGATCAAACGCCAGTCTCCTGCAGTATAGGCAGATTCTTTACCATCTGAGCCACCGGTATCAACTATACTCCAGTAATTAATTAAAATTATACTCCAGTAAATTAATTAAAAAAAAAATCTGTGACGTTAGAACATATCCACATTACTCCTCCTTCTGGCCTCTGTAGAGAGCCACCACTCTTGGCCTGAGACTCAGCCCTCTCCAGGGCCACTAGCTTGCCCTCAGGAGAAAGGACGCAGCTGGCCCCACCCACGGTCACACGTGTCAACCTAAGCGCACCCACCCACCCCTAGCTGATGGCTACCTTTCCTGGCATCTGATACTGTCGGCACAGCAAGCACATTCTGATTCCAAAAAATGCCAGTGGGCCCAACACATGGGCCAAGAAAATACCACATGGCTGGACTTGGGACACTGTAACGTGAATGAGGACCTCAAATCCCTGAGGAAGGGTTCCTGGAGCCCTGGGGGTTGCCCACTGGTGCCTTTCAGAGACCCCCTCTGCCCACTGAGGTCAGCAGCCCCGCCACTAAAATTGATCCGTGCGCCCAGAAAGGTTAACCGTCGCTCTGATTGCCGGGGAAGCCGGGGCAGCGGAATGAGTATTTTTAGTGTCCGTTGGTATTCATGGTCAAGCATTGGCTAACATCACCCGAAAGCCCATGGCCATGATTTTCCAAGGACAGGAGTAGGAATGGCCGAGGGACAAAACATAGCGGTTCCCCCGTGGGGCCTCTGCCTGAGATCTCGCCCCTCCTCTGCTTTTCCAGCATCGCTCCCCTCCTCTGCTTTTCCAGCATGCCCTTCAGCACCACTGCCAGGGAGCAGGAAATGCCAGACCCCAGAAGGTATTACAAGGAGCTGGACCACAGCTCTCTATGTCCTCCCATGGTTGTTCCTGGAGCTGTGGAGGCCGCTTCCCACTGACCCGTGTTTAGATCAGCTGTGGAAATGCAGGGATGAGGCAGAGGAGATGCACCGGACACAGGATGCTTGGAAATAGGACATTCACAGTTGCAGGACAGAAACCTCACAGGAAGTATTCTCTCTCTGGGCCCTCGCAGTGCCTGGAAGTACACCTAATATTTTTTAAAGCATGGATCGACACACTTTTGGGGACAACAGAGGATGACATGGTTGGATGGCATCACTGAGTCAATGGGCATGAGTTTGAGTAAACTCCAAGAGTTGGTGATCGACAGGAAGGCCTAGCATGCTGTGGTCCATGGGGTCACAGAGTCGGACACGACTGAGTGACTGAACTGAACTGAAAGCATGGATCATTTCAAGCACAGCAAGAATGGAGGAACAAGCCCCCACCTCGTATCTACCCTGTAGTGGGCATTTCCACAGACCTTAGCCCTTTGCTCATGCAGCTCTCACAGGGATGCTGAGAGGAGGAAATAAAAGACATGGGACACATGACCCCTGTCAGCACAGGTGTGAGCTGGCATGGGTGCCATTCCGGGGGCAAAGCTTCTCTGGAGATCATCGCAGTTCACCCCACTGCTCTGTAACCTGGATGGTACAGGGGGACCCGCACATGCTCCTGACTTCAGTAAAAACACAAAATCTCCCTGTAATGCAAAGGCTTTTTCCATGTACAGGATGCAGAGCAAACATCTGCTAAGAAGAGACAGTCTCTTCCGGCAGAGGGAGGAGGCATGCGATTGAGGCCACATCTATCAATCAAAGGATCATAGCAAAAGTGTGTGTCGTATTCTCAACAAGCACACGTCTGTAGGTTCTTTTGGATTTGGAGGGATGGATAGATAGCGAACATCAGTTCCAGTTCATTAAAGGCATTGAGCTGCCCAGAGAGGTCCTGTATTTCTGGTGTCACTGTTTGTCTTTCTGGAGGAAGAATCTGAATCCCACAGCTTCATCTGGTGACAAACAGCACATATGAGCAAAGTACCAGATGACTCAAACCTTGTTCTCCAAGGGCTTTCTGCCTGCTGGGTATTGCTTACGTACCGTGAGGAACTGCAGTCTAAGGCTAGGGGGTTGAGACCACTGCCGGGTGAGACAGCAGAGGAGAGCAAACGATCACGGTGAGTGAAAGCAGAATGCACAGCCGTGTGTTGATTAAAGGGCTCTGAAAACACAGAGCATTAAAACTAAGACAATCAAATAACTCAGAATAAAGGAATGTAAAAAGACAGCGTTCAATGACTACAACATGAGTGAATAAATAAAAGAGAGATTTGATTAACTGGACTCCATCAAAATGAAAAGCTCTGATTTTTTATCATTTTTTGAAAATGTGTTTTATTGAAGTACAGTTGACTCACAATGTTAGGTTCATTCCTGCTGGACTGTAAAGGGATCCGGTCATACCTATAGACACATTCTTGAGCCTAGGACCTTGTTGTTTATCTGTCCTAGGTATAATAGTTTGCACCCGCTACTCTCAAACTCCCAATCCCCATCTCTCCCCACAGAGCTTCTGCTCTTTGAGGTGAAGTCGCTCAGTCGTGTCCAACTCTTTGTGACCCTGTGGACTGTAGCCTACCAGGCTCCTCCATCCATGGGATTCTCCGGGCGAGAATACTGGAGTGGGTTGCCATTTTCTGCTCTTTACAAGGTGCTATTAAGAAAACAAAAAGTCAGCCTTGGGTGAGGACAAAACAGTTTTAAATCCTGTATCTTATAAAAGTATACCATACAACCCAGCAATTTCACTACCAGCTGTATCTCTTAGAGAAATAAAAACATATCCACACAAAACCTCAGTCATGAATGTTTATAGCAGCTTTATGTATAATAGCCTGCAACTGGGAACAGCCCAAATGTCATCGACAGGTGAACAGATAAGCAAAATGCACCATCCCTATCTGTAGTAACATGTCTTTCAGATGCAGTACTCAGCCACTGAAAATAATAAACCTTTGATACTCTGCAACCTGGATGACTCATCAAATAACCATGCTTATTTATTTTTGTTTTTATTTATGTATTATTTTTTGAAAAATAATCATGGTGATTGAATTTAGATAAAACAAATACACTGTAGGCTGCCATTTATATAAAATTCTAGATGACACAAACTAATGCCTGTTGACAGAAATAAGGCCAGGGATTTCGTGTTGATGGCCAGGGACGGGCAGGGAGACCAAGGGGCACACTGGGGCTCTCATGGGTGAGCACATGTCAATACTTGTCAAGTTATAGCCTTAACACTCACAGTTCATTATATACCAATTTTACTTCAATAAAACTTTAAAATATACATGAAAGTAAACAGAGCAAGAAAAATGACACACTAAAAAATGAAATATAAAAAAGGCAGTATAGAAAACAGAAGAACATAAATATATGAAGCCTGGAGAAAACAAATGAGATAGAAACCCAAGCACTGCAACGATTACATTAGCTGTGTATGTTCTATACACTCTAATTATAAGACACAGATTTTCAAACTTGATTTATAAAAGCAAATCCCACGACAAGTTGTCAACAGGAGAAATACTTCAGATTCAAGGACACAAATAGCTTGATCATGAAAGGATGAAAAAGATGTTCTGTGCAAACACTGATTGTGAAAGACCTAGAGCAACAATATTAAGACCATAGAAAATAGACTCAGAGACAAGAAATATTGCTGAGTCAAAGAGCTACATTTCAGGACAATAAAAAGTGTCAATTCACAGTTCAGTTCAGTCGCTCAGTCATGTCCAACTCTTTGTGACCCCATGGACTGCAGCATGCAAGGCCTCCCTGTCCATCACCAGCTCCCAGAGTTTACCCAAACTCATGTCCATTGAGTCGGTGATGCCATCCAACCATCTCATCCTCTGTCATCCCCTTCTCCTCCTGCCTTCAAACTTTCCCAGCATCAGGGTCTTTTCAAATGAGTCAGCTCTTCAAATGAGTCAGGTGGCCCAAGTATTGGAGTTTCACCTTCAACATCAGTCCTTCCAGTGAACACTCAGGACTGATCCACAGGAAAGCATAAGAAATATTAATGTATAGATGATGCTGAAGCTGAAGCTCCAATACTTGGGCACCTCATGTAAAGAGCTGACTCATTGGAAAAGACCCTGATGCCGGGAATGATTGAAGGTGGGAGGAGAAGGGATGACAGAGGATGAGATGGTTGGATGGCATCACTGACTCAGTGAACATGAGTCTGAGTAAGCTCCGGGAGTTGGTGATGGACAGGGAGGCCTTGCGTGCTGCAGTCCAGGGGTTGCAAAGAGCTGGACATGACTTAATGACTGAACAATAAACAAGTAACAGCAAAGCTCTACCTCTAATGTTAATCACAGGATAATAGAGGAAAAGCGTGCATAGCCTTTGCCCCCTGCTTTTCTCTGCCTGTAGAGGTGAGCAGAAGTTAAGCTCCCTGTGGCTGAGTTTGCAGAGATTATGGCTGAGGCATCAGGCCCACCTGTAGTGTAGACAGGAGGACCGGTGAATGTGAGCCAGGGGCACAGTGGGTGTAGACAGGTGTGACTGTAAAGAGGGAAGCAGATGGGGCTGGAGATGGAACCGGGAATGGACTGAGAAAACAGATGAGAGAAGGAGAGAGAAAAGGACTCCGACCTGCAGCTTCACGAGCCGAGTTCCACACATCGACTTTCTGCTCGTGTAGAAGATGAAATGGGGGTCATCGCCACACTGCAGGTGGAACACTGAGATCCTGGGGGGAGAAGCACGTCTTCCGGGAGCAGGTTTATGACTGAGCCAGACTCCTAAGTGTCTGGTCCACTGGCCACCCCAGGCTCCGTGTGGACAGCCCCTCCTCCCATCTCTTAGGGTGACTCCAAGCTCACATGGTCCCCGGGACCAGCTTCTCATAGTCTGAGACACAGGAAAGGCCTCTTGCCACTGGCATGTATTTTCCCAGGATCGAGTTTGCTGGTTCTGCCTGTGAGGATGTGAAAAGAGGGCTTTGAAAGGCAGGTGACATCCTGGAGATGCAGAGGCTCATCTCTCCTTCACCCTCCTGGGGTAGCTGGATCGAAATAACAGCACCCACAAGGACTAGCCGGGTGAGTGACATCTCTGCCTCTGACACCGGCTGTGTGTGAGAAGCCGGAAAAGCAGGGTGATTAGCTGAGAGCTCCAGGCACCACCGGGAGACTCGGCCCCCACCCTCTCTCCCCAGTGGATGCCCTTGACCTCATTAAAAATAAGATGCGGCAGAAATCAGAGAGGACCCAGCCTCGGCCCTGGAGCCTGCTAAGATTAGTGGGAGTTCTGAAGGCCCTCCCCCGCTTCTTGGACCTAGACTTCTAAGGAGGGGCCAGGGGCAGCACGCTCCATTAAAAACCCATCAGCTACAGAAATTATTTTTAGTAAATTGATGACTTCGTGGAGGGCTGGGAATGCTACACAGAGGAGTGGAGGGGTGACAGGGACAGCCAGGGGTCAAATGATGTCAGGAGCTGGAGCTGGAAAGGTGGGAAGCACATGTGCCCCAGCCCTGTCACAGCCCGGCTGTGCAAATGTAGCCTCGGCACTCGACTCCTCAGAGCTTCAGTTCCTGTCTTCACGGTGACTACACTGGGAAGAAGGTACAAAGAACGGTGACACAATATGCAAAAGGCTGAAGAACGGTGACACAATATGCAAAGGCTTTGCGCAGTGCCCGCCAGCTGGGCACTGGAAACTGTAAGTCAGTGCCTTCTTATTAGTCTACATGAGGCCCCGACCTACAAGTAGGATACGTTCCGTTATTTCCTATGTTAGAAATCTGTTTATGTCATTGTTGTACCCAAAACACACTGACTGGTTTTCACAGCAAAGTGGTGGTAAGAGGCACACAATCTGGAATCTCCTGGAGTTTGAATCCTGGTTCTGCCTTTCAGGGACTCTAAACTCCCAGCCAGTCACAAACCCCTCTTTGTTGCAGTGTCTTGTTTTGTTTTTCTGAGGATGAGAAACATACAGGGTTGTTGTAACGATTAAGTGAGCTACGGCTGTTATGTATCACCCTTTGTTCCTGAAACGTCTCCCGCCAGGCTCCTCCTCTGTCCATGGGGATTCTCTAGGCAACAATACTGGAGTGGGTTGCCATGCCCTCCTCTAGGGGATTGTCTCAACCCAAGGATCGAACCCGCATTATGGGTGGATTCTTTACCATCTGAGCCACCGCGGAAGCCCAAGAATCCTGGAGTGGGTAGGCCTATCCCTCCTCTGGGGATCTTCCCGACCCAAGAATTGAACCAGGGTCTCCTGCATTGCAGGCAGATTCCAGCTGAGCTACCCAGGAAGCTCTAAAGATTCACTGAGCTACTTCTATTCACCCTTTGTTCCTGAAAAGTCTTTCTTGTGAGAGCGTGGACACAGGATGGGCATGGGGACAGGGGCCAGAAAACAGGAGGGGAAGAGAAGGTTTCTTTTTATTCTGAGTGTCCCTGGTTCTGTCTTGAGGCAGATCACAGTCCGGCTGAAGGCTGCACCTGGGCCCCTCTATATCTCAGTTATGACCATGAGCAGATTGATTTGGCTATAAGCCAGGTAGCAGGGGACCTTCAATTCAAGGCTGCCTCTTTGATTTTGCAGTTGGCTTGAAATCCCAAAGGCAGGGAGGCCTTGGCAAGAGGATCCCAGGAGCAGCGTGGGAAGTGAAGCAGTATCGGGGCTGCCTCATTACCCGCAAAGCCCCTCCCCACTGTTGCTGACGGCTACTGCTCTGGCACGAACACGTGAGCTTGCTTAGCTGTTCTTGCGGCAGCTTCTGAGCTCTGAGGGCAGAACGCCAGCTGCAGAAAGGAGTTCTGCTACTTGGGAACAGAAGGGAGGGATGTCAAGTTTTGGTTGCTCTGCTGTTATCCAGTCTCTCAGTCTGACTCTGCGACCCCGTGGACTGCAGCACACTGGACTTCCCTGTTCTTCACTATCTGCCGGAGTTTGCTCAAACCCATGTCCATTGAGTTTATGATGCCATCCAACCTTCTCATCCTCTGTCACCCCCTTCTCCTCTGAAGTATTAGAAAATCTGCAGGATGATGTCTCCAGAGCATTTAATATTTAGTGATAAGCACAGTAAGGGGTAAAAGGAAGTGAGTTTCTGTCCCTAGGGCACTTACACTCTGTATGGAAGTCTCTTTCCTTCACAGTCTTCAGAGGGTGGTAGCTGAGGGCCCTGTGCTGGGCAAGCCAAACGCACCTGAATGTATTAGGTGGTGAGACTGTGAGTCCAGTCCCAGGACAGATGAAACTTCGGGGGGTCTTGGGAGGAGGTAGCCATGTGAGATGAATCCAATTAACTTGTGGCTAGAATGTGAACAATGTGCTTCTTTTTTAATTGGTGTATAACTGCTTTACGTTATGTTTCTGCTATACAACAATGTGAATCAGCTATGTGTATAGACATATACACCTTCCCTCAAGCCTCCCGGCTATCAGTGTGCTTTTAAAAAGAACAAGTATCAACCAAAGAAAAATTATTTGAGGGCTCATTAACGAGGGTTTTCCTGGTGGCTCAGACAGTAAAGAGTCCAACTGCATAAGGCAGAAGACCTGGGTTTGATCCCTGGGTTGGGAAGTTCCCCTGGAGAAGGAAATGGTAACCCACTCCAGTTCTCTTTGCCTGGAGAGTCTCCATGTTTACAGTGAAGCTGGCGGGCCACAGTCCACGGGGTCACAAAGAGTCAGACATGACCGAGCGACTAAACACAGTATAAATCAACGTCTTGAAACTATGATAGGAAAAAAGAGAGAGAGAGAGAGAGAATATCCCTGGTCTCTAGGAGCTGGGGCAAGAATTGACTGGGAAAGGGTGTGAAAGGACTCACAGGACTGATGGTTTTATACCATGATAGGGTTTAGATTATATCAGTTCAGTTCAGTTCAGTCGCTCAGTCGTGTCCAACTCTTTGCGACCCCATGAATCACAGCACGCCAGGCCTCCCTATCCATCACCATCTCCCGGAGTTCACCCAGACTCACGTCCATCGAGTCCGTGATGCCATCCAGCATCTCATCCTCGGTCGTCCCCTTCTCCTCCTGCCCCCAATCCCTCCCAGCATCAGAGTCTTTTCCAATGAGTCAACTCTTCGCATGAGGTGGCCAAAGTACTGGAGTTTCAGCTTTAGCATCATTCCTTCCAAAGAAAAGAGCGACTTTCACACACACACCTGCAGAGTTGTCATCCTCAGACAGGAAATCTATCTTTTTGAAAGGAAAGGAAAACCTGGTTTGAAAACTTCAAGCTGGGAGTCTGTGCCTCTTTCCTGAGGGATACCGTGTGGGCTGATTGACAGATCAGTGAGATGGGAGAGAAAGTTCAAAAAACAGATCCAAGGACAGACACAGGAATTTAACCCACATAAATGGGGAGAGAGAGAACAGCTCATGCCCTACCACTGGACTGGGATAGAGGACAAGCTATTTGGGAACAAATAAAACCGGATATCTATCTAGATCCTTAAAGTAAAACAACTTTCATGTGGATTACACACTGAGATAAAAACAAAGCTTCAGTAACAGATGAATGGATTAAGAAGATGTGGTATACACAGATGTATACATATACATACACGTATATACACATACCCATATATGTATACCACATCTTATGTGTATATATATATGCACATACATATATGTATATATACACAGTGGAATACTACTCAGCCATAAAAAAGAATGACATAACGTCATTTGCAGCAACATGGATGGACCTAGAGATTATCATACTAAGTGAAGGAAGTTGGACAGAGAAAGACAAATATCGTGATATCACTTACACGTGGAATCTAAAAAATTAATACAAATGAACTTATTTACAAAACAGGAACAGACTTACAGACTTAGAAAACAAACTTACCAGTGGGGAAAAGGTGGAAGGGGGAGGATAAATTAAGGATTAACAGATATTTACACTACTATGTGTAAAGCAGATAAACAGCAAGGTCCTATTGTATAGCACAGGGAACTATATTCAGTACCTTGTAACAATCTATAATGGAAAAGAATCTGAAAGAATAGGTGTGTGTGTGTGTGTGTGTGTATCTGAATCACTTTGTTTCACACTTGAAACATTGTAAATCAAACATATTTCAAGTTAAAAATACATTTTGTTTGGTTTGTTTTGTTTAAAGAAACCACAGAACAAAGAAACCTCCTAAAAACAAGTATTAGAGGAGGCCAACAGTTTAAGCGTCCCCAGAGGGCACTAAGTCTAAACTTCTGGTGGGGAAAAGCATCCCAGAGCGAAAACATCAGAGCCCAAGATGGGAAAAAAATTATTGCAACATATTAAAGACCAGGGGTTAATATCCCCTTTAGGTTATGAAGCTTTACAAATCAAATCTGCTTTAAGTGACGTGCCAACAGAGAACTAAGTATAAACAATGAAGAAGCGATTCTCCAAAAAGAAAAGCACATGGCCAGCACGCAGGCAACAAGATGCTCAGCCTCCTGAAATCCGAAAACGAGACTAGGGATGAGAATTCTCACTTGTCACGCTGGCAAAGGTCTGCACTGTTGGCAGGGTTCTGGGACATGGCTATTCCCATTCACTCCTGTGGGTACAAACTGGCACAACTCCTCTAGAGTGCCATTTGGCAACCCCTGTGAAAAATTTTAAATACGGATTGCTTTCACTTAGTAGCTTCACTTCTAGAATCTTTCCTAAGGGAACAATCAGACAGGGAGATAATCCATAAAGATGGGAATAAAAAGGGACTCATTAAATAAAGCCAAGCAGCAGAGGCCGTGGCAAGATCTTTGTGTGAAAAGCTGGTCACAAATCGAGTGATCCCTTTTCTCAGGGGAAAAGCCCCCAGTCGAGACACTCACTGGCATCACAGCTCTAATGAGCAGGATATGCCAAGAAAGTATTTCCATTTAGGGGCAGGGGAAGGCGGCTGTGTGAACAAAGAGGATTCTTAGAAAGACAAGGTGGAAGGCTGTGTCAGTGGTGGGGAGGGAGAGAAGAACCAGGAAATGGAGCGGGGGTAGGGTTGGTTTGGGCCAAGAAAAAGAGAGGAAGAAGAAATTAGGCTGCAGGGAAGTGACAATGGCATCAGAAGATGAAATATAGTAAGCATCCAACTGGGACTAAATCTACTAATGGGACTTAGAATCCCCCAGAGTAGATGAATAGGTCTAACCGACAAAAATAATAGCTTTCTTTCCGAAATGCCAGCAATAACCAATTCATGGATAAAACTGGAAGACGATTCTGTTTGTAACTGAATCAAAATGAGCTAGGAATGAACAGCGCAGACTGTTCAGGAGAAAGGAGCAAATGGTATTTTTCTATATGGGACAGAGCAAGCTGAACTGAGAAGCAGACAGTCACTGTCAAGCTTGCACTCCCAAAATCAATACCTGCTTTTTCTCTGGCCTTGGACCCCTTCTCATTCCCATCTTTCCCAAACCTCCCTCCTTTGTCCCAGCTACTGCAGCGTCACCTCCCTCCAGGGCTCCTCACTGTCAACTTTATCTACTCCAGTCAATTCCATTAAAATAAACAGACTTCTCTCTGTCCCCAACACCCCTAACCTCTGCCTCTCCATCTTTGAGGCTGTCATCTAGGTTGCCTCCTCATTTCCTGTGGGCTATGAGCTTCCTGGGGGCAGGGACAGGTCACCCCAGTCTCTATCTCTCAGCACAGAGTGCCATGTGGGATACCCTGGTGATGGGGTTAAAGAGGCAGGAGGGTGAATGGATGGAAGGATGGATGGATGGATGGATGGATGGACAGATGAACTCAGAAATAAGGAAAAAAATGACTCCGCTCACTCAGAACTTCAATATAGCCCAAGCAGAGTTTGGTGCCAGGGTCCCTGAGACTCCTTCCAACCTGAGTTTCTAAGACTTTAAGGCGCAGTCCCCCTGATGCCTGAGGTCTGGACTTCAATTCCTAGGCTCAGCTTAGAAAGAAAATCTTCAGAAGAAACAGCACTCAGAGGAGGGAAACAATCATTTCTCAAACTGGAGGAGTCTCTTCCAGTGGGGAACTTTGTTTTGGGGACAACCTCTAAAAATAAATAATATTTAAAAGAACAAAATGGATCATATGGCAGCTTTATTCCTGGTTTTTAAAGGAACCTCTATACTGTTCTCCATAGTGGCTGTATCAGTGGGAGGTGGGAGGGAGGTTCAAAAGGGAGGGAACCATATGTGCACCTACGGCTGATTCATGTTGATGTGTGACAGAAACTAACACAATATTGTAAAGCAACTATCCTCCAATTAAAAATACAACTTAAAAGGAATAAAATGGATTTAGACTGAAAAAAAAAGACTCAAAAATATAAAATACTGTGGAGAGAAATTAAAGATGACCTTAATAAATGGAGAGTGTGACCTTAATAAATAAATTTATTCATAATAAATAAATCCTATGTTCATAGATCAGAAGACAACATAGTTAAGACCAGATTTACCTACTGATTCTACAGAATTCCTATCAAAATCCCAGCTGACTTCTTCAAGAAGATAGTCCTGAAATTCATGTTGAAATTCACATTTCAACATGAACAACCTTGAAAACAAACAACAAAAAAAGTTTGAGGACACAAATTTCCTGATTTCGAAACTCGCCACAAAGTCACAGTGATCAAGACAATGTGATACTTGTATGAGGACAGACATAGAGATAAATGGGACAGAACTGAAAATTCAAATATAAACCTTTACATTTACGGTCATTTTTATATTTGACAAGAATATCAAGATAAACTGATAGAAATAATAGCCATTTTAACTAATGGTGCTGGGACAACTAGATATTCACAAGCAAAAGAGTGAAGCTGAAACCCACTTCACATCATATACCCAAAAAAAAAAAAAATCCCTTAGAAGGAAACACAGGAATAAATCTTCATGACCTTGCACTAGGCAATGAAGTCTTAGATAAGATATGCAAAGCACAAATGGAAAAAAAAAAAAAAACAGGTAAACTGAACTTGACCAGAATTTTAAAATTTGAAGGCCACTGCAGTGGTTTGAATAGTGTCCTTCAAAAATTCATGTCCACCAGGAACCTCAAAATGTGACTTTATTTGGAAATGGGGAATGTGTAGACATAATAAGTTAAGAATCTTGAGAGGAGATCATTCTGGAACTGGAGTCTGTAAGAAAAGACACCAGAAAGGCATGCAGGGAAGAAGGCCACGTGAAACAGTGATGAAGGTTTGGAGTGATGTGGCCACAAGCCGAGGAATGCTTGGGGCCACCAGAAACTTGGAAAGAGGCAGGATGAGACTTCACAAGGAGTGTGACCCTGCTGACACCCTGATTTCAGACTTCTGGCCTCCAGCACTGGGAAAGGATCAGTTCAGTTCAGTTCAGTCGCTCAGTCGTGTCCAACTCTTTGCGACCCCATAAATCGCAGCACGCCAGGCCTCCCTATCCATCACCATCTCCCGGAGTTCACTCAGACTCACGTCCATCGAGTCCGTGATGCCATCCAGCCATCTCATCCTCGGTCGTCCCCTTCTCCTCCTGCCCCCAATCCCTCCCAGCATCAGAGTCTTTTCCAATGAGTCAACTCTTCGCATGAGGTGGCCAAAGTACTGGAGTTTCAGCTTTAGCATCATTCCTTCCAAAGAAATCCCAGGGTTGATCTCCTTCAGAATGGACTGGTTGGATCTCCTTGCAGTCCAAGGGACTCTCAAGAGTCTTCTCCAACACCACAGTTCAAAAGCATCGATTCTTCGGCGCTCAGCTTTCTTCACAGTCCAACTTTCACATCCATACATGACCACAGGAAAAACCATAGCCTTGACTAGGCGGACCTTAGTCGGCAAAGTAATGTCTCTGCTTTTGAATATACTATCCAGGTTGGTCATAACTTTTCTTCCAAGGAGTAAGCGTCTTTTAATTTCATGGCTGCAGTCACCATCTGCAGTGATTTTGGAGCCCAAAAAAATAAATTCTGACACTGTTTCCACTGTTTCCCCATCTATTTCCCATGAAGTGATGGGACCAGCTGCCATGATCTTCGTTTCCTGAATGTTGAGCTTTAAGCCAACTTTTTCGCTCTCCTCCTTCACTTTCATCAAGAGGCTTTTTAGGTCCTCCTCACTTTCTGCCATAAGGGTGGTGTCATCAGCATATCTGAGGTTATTGATATTTCTCCCGGCAATCTTGATTCCAGCTTGTGTTTCTTCCAGTCCAGCGTTTCTCATGATGTACTCTGCATATAAGTTAAATAAGCAGGGAGACAATATACAGCCTTGACGTACTCCTTTTCCTATTTGGAACCAGTCTGTTGTTCCATGTGCAGTTCTAACTGTTGCTTCCTGACCTGCATACAGATTTATTCATTTGTCAAAACTCAACCGATGTACACAAAAGACTTGTGCACGTATCATGTGTAAGAGTCACTTCAAAAGAAAAAAATGTGAAAAGTGTTGAACTTTATTAGTGATAAAAATAAATTTGGAAATAAACATATTAAAAAAATATATGTCTGCACATGTTTTGACCCTCCACAAAAAGGGTGACTCTAATTCACCTCTCTTTGGAGACAAGCTGTCTTAATGGCTCACTTGTAATGAGTAGGGCATGGCAGAAGAAACCCAGGGCTGGGTCTTAAAAGAGATACTTCTATCTCAGCTTGAGATGCTTGCCCTCCACATCCAGGCTGACAGACTCCCACAGGGAGTAGCTTCAGGTGTTTCTGACCAATCGCTATTAATAGGAGTTGTCGGGTTGCTCCTCTAACCACAGCATCCGGAAGACTCAGGACAAGTCTCCTGTCTCAGACTCTTGCACCAACTAAGGCACCGTTCCCCACTGGTCCTTTCTCCTGTCGCCTCTTCCTACATGGCCTCAGACCATGACTGCTGCAGTGCTCAGCCTTGTGTGACCTACACCGTGACCTTGGTCTGTGTGCCTTTCAGCCGGCACCACTCACCGACCCGTGCAAAGGCAACTCTGAGTGTAAGTGGCTCTCTCAGGGCTTGGCTCGCAAGCAAGGAGGAAGCTCTGCCTGTATGAATGATATTCTTTACTGGGATGCCATAGTCCCACTAATTCCTCGTGGTATCACTTAAGGACTGCGGACTTCCTCTGAGGCTGCTCTTGGCTCCCTGCCCCACCAACTGATTAGTTGTTGCAGCTGGAGGCATTTAACCACCAGCCCCAGACTCTCTGTCTACTCCTGTCCTTGGTGAGGGAATCACAAGGACTCCTGGACCATTAGGCAGCTGGGCCACTTTCTCCATTCTGATCACTGCTTTTCTGCCAGGTCCCTGGAGAGCTGGCCACACACAGCGCCAGATTCATCGCTGACTTGCCTTCTGGGAAGAGACTTTCCTTTATCCCTTGAGGCCTGAGGGGCAATGCCGTCCTTTCCCCAGCACCTTTTTCACACCTGGACTCCTGGGTGTGAAATTCATTCTCTGTGAGTTGTTCCATAGTATTTCCCAGATGATAGTGACCACCTTCATGGAATTTTTCCCACCACTGAGGTAATGACTCCTGTCTGCTCTGTCCCCATGCTTTGCTGGGATCCACATTGTAAAGTCCCCTCACCAGACCTCACACCACCGGCTACATCCTACATCCTGATGATGCAATGGGAGGTTCTAGGACACAAGCTGGCTTGTAGGGACCACTCTGGGAATGTCACAGAGGGGATGAGTTATAGGACAGAGGGAAGGCTTTTCCTGAATGAGGAAAGCAAGCCAGTGTGAATGCTCCACTCAGAGAAATCCCTCCTCTCCCTGGGCCCTGGGTGACAGTCAGCATCACCTTGTCACCACCTCCACCTGGCGTTGGAGTGAGCCGCAGGGTGCCTGCCATGGAGTCACTCCCCCCAACTCAGCCGCCTGCCAGAGCAACTGGGGGTGGTCTCCTGAGGATACTGGATGAAGGTCATGGTGCGCGTGTGCGCACTCAGTCATGTCCGGCTCTGCGACCCCATGGACTGTAGCCCACCAGGCTCCTCTGTCCCTGGGATTCCATGTCCAAGAATATTGAAGTGGGTTGCCATTTCCTCCTCCCGGGAGTCTTCCCGACCCAGGGATCAAAACTGTGTCTATTGGGTCTCATATACGTTGTCAGAAAGGTCCTTTACCACTAGCACCACCTGAGAGACCCAACCAATGTCATTAGGACCCACTGTCCCTGAAAGAGCTACTAGTCCTGTTGGTGAGCCAGGAACCTGTCAGTAGACAGGACCAATCTTGTGGGTCAAATTCTCAGGGAAGAAAGGCTTCCTAACTTGTGATGGGGGCAGGGGGACAAAATCCAGACCCGCCGTGGCAGTGAGTATTGCTGCTCACAGAGGACCCACATGGGGATCTGCATCCTCAGGCCCCTCCTTGTCTGAGGCTAATGCAAACACACGCGTCTTCTGTAGGCTGGCTCTCTCTCTCCGTCTCTCCCTTCCTCCCTCTTTATTCTTCTCTCTCCCTCCTCATCCTTTTCTCTCTCCCTTCATCTCTCTCTTCACGAACCCAGAAGGAAGGGATGCTAAGATACTGTAGTTGCATTATGAAAACAGTTTAGTCACTTCCCAGAGTCACTACCAAGAACAGCCAGGTCCCTGAGAGGCACACAATGGAGAGACGGAGGGGAGGTTACGTGGGGTGCCCACACAGGAGGCCCACTCAGCCGCGTGCATGAGAACCAGGGTCTCTACACATGCCAGGGTCGAGAGGCTAGGGTCCATTTGCTACAGCAGCTTAACTTGTTCTAGTCCATCTAATATACACTGGGTATTGTTAGGATTTCTTCATCTTTGGTTTTCTACTCATCTTTTGTGAAACTTGCAGGGCTGAAGTTCTGTTGAGACACATTAAGCAGCTCAACATGGAATCATGGTGACCAGTGGGAAGTTACCTACTAGTAGTCTTGAAATGTCCGCTGCAGGACTGAAAGTGAAAGTGAAGTCACTCAGTCGTGTCCAGCTCTTTACAACCCCATGGACTGTAGCCCACCAGGCTCCTCCATCCATGGGATTTTCCAGGCAATAGTACTGGAGTGGAATACCGTTCCCTTCTCCAGGGGATCTTCCCAACCCAGGGATCGAACCCAGGTCTCCTGCATCACAGGCAGACACTTTACCATCTGAGCCACCAGGAAAGCTGTAGGACTGGAGAGTCTCAAAGTGATAAACTAAGAATACTGTTTTAGATATGAGGTTTGGTGGGTTGTGTGTGTCTCTGGAGCAAAAGGAACAGCAGATAGAGCCAAGATCCCTCCCCCCTGGGGAGACAGTTACTCCTTGAAAAGAGACGCTGAGCAGAGAGGCTTGAAGGCTCTTTGCTGGAGCACCCGACTCCACACGGCTGAGAGCAGGTCCAGGCGGAGGCTCTGTCAGGACATAAGGCCAGAAGGCAATATCCCACCCATACTTATCTTAAGACCTCTTGCTGAACTTGAGATGCTGCTCATGCCAAGACACCTCTGTCTCAGAGCTCTCCTTGGAGTGGTCGGTTACCCCCTTTTCCCTACTTGGCTGGCCTGTGTTGTGTTCTGAATGTGAGCACTCTGTGAGTCATGAATTGGATGTTGGCTACTGGTCATGTATCTCCAGTCCTGTGATTCTTCCCTGTCCCTCCTGCCAGGCCCTGCAACAAACTGGGTATTCTGGCAGGTGGCCCAAATAGAAACTAGTGAGCTGGGCATTTCAGGTGGAAAAGTAGTACGTAACAAGAGCTCTGGGGGGTCCAATGGTGGAGACTCCCTGGACTATAGCCCAGCAGTCTCTTCTGTCCATGGGATTCTCCAGGCAAGAATACCAGAGTGGGTAGCTATTCCTTTCTCTAGGAGACCCAGGGATCAAACCCAGGTCTACTGCACTGCAAGCAGATTCTTTACCATCTGACCCACCAGGGAAGCCACACTTTCAAGAGCTCTGGGGGGACTTCCCTGGTGGGCCAGTGTTTTAGATTCTACAGTTCCACCGCAGGAGGCACATATTCGATCCTTGGTCAGGAAACTAAGATCCTGCAAGACACACAGCCAAAAAAAAAAAAAAAGAATTCTAAAGTAGAATACAACAAAAACAAATGTGGGAAATTTAAGCTTCTCCTCTGCAGTTCCCTAGTGGCTCAGACGGTAAAGCATCTGTCTGCAATGCAGGAGACCCAGGTTCGATCCCTGGGTTGGGAAGATCCCCTAGAGAAGGAAATGGCAACCCACTCCAGTATTCTTGCCTGGAAAATCCCATGGACCACAGAGCCTGGTAGGTTACTGTCCATGGGGTCGCAAAGAGTCGGACACAACTAAGTGACTTCACTTCACTTCTGAAGTCACCCAGAATAACTTTTGCTGACACTAAATCTCCAATTACAAGCTGTAAATCATTTTGCATATCATTAGTCCTGATGATTTTTCAGTGTGATGTGACATATTTCAGGCCCCTCCATCAACTGTCAAGAAATGAAATGTCAGATTCTGAGTTGCTTGGCCTGCTGGAGAGCAATGAAAGAGCATTATTTGCAAAGCTTACCAGCCTGGAGGAGCTCTGGACTGGGAGTCGGGCTGTCGATTCTAAGCCCAGCCTCTCTCAGCTCCAGCCAAGGCCATGAATACATATGAGTTGAGCTATTACTGTGAATGAGAAGGTTGGAAATGATGATCTTCATGGTTTCCCTAATAGCTCAGTTGGTAAAGGATCCACCTGCAATGCGGGATTGGGAAGATCCCCTAGAGAAGGAAATGGCAACCCACTCCAGTATTCTTGCCTGGAAAATCCCATGGACCACAGAGCCTGGTAGGTTACTGTCCATGGGGTCGCAAAGAGTCGGACACAACTAAGTGACTTCACTTCACTTCTGAAGTCACCCAGAATAACTTTTGCTGACACTAAATCTCCAATTACAAGCTGTAAATCATTTTGCATATCATTAGTCCTGATGATTTTTCAGTGTGATGTGACATATTTCAGGCCCCTCCATCAACTGTCAAGAAATGAAATGTCAGATTCTGAGTTGCTTGGCCTGCTGGAGAGCAATGAAAGAGCATTATTTGCAAAGCTTACCAGCCTGGAGGAGCTCTGGACTGGGAGTCGGGCTGTCGATTCTAAGCCCAGCCTCTCTCAGCTCCAGCCAAGGCCATGAATACATATGAGTTGAGCTATTACTGTGAATGAGAAGGTTGGAAATGATGATCTTCATGGTTTCCCTAATAGCTCAGTTGGTAAAGGATCCACCTGCAATGCGGGAGACGCCAGGTTGATTCCAGGGTCAGGAAGATCTGTTGGAGAAGGGATAGGCTACCCACTCCAATATTCTTGGGCTTCCATTATGGCTCAACTGGTTAAGAATCTGCCTGCAATGTGGGAGACTGGGTTCAATCCCTGGGTTGGGAAGATCCCCGGGAAAAGGCAAAGGCTACCCACTCCAGTATTCTGGCCTGGAGAATTCCATGGCCTGTATAGTCCACAGGGTCGCAAAGAGTTGGACACGAACTTGCCTCTTGAGAAATCTGTATGCAGATCAGGAAGCAACAGTTAGAACTGGACGTGGAACAACAGACTGGAGTAGTTTGAGCATTCTTTGGCATTGCCTTTCTTTGGAATTGGAATGAAAACTGACCTTTTCCAGTCCTGTGGCCACTGCTGAGTTTTCCAAATTTGCTGGCATATTGAGTGCAGCACTTTCACAGCATCATCTTCCAGGATTTGAAACAGCTCAACGGGAATTCCATCACCTCCACTAGCTTTGTTCTTAGTGATGCTTTCTAAGGCCCACTTGACTTCACATTCCAAGATGTCTGGCTCTAGATTAGTGATCACATCCGGGTTTCTGTTGTTTTAGGTCCACACCACCCAGTTTGTGGTCATTTGTTATAGCAGCCCCAGAAAACTAATACAGTCAGCACAAAGAAGATGAAAAGAAAATCCACAGGAGAAAATATTTGCAAGTCATATATCAAATAGTGAAGTCGCTCAGTCATGTCCAACTCTTTGTGAACCATGGACTGTAGCTTACAAGCCTCCTCTGTCCATGGAATTTTCCAGGCAAGAGTACTGGAGTGGTTGCCATTTCCTTCTCCAGGAGATCTTCCCGACCCAGGGACTGAACCTGGGTCTCCCGCATTGCAGGCAGACGCTTTATCATCTGAGCTACCAGGGAAGCCTCCCATATACCCAATAAGAGGCTGTCGACTACAAATTGGCACTTATCAAGGGCACTGCCAATGAGTGAACAACAAGGGCATTTGCCATCTGCCTCTAAGAAGACTGGACCCCATGCTGCTGCAGCTGCCGACCTTCAACAGCCCCTTAGGGAGTTCAGGGTAGGGTGAGGCACTCTGTGCTCCAGGGAACATGGTGGGACAGGTCTTTAGATACTGGATGTTTTTACGAACAAATTTCATAATCTCAATCCTTGCATCTCCTCATAGCTAGAGAAGCACTATACCCCTTCATGGTGACATCAGATCTTCATGACTAACAAAAAACCTTTTGTAAAATGAGTACTTCACGGTACTCCCCCTTCACCAAAACCTTATATATTGACTTTCCCCACTGCTGCTTTGGAGCAGCCTCTCAGCGCTATCTGAGATGCTGCCTTCCGGGCTGCAGTATTCCTTTTGCCCCAAACAAAACTTAACTTGCAATTCTCAAGTTGTACATCTTTTTTTAGTTGACGGGGCCTATATCCAGACTATAGAAAGAACCTTTACAACTCAACAATCGAGCAAACAACCTCATTTTCAAATAGGCAAAGGATTTAAATAGGTATTTTTCCAAAGAAGATATATACCGACAGCCAACAGACAGATGAAAATGTGCTCAACATCACTAGTCATTAATGAAAATCAAAACCACAATGAGACAGCACTTCACATCCACTAGAGAAAAAAACACCTGCTTTAAGCCCCCCAGCTTGTGGTATTTTGTTATAGCAGCCCTGGGAAACTGTGTGTATGTATGCACACACATATACATGATTTTCTTTTTTTATATATTGAAGTATAATTGATTTACAATATTGTGTTAGTTTCAGGTATATAGCAAATTGATTCACATATACATACATATGTATATATATTTCAGATTCTTATCTTATACAGGTTATTACAACATATTGAATATGGTTCTCTGTGCTATACAGTAAATCCTTGCTGTTTATTTATTTCATATATAGTAGTGTGTATCTGTTAATCCCGTACTAATTTATCGCCCCCCACTTTCCCCTTTAGTAACTGTTTTTTTTTTCCTATGTCTGTGAGTCTATTTCTGTTTTGTAAATAAATCATTTGTATTGAATGTTATTTTTTAGATTCCACATAAGTGATACCATATAATACCTGCCTTTCCTGTGTGGCTCACCTGGTAAAGAATCCACCTGCAATGCACGAGACCTGGGTTCAATCCCTGGATTGGGAAGATCCCATGGAGAAGGGAAAGGCTACCCACTCCAGTATTCTGACCTGGAGAATTTCATGCACTATATAGTCCATGGGGTCGCAAGGAGTCCGACATGACTGAGCAACTTTGACTCACTTCACTTTATCTGACTTCACTCAGAGTTAAGCCTTCCATGTTTCTGCAAATGGCAATATTCCATTCTTTTTTATGGCAGTATTTCATCCTTTAGGGGGGTGAGCAGTGTTCCCCTGTTTATATGGACCACATCTTCTTTATCCACTCAGCAAATGGACATATGGGTCGTCTCCACGTCTTGCCTACTGTAAACAGGGCTGCAATGAACCTTGGGGCGCATGTATCCTTTTGAATTCTGGTTTTCTCCAGAAATATATATACCCAAAAGTGGGACTGATGGGCCACATGCTAACTCTATTTTTAGTTTTCTAAGGAACCTCCATACTGCCACTCCTTCATAGTGGCAGCATCAATTTATACTCCCATCCACAGTGTAGGAGGGGTTCTTTTCTCCACACCCTCCCCAGAATTTATTTGTAGACATTTTGATAATGGCCATTCTGACCAGTGTGAGATGGGACCTCACTGATTTTTGATTTGCACTTCTCTAATAATTATCAATGTTGAATATACATGATTTATTTTTAAATTGACTTTTAACCATTAGGCAAGGGAACCAAACAAAACCCTCAAGGCTGAGAGGAGCCATGTCCATGCCCACAGCTTACCAAGGACAGCTGTAACCAGGCCTGATCCGACATTAAACCATTAACTATGGCCTCCAAGAGGCAGCCTCAGAGCACGTGTCAGGAGAGGGAAGGGCAGAGAAAGTGAGGCAAGGGGTTGACAGCACACAGGGGAAGCAACGGTCAAAGTGTTGCCTGAGGGCCAAAGCAGACCATAAGCAACACCCAGAGCCAGTTCACGGCACATAGCCTCCTGTCAGATGCTGCAAATGGACCTCACCCACATGACCAGATGTCAGTGTCACAGCGCAACACAAGACGCTCTAAGTGCTGAAGAACCAGAGCCTTTCCTTAGAGACGGTGGGAATACAGCCCAGGACTGTCTCAAGTGTTTCAGACATGTCTCCAAGTGCCATCCGTACCTTCCTGCTAACCCACAGACATCTCATAATACGCAGCCCAGAACTGGGCTCCCCACTTCCCATCCTGACATCTGTGCTTCTCTCAAGTTCCTCACCCCAGGAAATACCCCATCAGCACCCCAGGCCAGAAATCTGGGTGTCCTTGGCTTCCCTGGTGGCTCAGATGGTAAAGAGTCTGCCTGAAATGCAGGAGACCTGGATTTGACCCCTGGGTCAGGAAGATCCCTTGGAGAAGGATATGGCAACCCACTATAGGCAAGTATTCTTGCCTGGAAAAATCCCATGGACAGAGGAGACCGGCAGGCTAGAGTCCATGGGGTTGCAGAGTCCAAGACAGCTGAGTGAGTCCATCTTAGCTACTAGCTAATGACAACCACCAGATTATTCTAACATCAGTGGTTTTCAAACTGCTGTGCACCAGATGCCCTGGAGCCTAATGAATCTCACAGAAGCCTAAAGTCCCCCCATGATTTTCCTGCTCCTCATGTTTCAGAGCCGCTCCATTTGATCAGTAATAAATCAATAATAAATAAATAAGATGCAGCTACGGATCTTGAGGAGCACTCCTGAGTGTCGGGGTGCTGTGCAAGCCATTTATCAACATTATTTCTCAGGCAACTCCTTGGAGCAAATAGTTTATTTCCTTGGCTGTATAGACGAAGGCAGAGCTCAGGAAGGTTAACTAAGTTCCAGGAGGTCACACAGCCCAGTGGGGAGCAGCAGAAGCGGAATCTCTGCAGAGTCTCTTTGCGCACAAAGCGCTTCACTTCACCAAGGGCAGGAATTAGAGGCTTGGAGCGCGAGGCCAGGCCTCAGGACCTGTGGCCAGCGGCACAGGAGCCTCAAGGGGCCAGGCACAAGCTCTCAGTCCAGCGCAACCGCTCCCAGCCCTGCTGACCATTGGAAAAGCCCAGAGAATTGACTGTTCATACCCGTGCCCGGCTCCACTTGGCCACTGAATCAGAACTCTCCAGGGGCCAAGATGGTATCATATTCTCACCTCCCCGGGTAACTTAAAAAAAAAAAAAATTGGCTCCCAGCGGTTCTCAATCCTGGCTGAAAATTCCTGATGCCCAGGCCCTGCTCCGTCTCAGTGACTCAGCATCCCGGAGTGGGGTACAGGTCTTAGTAGTTTTTTTAAGGTCCTCAGGTGATTCCAACGTGCAGCCAAAGCTGCAGCTGCTAGTTTCGGGCCTTGCCTGTTCCAGGTGTGGCCTCCAGGCCCAGAGCATTGGCACGGCCAGGGAGCTTATTAGAGATGCAAGATTTCAGGCCCAACCCAGACCTACTGAATGGAAATGTGGGGGTGAGTTCAGCCAGTCCTTCAGGTGCCGCTGATGCAAGTTCAAGGATAAGAATCTCTTGCAAGTCAAAAGTGCGTCCACAGGGCAGTAGCGTCAGCATCCCGGGATCTCGTGAGAGATACAGGGTCTCAGCCCCCCTCACCCCAGATCTACTGACTCAGAACCTGCATTTTAACTGGATGTCCAGGTGAGTCAAGCACACAGTGAAGAGAGGATCTGCCCTTCTTCCCTTGTCCCTGCTCCCTTCTGCTTTGGATTAGCTCCCATCTCACCAGGAAGGAGGCCACGGTCCTGATGCTCTGGTGCACACAGGCCACTTGCAGGAACAAGGCTAGAGACACACAGTCAGTTACACGTTGACTAACTGACTCAGCAACTGAGAGCAGGACCGGGTGACAGCTTAATGCAGTGCTTCTCAAACTTTAATGTGCTTGAGAACGACAAGCTCCTTGAAGGTCCCTTAGCTGGCCCATCCCCAGTAATGCTGATCAAATGGGTTGGGCCCATGAGTCAGCATCTCCACAGNTTGGAAGGAATGATGCTAAAGCTGAAACTCCAGTACTTTGGCCACCTCATGCGAAGAGTTGACTCATTGGAAAAGACTTTGATGCTGGGAGGGATTGGGGGCAAGAGGAGAAGGGGATGACCGAGGATAAGATGGCTGGATGGCATCACGGACTCGATGGACGTGAGTCTGAGTGAACTCCGGGAGATGGTGATGGACAGGGAGGCCTGGTGTGCTGCGATTCATGGGGTCGTAAAGAGTGGGACATGACTGAGCGACTGAACTGAACTGAGCTGAGCGATGTTCACTCCCATGGTTTCCGCTTGTTTTGATAATCGTGTACTATTGTGATGCTAACAAGGCTTATATTTCCTGAAGCCTGTCACTCTTTGTTATTCCAAGAAAGCTCAGCAAAGCAAACAGTTTGAACACATCTGCAGCCATTTGAATGCAACTCAGAAGGGGGCATCCATGACTCTGATGGGTAGCAGGGGAGGCTGGCTTTGGTCTTGTGACATCCTGGTAGGTGGAACTCAGTCTTGGTGAGAGATCTTCTGAGGAGAATCTTCCTGGTTTGTTCATAAGAATGCTCAGGGTCAGCCTCATGGATATCTGGCCCCACAACCTGTCCTTTGTAAAGACCACTGAAGTGAAGTGAAAGTCAGTCAGTTGCACCTGATTCTTTGTGAACCCATGGACTGTAGCCCACCAGGTTCATCAGTCCATGGAATTCTCCAGGCAAGAATACTAGAGTGGGTTGCCATGCCCTTCTCTAGGGCATCTTCCTGACCCGGGGATCTGAACCCACGTCTCCTACATTGCAGGCAGATTCTTTACCATCTGGACTTTGTTTAAATACTGGGAGTTTTCAAACTAAGCATTAATGTGACTTGTCAGCCAGATGAATTTGGACAAGTCACTTAACCTTGCTGAGCCTATACCTCGATTTGTACAATAGATATAATCATATCTACTTTACAGGATTGTTACCTGTATTCAGTGAAGTTCTATATAGGAAAACCCATAACAAAATCTGTTTGACAGAGTAGACTCTTACAAAACTTAATGAGCAGAAGTACAGGGGGGCAGATGGGCGGACAGATGGCAAGTATTCTATCCAGAACCAGCTACTGGGGGTGGGGGACTGCCCTGGTGGTCCAGTGGTTAAGAACCCACCTCCCAATGCCGAAGACGTGAGTTCGATCTCTGGTCAGGGAACTGAGGTCCCAGACGCCTAGAGGACACTAAAGCCAAGCGCCGCAACAAAGACCCAGCATAGTTACCTATTTTTTTAATTAAACCAGCTACTGGGGGGAAACAATCAGTATGACATGCGCTCACCTCCTCCCACAAATAAAACCAGCTACTTACTGAGGAGACAGAGACTGTCTTGGGATATTGTAAGTGGTTTGTAGCTTGAACCGAAACATTGCTTGAATCTCTTTGCATTATTCTTTTGCTATCTTCTATGGAAGGCGTTCTCTAAATTCTGTATCTGCTGCCTAAAGAAATATGTTTTATAATATTATTTTTCATTAACTAACCTCTGGATTCACTTCCAAAATTTTTTTTTTTTTTTGGCTGTGCCCCAGGACATATGGGATCGTAATTTCTAAGCCAGGGATAGAACCCACGGCCCACCCCAGGCACTGGAAGTGCAGAGTCTTACCCACTGGTCCACTGGGAGAGTCCCAAGGAGTATTTTCCCCTCATTGTCTGTCTTAAGGCTGATGGCGTCAAGCTACTCAGCAGCCCCTATTGTGCTGCTGCTTTTGGATTTCAAAGCATTCTGTCCGACTTTCCATTTACTTCATGACTTTACACACTTTGATCACCCTGACTTTTCTGCCTTCTTTTTCTAGCTTGAAGAGTTTTGTTCTTTTTAGGTCATCCTCCTGAGACAGCCTCCATGTGCCCTTGATCTTATGAAGTTTTCTTCTTTTAAGTCATCTCCAGCACCATTATGCCATTATTCTTAAGAAGCCCTGACTTTCAGTTTGACAACATATGGGATGGGAGGGGGAGAGAACTGAGATCAAATCAGTTATGAAATCAGTGCTCCGAAAATAGAAAGATGTGGTACTTGCCACCTGAGTAACAGGGGCTTGATGTACCCCGCCCTGATGTGCTATTGAACTCTTTCGACACCATGGACTATAGCCCCCCTCTGCCCAGGAGATTCTCCAGGCAAGAATACTGGAGTGGGTTGCATGTCCTTCTCCAGGGGATCTTCCCAACTCAGTAATCAAACCGGGGTTCTCCTGTCCTGCTGGCAGACTCTTTAGTGACTGAGCTATGAGGGAAGCCCCTCGAAATGCTGAAAGAGAATGAGGACTGACGTCAGCACAGGTCTGTGTGCCCAGGGCTCCGTGAGTCCAACCAGACGGAAGGGTTGGCGTTTGGAGTGAAGAAAGATTCATTGCAGGGCCATGCAAGGAGATGGGTGGCTCACACTCCCCCTCAAAATACCCCGAGATCCCAGAAGGGTTTCAGCAGAGCACTTTTAAAAGCCAGATGAGGGAGGAGGGTCTCAGGGGATGGGATGAGCTCATGCACTGTTCTCTGATTGGCTGATGGTGAGGTCACAGGGTGGGGTCACAGGTGTTAACAGGATCAGTCCTTAGGCTCCAGAGACCTGGGGGTTATATGCTCCTGACCAAATAGTTGACATGTTCATTTGGTGGGGTTTTCACATCTGTGGAACAACTCAGGAGATGTGAGTCAGATACTATTATGTAGGACCTTCAGAGAGAAGGCACAGTAGAAGGGTCGGGGGCGGCCTGTCCCAGGAAGACCCCACAGGGTCCTGCTCGGCTACACTGGGAGCTCTTCTGGGGCGTGTCTAGTCTCTTCCACACTTGCTCAGTCATGAGAATCTTCCAAACCACTGGTTAAATATTCAGACCCCAAGGCTCTGCACAGACCTGTGCTGCCCAAGATGATGGCCAGCAGCCACAGGGTGCGGCTGGGCCCTTGAAAGGTGGACACTCCAAGCTGAGTTATACTGTATGTGTACAATACACCCTAAGTTTTACAGTCTTCATTCAAAGAAAGAATTGAAAACATCTCACCACAATTTTCTATTGACTACATCCCGCAATAAGAGATGATAGCATTTTCAATATACACCATCAAAGAAAAGATTAGCATTAACTTCACTTATGTCTTTATGCTTTTTTTAAAAAACGTGGCTGCTAGAACATTCACCATGACATAACTGGCCCACACTACATGCTGCTGGACAGGCTGGTCCAGACATACGGAATCAGAGTCCCCATGGGCGAGGCTTACAGTTGTCCGGTGTTCCTGGTGATACTTATTTGACTGGGAAAACTGGGAACACGGTGAACTCATTTGACAGAGGGGAAATTCACATTCAGAGAGTCTGATCGGCTTGTCCAAAGTCATGCCGAGATCCACATTGTTAACCTCATCACAATGGATGCTGGCCGAGTGCAGAAATTTGGAGCATCTTGTCCACTGATGCTGAGAGCAGTATCTTACAAACACACGCTGAACAGATGAGGCCACTTAGACACAATTGTTCATGAGGCTAAACGTGTGATTTCAATCCCCCAGCAGCCTGGTCTGCTCCGTTCTCTTCTCCAGGCTGCAGACAAGAGGATTGTTATCCACAAGGGAAAGAAAGACAGGTTAGAGGCCATCTAGAAACTATCCTTGCTTGAAAAGCACAGCACAAATCACATTAGCATCTCCTGGAGAGAGTCCTCTTCGCAGGCAGGTTTGGCATTCAACTCATATCCATTCCAGGAGTCATTTGTACCACTAAGAAACATAATCAGGGCTGCCCTTGTGGCTCAGTGGTAAAGAATCCACCTGCCAATGCAGGGGAAAGGGGTTCGAGCCCTGACCTGGGAAGATCCCACACCCCAGAGAGCAGCTAGGCCTCTGCACTGCAACTCCTGAGCCTCTGCACCGGGAATGTGAGCCCTCATGCCTCAACTCCTGAAGCCCGTGCTCCACGATGACAGAGACCCTGCAACGAGAAGCCGACACACGCAACTAGAGACCAACCCCTGCCGGCCGCACCCGCAGGAAAGCCCATGCAGCAACACAGACCCAGCGCAGCCAAGATAAATAAGGGGGGGTTGGTTTTGTTTTAAAAGAGAAAGAAACTTAATCACCACAGCTCTCCCCCGAGTTCCACCTGTTGGAAATTCTATCTCCTCTACCAAATATAAAGAAGAAGGGATTTTTCCCCCTAACCCCCCTAAGCTATTCAGCACCCAGAGGACTTACTTCCAAGTCCCTCTGGGTCTCGTGGTTTCTATTTTTAATCATGCAAGGTGCAGAGAGAAAAGCAGCTCTGAAATAAACGTGTGCAGAGAGACCACGAGCACCCTCTGGCTTCCACAGGTGAATGTGAGTGACATAGCAGTAGGCTTCCCAGAATCCAGGGGGGACACGGCCTTTGAGTCACCCAGGAACAGCAAAAGCCAAAACCTCACTCCTCTCCCCATCCTCTCCACCCTCTACATTACTCACCAGGCAGCTGCAAGTAGGAAGCCCAATTTCACACCGAGTGATGGAGCGAAGCTTCCGGGTGGGCAAACATTCAGTAAGATGGGGGATGACTCATAGACCATTCAGCCCATTGTTAGAGTGGTCCCCACCTGCCTCTTGGCAAGCTGAAATAATCCGTTGTCAATGCTGCTGCAGAAAAACCTAATTGCAACCTTGGTCCCCCAGCCCCTTTTGAATTGCTCACCCACAGGCTCGGCTTTAATTACATAATACTTGGGGAGAGGAAGGCAGAAAAGACCAAGCCTACGTTGGTTCTTTAGTAAAAATGGAAAGTGATCAGAGTTCAGCCACGTGCCCAGGGGCCTGCGGACCATGCCTTGTATCACCAGGTCACCCAGGAAACTTGCTACTAAGCCTGCTGCCGGGGTCCCTCCCCCGAACTCTCTACAACGAGTGCAGCCCCCAGGAATGTGTACATTTTAATCAGTTCTCCTAGTGATACCTGTGCATACTAACCAGTGAAATACCAGCCTAGAACCATGTCTGTCACACTGAATTTTGTTGAAGGGAAGTTGAAGTATGTAGATGAATAAATACTTGTTATATGTGGGCGCACAGGCCTCTTCCCTCAGGCCCCAGACTCTGCTCCTGAATCCCAGCCCCGTAGCAGCCAGTCTTCAGCAGGACATCTCTGTGGTGGCAGCACCCAGCAGACAGCTCGCCAAAGACCCCTCACTCCCAGATCCCCTGATCTGGACCACAGCTCTGAAAGCCTCACGGGAGCCTGAGCTACTATTTACAGTCCCATATGCCTGACCCCCCCGGAAGACCCTGATGACCGACCCAACCCCCTAGTCCACCCATCTACCCTGGGGAGGTGCCATGCAGGCCTCTGTGCTCAGGCCCCACTCCCGGACAAGCCGGGGCTCACCATACACAAGGAATCTGGGGATGGACACCACGCAGGGCAAGGCTGTGTGCTTGGCCTTAGTTCGGAGGATGGGGGTGGTCAAAGTAGGGGAAAAGGAGGAGGTCAGGGTGGAGGCCGTGCAAGAAGCTGGCAGAGCAGATGGTGCCCACCACAGCGTTGCTGGGCAAGGGGAGAGCGGCCAGCCCTGGTTTCTTCCCGTCGTTTCGGCCCCAACCACCCATCTCCCACTTCTGACCCATCCAGGACTGGATGTGGGGGCAGCTTCAGGAGCAAAGGTGATGCTACTTTCCCAAGGCAGGCACACTAGAGGGTGTGGCGTTGGTGCCACTGGGTTGCATACATGATGAAAAGCACCTGTGTGTCTCTCTGCGTATCTCTGTGCTCGAGTCTGTGTGTGTCTCTGTGTATGTACCTGTGTTTGTGTATTTGTGTAGGGGTGTCTGTGTGTATCTGTGTCTGTGTGTGAGTGTCTGTGGTTGTGTGTATCAGTGTCTGTGTGTATCTGTGTCTGTGGGTGTCTGTGTGTGTGTATATCTGTGTGTGTGTCTGTGTGAGTGTCTGTGTGTGTGAGTATCTGTGTGTGTGTGGGTTAGGGTTAGGTGTGTGTGTGGGTTAGGGTTAGGTGTCTGTGTGTGTGTATCTGTGTCTGTGAGTGTGGGTGTCTATGTGTACCTGTGTCTGGGTGTGTGTATCTGTGTCTGTCTGTGTGTGTGTGTGAGTGTCTGTGTGTATGTGTATCTGTGTCTCTGTGTGTGTATCTGTGGGTGTCTGTGTGTGAGTGTCTGTGTGTATCGGTGTCTGTGTGTACCTGTGTCTGTGGGTGTCTGTCTGTGTGTATCTGTGTCTGTGTGTGTGGGTATCTGTGTGTGGGGGGGTTAGGGTTAGGTGTCTGTGTGTGTGTGTATCTGTGTCTGGGTGTGTGTATCTGTGGGTGTCTGTGTGTATCTGTCTGTGGGTGTGGGTGTCTATGTGTGTCTGTGTCTGTGTCTGTGTGTTTCTGTGTCTCTGTGTGAGTGTCTGTGTCTGTGTGTATCTGTGTCTGTGAGTGTGGGTGTCTGTGTGTATCTGTGGGTGTCTGTGTGTATCTGTGTCTGTGTGTGAGTGTCTGTGTGTGTGTGTATCTGTGTCTGTCTGTGTGTGTGTGAGTGTCTGTGTGTGTGTGTATCTGTGTCTGTCTGTGTGTGTGTGAGTGTCTGTGTGTGTGTGT
>SJYX01004224.1:52987-86696 GCA_006410675.1 Oreotragus oreotragus | reverse complement strand
GAACCCTCTTACACTGTTGGAAATGCAAACTAGTACAGCCACTATAGAGAACAGTGTGGAGATTCCTTAAAAATCTGGAAATAGAACTGCCTTATGACCCAGCAATCCCACTGCTGGGCATGCACACTGAGGAAGAACTATTTCTCAAATAGGAAAGTTTTGATAGTTTGTACACTTGTCAGACACAGTTTTCAGAAGTGTTGTGTGCTCTGGTATGGAAAAAAGTAACCACTGCTTGGAGAAACAATTGCGTTGGGGGCTTTTTTTTTCTTGATGCTGTCATTTCTATATTATGAATTCTGAAGAACTGTGGAAATGTATCTATTCAGTACACATCTATTAGTTTAGTAACTCCTGATGACTTTTATTTGAGAAAATGCTATACACTGAAGAAAATTTCCTAATAGGTTGACTAAAGACCAAAATTATCTTTGAAAATACCGATAGGTTCCCAAATTTTTGTTTTCTAAGACATTTTGTCATATAAGGGCATGGATACATCATTGTCTAAAGTGCTTCTCACTCTCAACAGTTCCCACGTATTTTGTATTTGGTTCTATCTTTCAAAATATCATCTCTATCCAGGATTTGTGTATACTGAAGGATGGTGAATTACCTGGGCTTGAATTCACACCAGATACGGTGACTCACCTATTCCTCCTCTAAGAGATGCTCAAATCCAAGACCTGGGCCTCATTTTCACCATTTTTGTTTGCTTTGTTTTCTTTACTAAAGTGTAGTTGATATAGTGAAGATAGTTTAGTTAAATATTTCTGTGGAGCAGAATGACTCAGATATATATAATATAATATATATATGTGTGTGTGTGTGTGTGTGTGTGTGGCTTCCCTTGTGGCTCAGTTGGTAAAGAATCTGCCTGCAGTGCAGGAGACCCAGGTTCGATTCCTGGGTTGTGAAGATACCCTGGAGAAGGAAATGGCCATCCACTCAAGTATTTTTGCCTGGAGAATCCCATGGACAGAAGACCCTGGCAGGCTACAATCCATGGGCTNGTGTGTGTGTATGTGTGTGTGTGTGGCTTCCCTTGTGGCTCAGTTGGTAAAGAATCTGCCTGCAGTGCAGGAGACCCAGGTTCGATTCCTGGGTTGTGAAGATACCCTGGAGAAGGAAATGGCCATCCACTCAAGTATTTTTGCCTGGAGAATCCCATGGACAGAAGACCCTGGCAGGCTACAATCCATGGGCTTGCAAAGAGTTGGACACAATTTAGCGACTAAACCAACCAACCTATATATATTCATTTTCTTTCCCATTATGGCTTAACACAGGATATTGACCATAGTCCCCCATGCTCTACAGCAGGGCCTTGCTGCTCATCCATCCTGTGTATAAGAGCTAATCCCAAACCCTCTTTCCACTCCTCCCTCTCCTCTTTGTCTTCTTACCATCGCTCACCTTCAGACCCATCACCTGGCCTTATCAGTCACGTGTCCACATCAGTGGGTCTGAACTCTGTCAGTTTATCTCCACCCTCACTGTCAACTCCTATCCAGGGTGGCCATAACCTTTCACCAGAACTGAAACCACAGCCTCCTAATTGGTATACATTTCTGATCTGTTCTAGTGCCTTATACACAGAGCTGACAAAGTCTTATTTGTATATCACTTCCCCAGTGGCTCAGCAGTAAAGAATCCACCTGCCAATGCAGGAGATGCAAGAGATGCTGGTTAGATCCCTGGGTTGGGAAGATCTGCTGGAGAAGGAAATAGCAACCCACTCCAGTATCCTTGCCTGGAGCATTCCATGGACAGAGGAGCCTGGTGGGCTACAGTCTACCAGGTTGCAGAGAGTCACACATGACTGAGCAACTGAGCAGGTCCTGATCAAAACCTACAGTGGTTTCTGTCCACAAACAGGATATCTGACAGAATCCACATGAGGTCCAAACAACCATGCATGATCTGTCTCCACATCCCCCTCCACCTGATTCACTGAGTTTTAGTGAGGATTGCCGGGGTCCAGCCCCGGTGGATCCAGGGAAATTCGAAGCATGGACGGCGTAGGCGAGGAAAACTTATTTATTTATTACATAAGATTAGGTTAGGAAGGAATAGTGTAGTAGGAAAATTAAGTGGAGCAAAGAGGCTGAATAACTTGGCTTACGGGGAAGACCAATAAAATCTCAGGACAAGAGATCTGCGCCATCTACACTGGGCCACTGGCGCCCACTTGAATATCGAAGGGTGCCCCACCTTAGGCTCCCTTTTGCACGGGTCTTAGAAGCCAGGACAAATAATAGACTTGGTGAGCCGCCCCGCTCCAGATGGAAATTCAGCCTGAAATTAGAGTAAAGAGGAGACACGGGGGAAACCAGTCCAGCAACTGGCCCGTCCTCTATTGTTCAGAAGGCCTTTTATACTTTTGATTATACATAGAGATCAATGGGTAATACAAAATTATGCAGCCCAGATTCTTATCAAAACCAGGCTTTTCTCTCTGCATACCTAGTTGTATACACAAGTCTTAGGTAATTTACATCATCTTCTGGCCAAAAGGGCCAATCAACATTTTACAGCCTTTTTTCTGATAAGGGTTTGTCAACCAGAAGACTTATTTGTGTTGATTTTCCCAAAGTCTGGCGCCACTCTCAGAAAGCACTAAATAAAGTTACATTCTTACATAGCAAAGATACAGCAATTTATAACAAGTAAAACAAGTACAGTGGTTTACTATAGAAGAAAAGTAATTAACTCAAAAGTCTAATGTTGCTAACATCAAAACTACTGTATATATTTTTCTACATCCCGATTACATTGATTAACATCCTCCCAGGTGCCTAAAAGATAAAGAATATGGAGGCCTGGCAGCAGTCATTGAGTCAACAGTGAAAACCCTCTACCAATGTAATTTTTAACTCTTTAGAAATGGCTCTGTATCTTTAAGATGTTTTTAAGCTTTGTGCCTCTCACGGTTGGGGGGCCGCAAGTAATTCACAAGCTGTAAGAGGTCCAGGGGAGCCTGTTAGGCAAGCTAGAGAGCTATCAGAGGGGTTTAACTGAAACATCCCTTTCAAATGCAGAAGACTAAAGCCCTGATTTGACTTTTTCCAGAGAATATCAGAAGAGTGGAAAAGCAGAGTACAAAGGCCAGCAGATTTTTGGTTTTTGGGGTACATGCTCAGGAAATACCAGGGGGAACCCCTGAAGCCTGATCACGTCCTTGCGTTTTGTCAGGATTCCTTCCTCATGACCTTGTCATGGGCGGGATTCCTCATGCTGGCTCCCGGCAGGGGATCATCTTCTTTCAGGCCCAGCAAAGATCTCTTCTGAGTCAGGACCCTTGCATGGGCTCCCGGCTCTGCCAGATGTTAAATTAGAGCAGCCTCTGCTAATGAAACTTTTCTTGTGTGTGTGTTTTTATGATTTTTAAAATTTTCTTTTCTATTTTTAAATTTTTATTAATTTATTTAATTGGAGGCTAATTACTCTGCAATATTGCAGTGGTTTCGCCATACATTGACGTGAATCCGCCATGGGTGTACATGTGTTCCCCATCCTGAACCCCCTCCTCCCTCCCTCCCCATCCCATCCCTCTGGGTCATCCCAGTGCACCAGCCCCAAGCATCCTGTCTCATGCATTGAACCTGAACTGGCAATCTGTTTCACATATGGTAATATACATGCAAATGTAACTTTAAATTGTTGAGTCAGAGAGTCCTTTCTAAAATCCAAAGAGAGAGTATCACCCTGCTCACTGACTTCAAGCACATCACCTTGAACCTACTAAGGTCACACTAATGATCTGTCTGTTTTTAGTCTGCCTCCCTACTGGATCATAAGCCCCACAAGGGCAGGGATATGTCTGTTTTCTTATTAAGATCATCTCCTTTGCTCAGAAACCTCCAAAATAAATAATTGCCTAGTTAATAAATATTTGTTAAAGAATAAATTAGCTTTCCTTCTAAAATCTGGCCTGCCCCAGAATGTGTTGCTTTTTTCTTTTTCAGCTAAATTCAGGTTTTTATGGAAAACAATGTTTCTGAGAAACAAAGCTCTCTCTCAACTGTGTGACTATAAAAAATAAATATTTGTGTTGAGCTAATGCATGTTTTTAGATTTATTCTTTGCTCACGTGAAACTCACATGAATGTTCTCGGCCTGCCTGCATCTTTCCTTCACTGGAAGGAAACCCAATCCCCTTCCATTGGAGAAGCAACCTGTCCAGTGGAAGCAGTGAGAATGTGCTGCTCATCTGCATCAGGATGGAGGAAGTGAGTGCGCAGGGAGGGGCTGGGATGCTTGACTCCACACCTACCCTCACATCTGCTTGATGGAAGCCTCTGACTTGGTGCACAGAGCTTCTGGAGGGACGGGGGATATGCTCTGGCCCCTAAAGAAGAGAAAATGATCTTGCGATCAGCTCCAAGAGGATTCCAAACTTACTGAGGAACTGTGTTTCAGGAATCCGTCTCAGTACAGTTCTTTATTTGGAGGTACACATTGCCCCACCCGCTCCCTCCTCTGTACTACATGGGCTGGATCTTTAAGCTGGTGCTCAGGAAACACAAACCCAGCAGAATGGCAGCTGAATGGGACAAGGTACCCACCCTCTGCTTCCCCAGGACCAGGTCACCGAGTCACCACGGGGCTCTAGGTCTGGAGCCCGCAAATCTAAGGCTGGAAAGGCGAATGGAGATGCCCATGGTCTTTGATGTGAACAGAACTGGGGTAGGGGGAGGTGGAGGGANGGACCCGGAGTTGGGGGGGGCGGGGTCTCCGGGAAGCGCCCCGAGGAGAGGACCTTTCGGAAGCCGCTTAGTTTGCAGGTGCCTCACACACTTAAGTGTTTGACCCTTTCGGTGTGTTCCTGCAGCTGACGAACAGCTTTTTAGTGAACAAGGAGTAATTCATTAGCAGTGGGGGGGTGGAATCGGTCTTGAAATGTTCCAGGTCCTTAGTTTCCTGTAGGTCTTAGAAGGCCTTTGTTTTTCATCCTCGTGGATCACACTCTGGAAGTACTCACATGTGGTGGGGGAGGGGAAGCGGGAGGGAATTGAAATCTAGAGGAGCCAATAAAATGACCTTTTTAGATCAACTTTCTCTGGGTGGAGGGAGACATTTTCACTGACAAATTGTTGCTCAGCATTCACTCTCCTCTTTACCGTTTTGAAATTCAAACTTAACTTGCTCTGTTTAGTAAGGTTTTTCTCTTGTTAGGAGGTAATTTGATTAATTTGGGAGGTAGATTGTACGATTGAGACACTCCTAATTGGAATTTTTTTTCTCTAGTACAAAATGGATCTGTACATCAAAAGGATGGATTAAACGATGATGATTTTGAACCTTACTTGAGTCCACAGGCAAGGCCCGTGAGTAGTTAACCATTTACATGCTTGATCATAGGATGTAGTATACGTTTATTCTTTGCTCTATCCATAAATCTAATTTTCACTGGACGACTTTCTTAATACCAGTCAGCATGTTATAAAAAAAAAAAGTTGCTACAGATGTTGTAGGCTGTTAAGATTCTCATCTCTATTGTCAGCAAACAATTCTCTGAGGCTACTACTGATAACATTTTATAGTGTACTAACAGCAACACTTGTTTGAGTAGTTCTTCTCCTTACCAAGAATGTAACAGTGCGAAACTTAAGAGTACTTTTCTGTGTTAAATATTTTCACCCCCAAAACATTTTTCACATTGGCTTCTTCGGGGAGCTATAGAATTTACAAAATGGATTTAAAGTAATATAAGATAGTGTTTAGCACAAAGATAGATCAAGAATAATGGAATTCAGTTTTTGCAATGTAATTATCTTCTAATGTGAAGATGAGTTGCATGTAGGTTCATGTATGAACATGACCTGTGCACACAAAAAGTTTTGACTTGGCAGTTCTTTGTATTAGTATTTTGAATCCCAAAGACACAGCCTCAAAGTTGTGGCTGATAAATATAACTCCCCAGACTAATTAGCCAAAAGGAAAATTGACAGTAACTCATTCGGAATATCCTAGAAGATAGAGAAGTTTATGGAACATTTATATAAATTCTGAACAGATGCTCTGTGATATATATAATAATCTTGAATAACTTGACATATTAGTGAGAGTGCATGTTTGGGCCTAATTCTTACGTAAAACTCTTTGATTCCTTATGTAAAAATTTCTGCGTTGAAAGTGTAGAAACCACTTAAGCAAGTGATTGGGGAAAAGTTTTTACAGAAGACAACCAGTTAATCAGGAAAAGTAGGGAAGAAGGTAGAGGAATGAACTATCACTGGGTTCCTGCTATTGAAGTAGTTTGCTTACATAATCATAACAGGGAGAGTGAGAGCATTTGGAAACATAATTCTAGGTAGTTCTTGTGAAACATTGTGTAATTCAGAGTTTTGATCTCAGGGGCATGTGGGAACCTGCCAGATGAGGTGTAGGTATTCAGCTGTTATAATAGCAAAACCTGTGATAATGAGTGCATTTGTTTTATTAAAAAGAAAGCTAAAACTTAAATGTCTTGAGAAATTTCGGGGGGGTATATAAATTTTGGTTGAGAAGACATAGTTTGAGAATCTTTGTAGTTTGTCAAAAGTGTTTGATCTATTTTTTAACCAATTTTTATCATATTATTTGGAATACTTCAGGCTTAATCTATTAAATGTAGACTGAATTTCTTATTTATAATGAATTTGGGGCTGTTAAAATTATAACACTATCTTTGAGACATGGATTTTTCATAAACTTGAGGGTGTATGTCACTTAGTTTTTTAAAAGAAAGTTTTAAATTGGTAGAGAAAAGCACCACTATTTAGTTAAACTGCATTAGTTGAAAATTTTAATCTTCAAGAGGTGTGTTTTAGTGGCCAGGGAGAAGTACTCTTGACTTTGATAATACAAACTAATACAGACCTAGCATATTAATAGCTACGATCACCCAAGTCTCTCAAGAACAACATTCCCTATTGACTAGTTAGTGGGTTCTTAGATACCAGAGCTCTTTTGAAGTTAGGGTAAAGCACTCTTATTTTTGAGTTGAGCTGACTCTGCATGTATAGAAACCAATTGTATGTATCTGTTACTTTGATTTAATGGACTGCTTTGTGAATTATAGGGTTTATTTTTAAAAAAGTTAACACACTGTCAACACTGATGAAAGAATGTTTTTACAATGTAATGTTTTCTAATGTGAAGACCAGTTGGGTAGAACTTTTTCTGGTTGTTATTCTCAAGGATGATTTCTTTTTTAAAAATATGGACTGTACCATGCCTTTAGAAATTAATTCCTGTTTTTAATGGAAAAGTTAAGTGTACATTTTAGCTACAGCCTTTACTTTTATAGGTGAAACAGAACAAATAGCAATACTTGTTTAGTTTTGAATCCTCTGGAAGCCACTGTGCACTTTCTTTCCAGGTTATATATTTTTTTTTCATTTTTAAAAATTTTAGTTTATAATTAAATAGTGGCATCTACTGATGTTCTCAGATGGTCTGCCAGAAAGCTGTATTATAAGCTAGATGTATTGAACTTTTCTTTTTGGTTTATGTTTGGGTAATGGCTGCACAGATTTGGGGGATAGAAATTGAAATTTCTAGTTCTTTTTGTTTTATTTATTATACAATGCAGTTTTAATAGGAAACTCTTTTGAATATTCTTCTGTTCTGCCAGTATTCCCATTCCTTCAGTCCAGAGATAGTGGTTTTAATAAAGGCATCCTCAGAGAGCGGGCTTCCTGGGTAACTCAGATGGTAAAGAATTCACCTGCAATGCAGGAGACCCTGGTTCCATTCCTGGGTCGGGAAGATCCCCTGGAGAAGGGATAGGCTACCCACTCCANATTCCTTCAGTCCAGAGATAGTGGTTTTAATAAAGGCATCCTCAGAGAGCGGGCTTCCTGGGTAACTCAGATGGTAAAGAATTCACCTGCAATGCAGGAGACCCTGGTTCCATTCCTGGGTCGGGAAGATCCCCTGGAGAAGGGATAGGCTACCCACTCCAGTATTCTTGGGCTTCCCTGGTGGCTCAGCTGGTAAAGAATCCACCTGCAATGTGGGAGACCTGGGTTCTCCCTGGGTTGGGAAGATCCCCTGGAGGAGGGTATGGCAACCTACTCCAGTATTCTTGCTTGGAGAATCACCATGGACAGACAGGCCTGGTGGGCTACAGTCCATGGGGTCTCAAAGAGTCAGACACGACTGAGTGGCTAAGCACACGTTCTTTCTCACAGAACAGGACTTATACTTGGTGAGATGCTGCGTTTTCCCTTTTCTGAATTGAAGCACTAAAAGCTAAGGCTTGTGTTCACTGTATGTCAGTTTAGTTTTAAATGTTTAAACACTTCAATGATTAAACCAAAATATTTTAGTCTATAAAAATACCAGCAAGTTTATGGGAAGAGACCATCTGAAAAAAAACACTCATTTTTTATGGTAATGGCTGAGATGTTTGTACTGTATGAATAATTCGGAGAGGAATTATCCTGGTTGTTCTATTTATTTTTGTGTTTAGTTCTAATTTGCCTTTTTTTTTTTCCTTCACAGAATAATGCATATACTGCCATGTCAGATTCCTACTTACCCAGTTACTACAGTCCCTCCATTGGCTTCTCCTATTCTTTGGGTGAAGCTGCTTGGTCCACTGGGGGTGACACAGCCATGCCCTATCTAACTTCTTATGGACAGCTGAGCAACGGAGAGCCTCACTTTCTACCAGATGCAATGTTTGGACAACCAGGAGCCCTGGGTAGCACTCCATTTCTTGGTCAGCATGGTTTTAATTTCTTTCCAAGTGGGATTGACTTCTCAGCTTGGGGAAATAACAGTTCTCAGGGACAGTCTACTCAGAGCTCTGGATATAGTAGCAATTATGCTTATGCACCTAGCTCCTTAGGTGGAGCCATGATTGATGGACAGTCAGCTTTTGCCAGTGAGACCCTCAATAAGGCTCCTGGCATGAATACTATAGACCAAGGGATGGCAGCACTGAAGTTGGGTAGCACAGAAGTTGCAAGCAATGTTCCAAAAGTTGTAGGCTCTGCTGTTGGTAGTGGGTCCATTACTAGTAACATCGTGGCTTCCAATAGTTTGCCTCCAGCTACCATTGCTCCTCCAAAACCAGCATCTTGGGCTGATATTGCTAGCAAGCCTGCAAAACAGCAACCCAAGTTGAAGACCAAGAATGGCATTGCAGGGTCAAGTCTTCCACCACCCCCAATAAAGCATAACATGGATATTGGAACTTGGGATAACAAGGGTCCTGTGGCAAAAGCCCCCTCACAGGCTTTGGTTCAGAATATAGGTCAGCAGCCAACCCAAGGGTCTCCGCAGCCTGTAGGTCAGCAGGCTAACAATAGCCCACCAGTGGCTCAGGCATCAGTAGGGCAACAGACACAGCCATTGCCTCCACCTCCACCACAGCCTGCTCAGCTGTCAGTGCAGCAGCAGGCAGCTCAGCCAACCCGCTGGGTAGCACCTCGGAACCGTGGCAGTGGGTTTGGTCATAATGGGGTGGATGGTAATGGAGTAGGACAGACTCAGGCTGGATCTGGATCTACTCCTTCAGAACCTCATCCGGTCTTGGAGAAGTTGCGGTCCATTAATAACTATAACCCCAAGGATTTTGACTGGAATCTGAAACATGGCCGGGTTTTCATCATTAAGAGCTACTCCGAGGACGATATCCACCGTTCCATTAAGTATAATATCTGGTGCAGCACAGAGCATGGTAACAAGAGACTGGATGCTGCTTATCGCTCCATGAACGGGAAAGGCCCCGTTTACTTACTTTTCAGTGTCAACGGCAGTGGACACTTCTGTGGCGTTGCAGAAATGAAATCTGCTGTGGACTACAACACATGTGCAGGTGTGTGGTCCCAGGACAAATGGAAGGGCCGTTTTGATGTCAGGTGGATTTTTGTGAAGGACGTTCCCAATAGCCAGCTGCGACACATTCGCCTAGAGAACAACGAGAACAAACCAGTGACCAACTCCAGGGACACTCAAGAAGTGCCTCTGGAAAAAGCTAAGCAGGTGTTGAAAATCATAGCCAGCTACAAGCACACCACTTCCATTTTTGATGACTTCTCACACTATGAGAAACGCCAAGAGGAAGAAGAAAGTGTTAAAAAGGTAACCAGCTTACCCTTCTTAAAATTTTAAGGGAAGGAGAAGGAACCCTTTTTAAGACTTTAAAGGAAGGAGTAGGAACTAGAGAGAACAGGAGAAGTGTAATACTGAACTGTTAATAAAAGCTTTGTAAATAACACAAGTATCATTTAACAGTTCAAGTCTTTATGGGAGGATAATTGGTCTTATTATTTGAACCTTAGTGTGAAAGAGTGTGGGAACATTAATAGGGGGCAGATATGTGGGCTTAAGTTAAAGCAGAAACCATAGAGAAACTGACTTTATGTGATGCAGGAACAGGTGAAGAGTGTGTCTGAAAAGCACACAAAGGGAGTAATTGAAGTGAAAGAAACAGAACTGAAAGTAGGAAAAGATTGCGGCTGTCATGTGGCAGAGAAAAGATAAAAATTCTGTTGCAGGTTTTGGCCTAGCTGGGTACTTGGTTATTTTCAAGAGACACCAAGCCCTAACATTTCTGCCTGACTGGTGACAACTGACACTGTTAAGGAGGATGTTTTTCAGAACTTTCTTCCTTGTTCCTATCTTTTGTAGTGTTCTGCTTAATCATTTTTTTTTCAAGATCTTTTTCCCATTGTAAAAATTTGTTTATTTTATAAAACTTGAAAAACAGATGATCAGAAAAAGTTGGCCTCTTGCTCTTAACATTTTGCTGTATTCCTAAAGATCTACTTTTTTGTTTCCTCTGTAACAGGTGGTTATCTTGGACAGAGTGATAGGGAATAGATCTTTACTAAAAGGTTGAATTTATTTGAAAGAGTTGGTCCTGTGCATTGAGTGTGTAAGGATCATAAGTGAATGATAAAATAATAGGGCAGATCATGTATTATCCAGAACTTAAACATATTTAAATGTAGAAAGTAGGTGAAAAGATAATGGCGAGGAGATAGTACTTAAAAATTTTTTTCATTGATGATAGAATCCTGAGTGGTTAGTTTTAAATGTAAAATAAACAAAACCTAACAGTTATGTGGAGAAGGCAATGGCACCCCACTCCAGTACTCTTGCCTNGTAATTGAAGTGAAAGAAACAGAACTGAAAGTAGGAAAAGATTGCGGCTGTCATGTGGCAGAGAAAAGATAAAAATTCTGTTGCAGGTTTTGGCCTAGCTGGGTACTTGGTTATTTTCAAGAGACACCAAGCCCTAACATTTCTGCCTGACTGGTGACAACTGACACTGTTAAGGAGGATGTTTTTCAGAACTTTCTTCCTTGTTCCTATCTTTTGTAGTGTTCTGCTTAATCATTTTTTTTTCAAGATCTTTTTCCCATTGTAAAAATTTGTTTATTTTATAAAACTTGAAAAACAGATGATCAGAAAAAGTTGGCCTCTTGCTCTTAACATTTTGCTGTATTCCTAAAGATCTACTTTTTTGTTTCCTCTGTAATAGGTGGTTATCTTGGACAGAGTGATAGGGAATAGATCTTTACTAAAAGGTTGAATTTATTTGAAAGAGTTGGTCCTGTGCATTGAGTGTGTAAGGATCATAAGTGAATGATAAAATAATAGGGCAGATCATGTATTATCCAGAACTTAAACATATTTAAATGTAGAAAGTAGGTGAAAAGATAATGGCGAGGAGATAGTACTTAAAAATTTTTTTCATTGATGATAGAATCCTGAGTGGTTAGTTTTAAATGTAAAATAAACAAAACCTAACAGTTATGTGGAGAAGGCAATGGCACCCCACTCCAGTACTCTTGCCTAGAAAATCCCATGGATGGAGGAGCCTGGTGGGCTGCTATCTATGGGGTTGCACAGAGTCGGACACGACTGAAGCGACTTAGCAGCAGCAACAGTTAAGTAAATGTATTCTTGAATTGGTCATTAATTCATAGGGATCTTCTGTACCTGATCTAGGACCTGAGGCACTTGTTTTGCCTCTGTGAATGACTGCTCAAAGGAATAATTTTGCTCAGGTAGATTCTCCACCTCCATAGAGCCAGATTACTGGAAAGTTGGCTGTCAGAAAAAACTTGCTCCTTTCCTAGAGTTTTAATAATTTAACTTAAAATTCTCCATAATCTTGTAGAAAAAAGATAGTTGATTATTTTTGCCAAACTTGTGAAAGGTCTAAGTGTGTCTGCACAGGCTTCTCTTTCTGGAGGAACAAGAGAGGAGACTGTGGCTTTTTGGGCATCATGTAATGGCAGAGCAAATTATTAATGTGTGTGAGGGGCATCCAGGTGCTTGGTTTAATCACTTGCAACATGCATAGTGTCTTATATATTAAGAACCTGCTTGCTTTCATCTGCAAAGTTCTGTTCTACATCTTGTGGTTTTAAAAGTAAGAAGGCAAAGACAGGACTATTTTTTGGAATGTACAGCATAACTGTTAAGATCATTCTGTATGTATTAGAACTGGTGGGGAAGCTGTTTAAAAATGAAATAGCAAGTTTGAGGATTGTTAACTTATGTTCAGTCTTTATCAGGTATTAAATTCACTTGAATGGTTCAGTGAATGATAAAACTTCATAAGAAGGTGTAAGATACATTGACCAGCATTGTATTTTCAAAGAGTGAGTGTAGTAATCAAGCTAGGGTCTTTGTTAAGGTAACTGATGGATCTTCCATAAAGACTTTTGATGAATGAGTATCCTAATTGTTCTCAGGTGAACTAATCACCGAAAATAAAAATAAAAGCTATTATACTTGTGTCAGATTACTTTTTAGTTTACTTTCTGTAAGAAAAACTTGCTGACGTTTCAGGAAGGTCCCTTCGATTGCTTCCAAATCCAGTTACCCTTTCAGTCAGTATTGCCTTACTCCTGTGTTGCCCACTGTTATTCTTTAACATGCTTACATAACTGACTATAAACTGTACTTTTTAGTCTTTATTAAGCTTCCAAGATGAAACACGTTTCATGAGACTGGGACTGATAGCTCATTGAAGCAGTAAACTCCCTTAAGTGGGGTGTTTGTGTGTCTGCCTTGGTATTATTTACAAGATTGCAAAAGATCTTTTGACCAAATGGTAACTTGGTCAGTAGGGAAATACTTAATCCTTCATCCTGAAAATGATGTCACAGCTGTTCTAAAGTTCCGTGATTGGGCATGTTTCTTGGCAGAACACAGTGAAGCAGAACTACAGCCATTTTTGCCTTGTTCTGTCACATGATCTAATTCAATATCATAAAACCTTTTCAAGATCTATCTGGCTTGAATATTTTAGCTGTCTGGCTTGGTGCTTCCAGCAAATTTCAGTGACTTTGATATGTGGTTTACTTTGTTGTATACCTCAGATACTGTTTTGTAAACTCTTTCTGCATTTGTTTAGAACGTGCCCCTAATTGTTAAGTATTTCTTCTGTGACATCACTTTTGAAGGCTTCATAGTATTCTATCAAAGATTTACTGTAATTCGCCAGTCCCTGTTGAGTATGTCGGCTTCTTTATACATTTTTCCCTGCAAAAATAACACTGTTGTAAACATTCTAAGGGGCTTCCCTGATAGCTCAGTTGGTAAAGAATGCGCCTACAATGCCGGAGATCCTGGTTCAATTCCTGGGTCTGGAAGATCCTCTGGAGAAGGGATAGGCTACCCACTCCAGTATTCTTGGGCTTGCCTTGTGGCTCAGCTGGTAAAGAATCCGCCTGCGGTATGGGAGACCTGGGTTCAAGCCCTGGGTTGGGAAGATCCCTTGGAGAAGGGAAAGGCTACCTACCACTTCAGTATTCCGAGCTGGAGAATTCCATGGTCTGTATAGTCCATGGGGTTTCAAAGAGTCGTACATGACTTAGTGGCTTTCACTTACTCACTCTAACATTGTGAGATACAAATATTGATTCACACCTATCCTTAAGTGCTGGGTCAAAGGATATGCTTTTTGAAGATCTTGGCTGTGCTATATACATTGCCATGAGCCTTTTTCTTAAAATTTTTTTTGTTGAGAGATCTCTGTCAGACATTCAGAAGGCAGCAACAACAAAAAAAACGGCAGCAACTGTCAACTTTTCCCTCTATCTCAGCTTCGGAGTAGTCTGGGATAGAGGGAGAGTTGCTCCTTGCATTAGTGATAATTTTGTTTATAAACCTCATAAAATAGTTGGCTTGGTTTTATCTTTCTAGCCTTTTAACTCTAGGCAAAAATAAAGTAGCCTTTTTTGGTGGCTCAGTGGTAAAGAATCCGCCTGTCAATGCAGGAGACGTGGGTTTGAACCGTGGGTCGACTCGTAGAAGGGAATGGCAGCTCCAGCGTTCTTGCCTAGGAAATCCCATGGACAGAAGAGCCTGGTGGGCTATAGTCCGTGAGGTCACGAAGAGTCAGATATGACTTAGCGACTAAACAATAACAACAAATATGATAGTCTAGTAGAGGGGACTAAGGGCTGTGTAATTCTCTTAAAGCCTAGCCCAACGTTAGACTCAGTCAGATATCTGGGTAAGAGTTTATCCAGTTGTTTAACTGGAAAGCTCAGGGGAATTTAGGAGAGACAGATCTAAAGAAAATGTGATTATAATGACCACAGCTTAAGGTTAAAAAAAAATTTTTTTAATATTAAAAAAATTCTATTACTAGTGAGTGAGAATAGTAGGATTTCTTTACCTCTAGGATTCTAATCTTCAAGCAGAGGACTTAAAAATGGAGACTTAATTGTGTTTGGATGTAATGAAAATTTATTATGGTGTGTAAGAATTGAGATGAAGTTATTTATCTTTTCTTGAATAATTTTACAATGTGCTAGACTTTACAGAAAAATCAGGAGTCTTGTCAGGGAGCCTTACATTAGTGACCCGTAACAGTACAAAATGTAAAGTGTTTTCTCAAAGTATGCACAGGGTGCCAGTTTGAAAGCTTGAAGATTGCCTAACCCAGTTCGGGGTGTGGGTTGATTGATCATGGAAGAATCCTTGAAGAAGTGATCTCTGAGCTGCGCCTCGGAAGTTAAGTAGAGGATAGCCAGAGATGTTTTGAAAAGTGTGAACATAGTTTCAGAACAGCTCAAATCTGTATAGATAATAACATTGTATAGATAATTTGGAATAGGAATTCTTGTATAGTTCAAGAAGAAGTCTAAATGGAGATTGTCAGATGTGTTTCTCCTAAGGAAGTTTGGAGATGAGATGAGGACAAGGGAGTTGATTTGCATTTAGTTGGATGTAGAAGGAATCTACTGAGAGAGATACAAAGTTGGCTTAAAAAAACAGGTATGCAGGGTAGGGTCTAATTTGAATCAGGTTGGAGGAGGTCCCTGATGTAACTTTCACATGAAAGGCAATGAGAAACTTGTAGAAGTAAAGGTGGGCCTGTACTATTACTGTATGTATACAGCTCACTTCTTCCCGCAGTGTGTTTTAGACATGTTATCTTATATCCTATTTCTCATCATAGTGTTTAGCTTAGTAGAGATGATTTAGAAGGGGAATATAACTTTTTAAAAACTCTGGTAGGTTTATTCTTCATGTCAGTGACAGCACTAGAATCAATGGGTAGAGGATATAGGGAGGAAAATTTTGTAAATAAAAGGGAAAACTTTTCTAAAAATGGAGTCTTAGTCACAGGAAGATTTGAAGAAGAGACCCAAAGGACTTTAATTAGATAAATTGTAAAGAAGATTCATATATGGGGTAGTTTAGATCAGAGAAATTGAGGGTTAAGAGAGGGTTCTCTCTCTCTCCCCAGTGGCTTACTCCTGTCCGACTCTTGCGATCCCATGGACTGTAGCTTGCCAGGCTCCTCCTCTCCAGGCAAGAATACTGGAGTGGGTTGCCATTTCCTTCTCCAGGACGAGAGGGTTAGGTGGCTTGATAACATTTGAGGTTCATGGAGAGGAATTGATGATACAAAAGAGATCTTTTTTGGAAGACTTTTTTGTGTTCTATAATTTCTGACTTAAATACTTACTACATATAAAATATAAAAAAGGGCTTGAGGCTAGAAGAAGATAGATGACAGAAAAGATTTGTGAGTTCTCAGTGGCTCTTTGTATAGGTTAGATGTCTGGGTAGTTATTAATATATTTATTGTGTGTTAACGAAAAGCTTATCTAAAATGTAATAAAGACTTAGCAAAGAAACACAAAGTGATTACCACATAATTGTTTCCTTTTTAAAGAAAAAAAAAATCTAGGTTTACCGTAGTGTTGGCACAAGTAATATTTTTCTTTATAAGGAAGTTGTTTTTGTTTTTTCTTGCAGCTCTCTTTTTCCCCCCTCATCCTTTAACTTGGACATTCAGTTCCTTGTTTACAAATATTGGCTTCATTTTCAACTTCAGAAAAATATTTAAAATATCGAAGTTTTGGTGATGGTAAAAATCAGAAAGGAAAAAGCCATCACTTTAGCTACATGTATTGTTTTATTAAATCTTTAAGAAATAAATGACCAGGGAGTATTTTTCTTTCCAGTAAACAATACCCCACTCCTGTTTTTTTTGAATTACTTCTTCAGAACTGGTGAGTGGGCATCCTGTTTTAATCAGGATGGCAAACTTGAATGTTTTGTAAAATTCTAAGGCATTCTTTGTTTTCTGTCTTGCAGATAAATTTACTTGTCTTTTTGCTAATAAGATTTAGGGAATTCTATTTGTATTACTCATCTTCCTTGCTTTGTGATTAGATGAAATGCATCTCTGTAGCCTTCTTAAAGGAGGACCAAAAGAGGATAGGTGACACTGAATTTGAAACTTTTTGAAGCATGCCCTTTGTTTGTATCCCATCTTTCAACAAATGTGTTTGTGTTAATTGCTGGGATAGAACAGATAAACAAGGCACCATCTTTGTCTTAGGACCAAACAGTATTGTTAAGCGTACAACAAAATGGATAAAATGTGAGATAAGAGCTGTAATAGCGGGATGAAGAAATAGTTTGGCTTTCTGGAGAAGTGATAAGTTTGGGGAAATTGAGAAAGGCTTCATGGAGGAAACAGCATTTGGTCTGTATCAAATAGAATGAGTAAGGGTGTAATAAGCACTTAATGATAGCACAGTGCTTGGGACTTGTTGCACATAAAAGTTAACTACCCATCTAGTATAATAACTTTCCCGTCTAGTATATCATTCTCATATTTTAGATGAGGAAGCAGGCTCAAAGAGGTTCTGTATAAAGGTCTCATAGGTACAAGTGGTGGAGTTGGTATTTCAGTGTCCAAGTCCAGTAACGTGCTTGAGCTTGCTCATTGTGAGCCAGCTGTTTAGGTTTCAAGAGTTTTAGCAAGCTAGTTAAACACAATCATTAAACAAATTATATGAATTAAAAAATTAAATACATTGTATTAATAGGTGTTTTAGATTTCTGTTTATGTTTAATTACATTATAAACTACAGTTTGAAATGTACATTAAAGTTAAGCTACATAAATTTAGAATACTGTTGTTATTACCATTAAACCATAATATTTAATCAATCTTGAAGTTATGTCTGTATCAATATAATACAGTGCAATTGCATGTCTCTTAGCCCTACAGATAGCCCATTTTTAGTTTGAGGTCAGCTCTGTTATTCACACTACAGAAATTGGCAAATGCTGTATACAAATCAGGATTTGATTTTTGTTGATTGTCTAGACTTAAAAGTGATAGAGAAAATATTAATGCAGATTTGCCATGAGGCATTCGGGATCGAACCCATGTTCCCTGCAGTGAAAGTGCGGAGTCCTGACCACTGGACCACCAGGAGCTCCCTTAATGCAGATTAAACACACTTATGTCTCTATCCTAACATATTTTGAATAACAAAATTTGAGGAGTCTTCCACAATTTGAAAATCATTATCCAGTTTAGCAAGGAAGTTGTTCATATTGATGAGCCAGTGAAGTCTTGACATACGTCTTCATTTCAGTTGTCTTAAGTCAATAATGGGCACTAACTTTGTTAGGCACTTTCATAGTTTTACTTTAATCCCTGCACCAACTCTCAGAGACAAAATTTATAGGTAGGAAAATGGAATCTCAGGTTAGCAATGTGACTAAAATCATCTGTTAAATGGAGAGAGAGAGGTATAGGTGACTCAGGCCAAACGAGTGTTTTTTACAGTAGTTGGAAGAAAGACACTGAGAGCCTGAATCAAGATAGTGGGAATGGGGAAATGTGATAGAAACATTTGCTGATAGTTATTAAAAAAAAAAAAAACTTAGAAAATACTATGAGCAGCAGGTTAGGGTTTGGAAATATGTTGGCTTTTGGAAATAGTATTAAGGGTACCTGTGGTACAATCAGTTGATGGTAGGATCTTGGGCTCACGAGAGAGGTCTGTTGATAGAAATTTGGAGTTTCAGCCATCAGTGTAGGTAAAGGCATGGATGAGTTTAAGATTCTTTAAGAATATTGGTAATAAAAATAATGGCCGAAATTATATGTTCTGTAGTGTCTATAGTATGCAGCTGTCCTGAATGCATATTTTTCTGTATGTTTTCATTTAATTCTACCATTGTGGTATAGGTACAACTTACCTCAGTTTTACAGATGAAGACTTCAGAGAACTCTAAAATACCTAAAAAAAAAAAAAAAGAGTAAATACCTCTGCAGTTACCCAAACTAAGAAAGCAGAGCTGATGTTCTACTTATTGTGGTTCCAGAGCCAACGTGCAGTGAGAGAAGAGGGCCAAAGAAAGAACCCCCAGCAGTAACACCATTTAAAGGATGAATTAAAGAGGGAGCAAGTGAGAGAGATTGACAGGGAGTAGTTTGAGTTTTAAAGAAAACCAGGAAAGGGCTATATCTTGAGTAGAATTTCAAACAGTGGGGTATAATCAACTTATTCAGAGACTGCAGAGAGGTAGCAGATGACTGCAAATGCCAACAACTATCTGAATAAAAGTAACATGAGAGTGCTTTGTTAAGGGTTTGAAGGTTTTGTTCTCCACACATTATTCAACAGACTCTGCATTTGTTGTTCCTGTAGTTTTCTAACCCTTCCCAACCTGCAAAGTTTTCCAAGCTGTCTGTTGCAACCAAGTCTTAAAGAGATTTAATGAAGTAAGACCAGCTTCTGTTTAGTTAGTATTGGCTGTTTTGGTGAGTTAGACCATCTAACAGTTTCTGAAATACAGTTGAGTATTGAAAATGTCAGTATTCTGGTTCTTTTTTCTTTTTTAAATTTATTTGTGCACCGGGTCTTGGTGGTTTGTGTGGTGGGCTTTTTCCAGTTGCAGTGAGCGGGGCTACTCTCTAGTTGTGGTGCGCAGGCTTCTCATTGCAGTGGCTTCTCTTGTTGCAGAGCACAGGCTCCAGGTGTGCCGGCTTCAGTAGCTGCTGCCCTAGGCCCTATAGTTGTGGCGCACAAGGCTTAGTTGCTCTGAGGCATGTGGAATCTTCTGGACCAGGGATGGAACCTGTGTCCCCTGCATTGGCAGGTGGATTCTTCTCCACTGTACCGCTAGGGAAGTCCAGTATTCTGTTTTTGATAGGAGTAAAGATTGATCTAGAGGGTGCCAAAGATTGATCTAGAGGGTGCCATTTTTCCAGACCTGAATAGTTGGGGACAAGGAGTGGTTAACAATTTTAGAATCATTTACTATTTGTATTTACTCTGAGTAGTATAAACCAAGAATTACTGAGATGTGAACTATTTTGCTTATCTACCAGAAGTAAAGATTAGTCCTATAAGTTTTCAGACTTTTTAACATTGCAATTTTTTTTTTCCTGCTCCAAACACTTGCTCAGAACCCCATGAATGGCTGATTTCACATGTGTGCTGTGCTAAGTTGCTTCAGTTGTGTCTGACTCTTTGCAATCCTATGGACTGTAGCCCACCAGGCTCATCTGTCCATGGGCATTCTCTAGGCAAGAATCTTGAAGTGGGTTGTCATGCCCTCCTCCAGGGGTCTTCCCAACCCAGGGATTGAACCCAGGTCGCCTGTTTTACAGGCGGATTCTTACATACTTAGTGTTTTTTTCTCCCTCTGGATGATCTTCAAAGTACCTCATCTGTGAAGCAGAATTGGGAACCCACTGTGTGACAGGAATTTTTTTTTAATGAATGAATGGTGCAAGGAGGTGGAATTGGGAGTTGGGGTGATGTGTTTTGAAACTGAAGAACTGAAAGGAATCTGCTGCTTCAACATCTCATCTAGATGTATTGGTTATTTAGCCTTGGAGGAAGGGAGGGATTAAGAAAACATCTCACAGAAGCTGGGGATGCAACAGCACTGGCTTTGACTGCCTTAAAGAACTGTATGCTAAGGACTGACACCTACACTAGTTAGGAATTTCATGTAGAGGAGAAAAAGCTCCGTTAGAATTAGGGAAAGCAAATGTGATCTCTTCACCATTGAATTCTGCAAGCCTGCAGGAGCTGACATCTAGCTCAGTAAATAGTGCCCTAATACTTTTCATCCCTTGCTGAATAAACAATCCCTAATTAAACTAATTTAACTCCAGTTAACCCTAGGGAGGAGATACAGATAAAATAGTATAAGATAGTGTGTATTGGAGGAGGTGTCTTAGATGAAACAGTATAGCATAGTGTGTATTGAAGTGCTGATTTTACAGTATGAAACTAAGTACAGAAGAAAAGAATAGCAAGACCAGGGTCGTCATTTTTATGGAAGACTGGAGTTGAGTTGGGTCTAGAAGGACAAGTATATAGAAAAAGAGTGTGGAAAGAAAGATGAGGGAAGAAAATGGCTAAGTCTTCAAGTTTCAGCTGTTGAATGTTGCGGAGGTGGGGGGTGGTGGGGGGGAAGGGAAGAAGCAGGCAGTTGCTCTTTCCAACTCTTGCATTTACTGCTGTTGTAATACCTGTTGGTTCTTATGAAACAAGATATTTAATACTCTGCTACATGTGTCAAAGCTGAAAATTTTGGACAGATAACTTGTGTAATACATGAAGTCATTTATAAAGGGTAGACATACATAAGCTTTTGTCTTCATGTGGACCTTTTGGCAGTTGATGTGGATAGCATACTGAGTTTTTAATTTGTGTTAAATTTGCTGTGTGCCAATTTTATATTAACATTTGCACATTTCCCATTGCATTTGTTTTTTCACTGGAAAATATAACCTAATTATAAAAAACTGTAGCAAATGAAAGCTGACCCCATAGTTCCTCTGCTCTGACAAAACCACTCATCATTTTGGCTGATTTTCCTACACAGTTCAGTGGTTTATGTAGTTATCATATTCTATATAGTATTTAATCCTTCTTTTTCCCGCTTAACACTTCAGGTATTTACCCATATTTAGCCATTTTTTTTGCACGTTTATATAAGGCACTTTCCATATGTTATTGCAGATGCCTTATAACAATCCTGTAGAATAGTTAAGATTATGTGGTTTTTTTTTTTTTTTAATCCCCACTTTGAAGCTCAGGGAGGGGAGGGGATCCTGACTGGGGATCCGACCACCAGGGGTGGAACCTGGGTGCAGTGCAATGGAAGCAGAGTCCTTCTAACCATTGGATGCTGGGGAATCCCCAAGATTATTTTCATTTTACAATTAGGGAATTGAGATTCAAAACGGAATAACTTTCTTAAGAGACTGGCTGGGTCGTAAAAGAGCTGGAATTTGTTTTGCCCCAAAGCTTTTTGTTCTTTGGTCTTGCTGAATCTTCACATTTGTCATTTAAAGTAAAGTAGCTAACAGCAATGATCTATTATCTATTGATGCCTATAGCCAGTCACCTCTTTGTTGCCTATATGAAGAGATCATAATTAATTGAAACTTAAACCTTTATTTAGGCACTTAGGTTTAAAACTTCCCTCATCACAAGCATCAAAATGGAGCAAATTGTATCTACCTAACCTTGTGAAAGTTGCTGCTAATGACAGCAGGAGTAAGGGAGAACATAAATGGTTCTTTGGGGTTTTTTTTTTTTTTTTAGTTTTTAGAAATTTTATTTACTGTTTATCTTTGGCTGTGCTGGGTCTTTGTTGCTGTGTGTAGCCTTTCTCTAGTTGTACACAGGTTTCCTGCAGAGCATAGGCTCTAGAGCGCCGGTTCAGTAGTTGTGGCACACGGGCTTAGTTGCTCTGGGATCAAACCCGCCTCCGCTGCATTGGCAGGCAGACTCCTCCTAACCACTGGACCACCAACCAGGAAGTCCTACAAGTTACCATTTACATGACAGATTCTTGTCCTTCCTCTCCTACTAAGTGAGCACCTTTGAAGCTGAGGCTTTGGAATCTGCATTTTCACAGTTCCATAGTTGATTCCCTTGTATTTAAATTATGAATGTCATTAGGTAGTTTTTTGTGTGTCCCCCACCTCAAATTCCTCATGCTTATTTTTCCTGGAAGTTTCTTCCTTTGGCCTAAAGTTTTCTCAGTCTCTGCCTGCTAGTCTCAAGACTTGATGTTTGGAAACAGTGTTAGAAGTCATATGTGTCTGGTAAACCTAGCTGTATACCTTTTTATACTGTGGCCTACCTTGAGGCTGAAAGGGTCTTTTGAGTAGTATTTTTCATCAGCTATCAATATTACGAGCCTCCAGTGAATTGCCTGTAATTGTTCATTAAAAGGTGGCAGTGTAACTGAATATTCTGCATGTAACTTTATGCTGTAATCTACTCCTCAGAGACATTATGGCTACTTCTAAGAGGCTTTAATGTTTTTAAGTTTTAGCTTATTTTATTGTATCTTCCTTTTTATGAGCACCTTAATTGTTTAGAGATGTTAGATAATTTAAAGGAATAAGATTTAGTGACCACTATCGATCCTGAAGTTGGCCAAAGATGTTAACTGATTTTTAAAGGTAATTAGTTTTGGGGAATTGTGGGAAGGGATTCTGTGAAGTATATTATGTATGACGGGCCTTTTAAAAAACTTAGGTATTTATATATTGTTCAAGGCAATGGCACCCCACCCCAGTACTCTTGCCTGGAAAATCCGATGGACGGAGGAGCCTGGTGGGCTGCAGTCCATGGGGTCGCTAACAGTCGGACAGACTGAGCGACTTCACTTTCACTTTTCTCTTTCATGCATTGGAGAAGGAAATGGCAACCCACTCCAGTATTCTTGCCTGGAGAATCCCAGGGACGGGAGAGCCTGGTGGGCTGCCATCTATGGGGTCACACAGAGTCGGACACGACTGAAGTGACTTAGCAGCAGCAGCAGCAGGTTGGTATTATTGGTTGACCATGACTCATAGAGTCTGTAGTTTTCTTAACATAGTAGTGAAAAGCCTAGGACCCTTCTCTGCCTTTTAGTGATTTGAGCAAGTAAACCTTTTGAGCCTTAGTATTTTATGAAAATAGGGGGAAAATCTCACTGAGTTGTTAGGATTCAGTTCAGTCGCTCAGTTGTGTCCGACTCTTTGTGACCCCATGAATCGCAGCACGCCAGGCCTTCCTGTCCATCACCAACTCCCAGAGTTCACTCAGATTCATGTCCATCAAGTCAGTGATGCCATCCAGCCATCTCATCCTCTGTCGTCCCCTTCTCCTCCTGCCCCCAATCCCTCCCAGCATCATCAGGAGAGCACAGGGCACCCTGAGGCAGATCTTGACAGGACTGGAAGCCTAAAGTTCTGTCATAAGTAAACTACAACCCAATAAAATTGAAATCTAAGGTTTCAGAGCAGTTCTGAGAGCTCTCAGGAGCAGAGAATCCTCATTCCTAGTGCTGGCACTCCCTGGGTGTTGCACATATGGTAAAGCACCGTTGCTCATAGCAGGAGAAATCTGTGGTATTATCACATTCATGCCATAAAGAAGCAAACTGAGCCACAGTGAGAACAAAGGTCGTCCAGGGCCACTGGGCAGGACTCAGAGATTTTGTCAGCTGGGTTCTGACACCAGCTCTCACCAGAGCTGAACTGAGGTGACTTTCTGCTGGTGTTTATAGAAGCAGAGCGGTACAATCTCAGGTGGGACATTATCCCCAGGTTTCTATAAGAACATTAACGTGTATGTATATGTATATGCACACACTAATGTGTATATTATAGAAATACACATGCTACCAGTTCACTGAGTCAGGCCACCAACATTCAAGTCACGTAAAGAATTCTGTGAAGCAAATCTATGCCTCCAACCACTCAATTTGGTAGGTGAATCTTCCAGATCTCCTTAATTTAGTTCTGCCTCTAGCTGCATAGATATAGAAACCTAAAATCTACACATTTCATAAGGATAAAGTATAACCCTGTCACTCTGCATTTTTAAAAATGAGTCTCTTTGACAAAATTGCCCTCCACAGTCATTCAGAAAGTTCACGTCAGCCATTCTGACCACAAACAATTGCTAGTATGAGGAATTTGGCAAAATGGCTAATAAAACACATAATACAAATAACTGATAATTCTTGTTAAAGTTATATTTGCTGAATTTTTTTAATGAAAAATTTTGAAATATGCCCAAGCTGAACACATAGTGCAATGAACCTGCAGAGGCTTATTTCTCAAACTGATCACTGCCCCAAATGTGGACACACTTACTTAAGCTACCCTCCTTTTTTTTTNACAAATAACTGATAATTCTTGTTAAAGTTATATTTGCTGAATTTTTTTAATGAAAAATTTTGAAATATGCCCAAGCTGAACACATAGTGCAATGAACCTGCAGAGGCTTATTTCTCAAACTGATCACTGCCCCAAATGTGGACACACTTACTTAAGCTACCCTCCTTTTTTTTTTCTTTCTTTTTTGATTCATTTTAAAGCAAATAAGAGACATCATCATTTAATTCCTAAACACTTCCCTACGCATCTCTTAAAAAGAGGACTGTTTAATATAAACACGTTATTTTTATACCTAACAAAATTAATGATTCCTTGTTAAGATCTAACATACAATCCATATTCTAATTTCAAAAGTGATTTCAATAAGGTATTTTTAAGAGTTTTCTTTTTTTCAAACTAATGTTGAATAACACCCATGCAGTAACAGGTAGACATGGATCTCTGGTACATTCTAACTTAGACCAGCACCTCCTTTTCACCCTTCTTTTCATGGCCCTGACATGTTAAAGGAACCAGTTGAGCTGCTGGAAAAACCCCACATTCTAGATCTGTCTCTTCATGGTGTATTTTAGCTGTTCCTTGACCTTACATTCTCGTAAACTGGAGTCACTCAGGGGCCCGAGTCAGATTCAGGTGCACCATCTTGTCCAGAGAAATCTGTTCCTGGTGCTGCATGCTTTTAGGGACCTCATCAGGAGCTGTAGGGCCTGACTGTCCCCAACCTGTCATCTAAATACTGAATCAGTTGGGAAACCTCTGAGCCAAACATTCCTGCTCAAGTGAGGAGCTGCACCACTGACAGTCTAGGTCCTAAGTGTCTCCTGTCAGCTCCCAGTAGGACTGCCAGTCTTGGGAGCAGAAAATGCCCCCTCCCCTCCCAGCAGAACCAGGCCCTGTCTTTGGCCAGAGATCCATGTGACTTTACATGCTGCCTTTCACGCTTTTTTTACACAGAGCTCTTCACCCAAGAGGGCACCACTTATCCTAATGAGCAGGAGAAAAGACAAGCTGGATAATAATCATTTCTAATTGGATTACAGATCCATCAGATTGATTCATTATTTCCGCCCACGGCTGTCAATGTTTCACATGGCACCCCTATTAAACTAATATCCTAACTGCCTGTAGTGCTGTAGCTGTCAGATTAACTTAGTCCCAAACTGGCAGCCTCAGTCCTCTCCCCCTGAAATCAGCTGGAGGGTTTATAAGTGAAAGTGTGTGTAACCCTGCCCATCCTCTCCTCCATCTGGGAATCCGTTCCACGGCCTCCTCCCACCCACACCTTGAGCATCTATGGAAACCCTCGTCTCTCTGATCCTTGTGAACGGCAGTCTTTCAGGCTTTCACCAGTCAGAAGACAGCAAAAGTGTTGTCATTCAGACTAAAGTGTTAGGGACTAATCAGGCTGTTTCCTTAACAGCGAAGAAGGCACAAATGAATGATATTAAGCAACCAATTTTCAGTCATCTACAATACACTGCTGGAGGTGAGTCTGGTGGCAGGACTGCCTGTTATGCACCCAATGGCCATCTTCCCTTCTCCTTTACTCATAAAGCAAGCGGTTTATATGGGGCAGCAAACTGCTCAATTCAAAGACTACGTTCCTCACCTCCTAGAGGTGGTGTCAGCCACAGTCTCTGGTTGGCCCATGCTAGCATCTTCTTCAGGCTGATGAACTGTCACAATTATCAGTAATATTTTACATGGCTCTCTCGAAAATGCTCTTAGTCTGACAAAGTATACGGTCATCCTAGGTAGTAGCAGTGACCCCAGAGGTGTTAAGAGGAAGTCATCTGGGAAGCAGCTTCTGGAAGGCTCATTAAAAGCGTTGCATTCAACTTCCATCATGGCTAGCGCCTCATCTCCTCCACTGCTGTCCTTCTTCCCTCTCACTACCTGGTGTCTCGGAGGCGTGCTCTCTGTGTGCCGTGCCTCCCTCCTCCCGCCCACAGGTCCTGTCTGTTGCATTTCCACACTGGCAAAGCACTGTGAGCTCCCAGAGCACAGATTAGCCTTCTCAGACTGACTTCTTTCTATTCACTCTGGTTTTAAATCTCTATGAATATAATGAGCAAGAATTTAATACTGTATTTATTTGTGGCTGTGCTGGGTCTTCACTGCTGCATGCAGGCTTTTTCTAGTTGTGGCACGCAGGGGTTACTCTTCATTGCAGTGCACGGGCTTCCTCTGACAGTGGCTTCTCTTGTTGCGGAGCACAGGCTCTAGGGCGTGCGGGATGCAGTAGCTGCAGCATGCAGGCTCGGCAGTTGCAGCTCCTGGGCTCTAGAGCACTGGATCAATAGTTGCAGCGCTCGGGCTTAATGACTCTGTGGTATGTGGGATCTTCCTAGACCAGGGATTGATTCTTATCCACTGTGCCACCAGAAAGTCTGAGAAGGGACTGTTTTAACTGGTAAAATTATGTTTCTTTTTTAGCAGGTCATTTTAACTTGTCTCCTCTACATCCTCCTTTCTTGAAGCGTATTCAGTATTCAGTAATTTTGCTCAACTCCAGTCTGAACATCTCCCTGTTTTCAATAGTTAAGAAACTGCTCTGCATAAATTCCTTGTGTGTCTTCCTCTTCTTTTGGCAACAAAAGGTCCATCTAGTCAAAGCTGTGGTTCTTCCAGTAGTCATGTATGGATGTGAGAGTTGAATCATAAAGTAAGCTGAGTGCTGAGGAACTGATGCTTTTGAACTATGGTGTTAAAGTAGACTCTTGAGAGTCCCTTGGACTGTAGGAGATCAAACCAGTCCATCCTAAAGGAAATCAATCCTGAATATTCATTAGAAGGAATGATGATGAAGCTGAAGCTCCAATACTTTGNAATTGATGCTTTTGAACTATGGTGTTAAAGTAGACTCTTGAGAGTCCCTTGGACTGTAGGAGATCAAACCAGTCCATCCTAAAGGAAATCAATCCTGAATATTCATTAGAAGGAATGATGATGAAGCTGAAGCTCCAATACTTTGGCCACCTGATGCGAAGAGCCAACTCATTAGAAAAGACCCTGATGCTGGAGAAGATTGAAGGCAGGAGGAGAAGGGGATGATAGAGGTCAAGATGGTTGGTGGCATCACCTACTCAATGGACAAGCCTTGGGAGATGCTGATGGACAGGGAAGCCTGTGCTTCCCTGCAGGCATACTGCAGTCTATGGGTTCGCCAAGTGTGGGACACCACTGAGAGACTGAACAATAACAACTTCTTTTGCATCTTCTTCTTATTAGGTTGTGTCCTTTACCGTTTTACATTTCAGTACTTGAAGCTAATCACCTCCTTCCTTCAGGAACAGGCATATCTCTCTCTAGTCTCTGCCTTCAGGATACCCAACAAGTCTGAGGGTCAAAATCTGTGATCAACGGGTCAAGCAAATCTATGGACAAGGCCTCTTCAGCCAGCACTGTGGCTTCTTTTTAGCTGGTTGCTTGGATTCTTTCAAGTCTGCACAGTTCTCACCCTTCCCTGCCATCCTGTGCCTGCCTGGCCCTATCAACTGGGTGCGGCTCAGTACTAGCCAGGCAATAGCACNTCTATGGACAAGGCCTCTTCAGCCAGCACTGTGGCTTCTTTTTAGCTGGTTGCTTGGATTCTTTCAAGTCTGCACAGTTCTCACCCTTCCCTGCCATCCTGTGCCTGCCTGGCCCTATCAACTGGGTGCGGCTCAGTACTAGCCAGGCAATAGCACAGCCAGCTGGGAAAAGGCTCTGCTAAAAACACGAGCCCACAAAAGAGACCTGACCGGCTGGTGAGGAGAGCATCCCAGTCAGCTGAGTCCTGAGAAGTGAAGACCCAGGTGAAGAAGGGACATGCTCTCTCCACGTGAGCAGTGGTATGCACTTGCTGGGATGGGGAGAGCATGAGCGAGTCAGTGAGCAGGAATTTGGAGTGTGAGGCAGGCAGTGGTAGGCAGCAGAGGAAGTCTGCGACAGCTCCACCTGAGGAGACACCTCATCAGATACATCGCCATTTAAGTAGCAGAGTAGAGAATGTAGGGAGGGGAAGACCAGGGGGCAGAGAGACCACGTCTGTGTTCGTTATAGTAACCCAGGAAGAAAGGACAAGGCTTTGAACTAGAGAGAGGGCACTGGGCCTGGAGAGGTAAAGCTGGGTCTAGAGTGAACAGTAACCACTTGGTGAACGCATTCAGTCTCTGGGCTTCACATCTATAGACCAGTCTCAGTTCTATTCAGTGACCTTGGTCTCTCTTGGGAGATTCAAGCCTGAACTTCCAGAAGCACCCCAAACACAATTTACCTGAAGCTAAACTACTACAGCCCTGTTGAACCCTGGACCACTGCCTGGCACCATGATCTATGCCACTGTAGTGGTACCCTTGTGGTTCTCTGGCTCGACGACAAGGTTAATGCAGGACTGGTTACACAGAACATCACAAAGGATTTTGCCAGAACCAGGATGGTTTCACTGGCTGAGGGCAGCTACTTGCAGGCAGCTACAGGGGCTACGACCTCATCCAGGTGATTGACTTCAACGCCTCCTTCTCATCTGGCTCACACCACCAAGTCCAGTGAGGGGCTGCACCATTTAAATGTCTCCTTCTTCCACTATATCATCCCTCTCAACTTCACTACTTCCTTCCAGGTTGAAGTACTCTTAACCATTCAAATCATCTCCTAAGAATCTTTCCTCTTCATCCCTGTTTAGTCACTCACGTAGTTTGGATTGAGAACCTACTGTGTGCTTGGAGGTCCACACCTGTCCCACTGTACTCGGGAGTCCACTGGGATGCGAATAATCCCCGTGGCAGAGGGCACAGGTTGTCTCACTTACAGATGAAGGAACTCAGAGCTCAGGATCACTAAGGGAGGCCCTGGTCACACACGGAGTATGGACATGCAGAACACAAACCCACGTGCTTTATGACTGCAGGCCACACATGCTTCTTCCACGTCCTAATAAGAACACTGCCATCCCCATCTTGCTGTGAGACTCACGGGCCTTCCAGAGCACCCAAGGACCCATAACAGGTCTCTCTGATGGTGCGTAGAGTCCTCCAAACCACCCTCTCCTCACAGACACAGGGGATCATAGGTCCATCCAGAAGGTCCCCCTGTCCTCAGTGTGCTCGCATCTCCACACTGCTGCTGAGCACTCTTCCCTGCCTGGCTCCCTGATGGTCTAATCATACTCCTCCTTCACAGGGCAATTAAACCCTCTCTCCCCACTCTGTGAGGCGTCCACCACTACCCCAGGCTCCCCATCTGCTGCCCCAGTGACTGGACCGTCCCGAGTTCCTCTTACCTCCGGCCCTGTCTGGTTCTCAGTCAGTGTGCTGGACATGGAGCTGTGCCCCCAGATGCCCTTCCAGGAAGGAGTGGGGTCAGCAGGCAGCTCTAGCTGGCCATTTCATCCAAGGTAGGACACGAGGCAGTCTGGGTCCTCGCTCCCCACCTCCCGCCTCCCAGGTGCCAAGACTCACACCCTGCACTCCAGAGGCCGTCTCAGCATTGGCCTCCAGAGAACTCAATATGGACGCTTGTGAACAGGCACATAGACGCCTGGGTAGGCCTGTAACGGTCACACAGCTCCTCACATGCAGCACCTTCCTCTCTGTGCTCACAACTGTCTGAGTGATGAATGAGGCTCAAGATAGACCCTGTTGTTGCTGTTCAGCTGCTAAGTCGTGTCCAACTCTGCGACCCCATGGACTGCAGCACGCCAAGCTCCCCTGTCCTTCACTGTCTCTCGGAGTTTGCTGCCTTCTACTCTTTAGCAGAGGCAACAAACTCTATTCTTCAGTAAATATGCTAGTACTATTCTCTGGATGTTTGCATTCCCCACTTCAAAATTCACATGTTGAATCCTACCCTCAAAGTGATGATATTAGCAGGTGGGGCCTTTGGTCGGGGTGACAAGACTGTCAGGATGGGATTAGTGTCCTTATAGAAGAGGCACCAGAGAGCTCTCCCGTCCCTTCCTCCTGGTGAGGACACAGTGAGAAGATGCTGTCTGTGAGCCAGGAAGCAGGTCATCACCAGACACTGAATCTGACGGCACCCTGATCTTGGACTTCCAGCCTCCAGAACTGGGAGAAACTCATGTTTGTTGTTTATAAGCCACCCAGGTACAACAAGTATTCTGCTATGGCTTCCTGAAAGGACCACAACAACAAGCAAATATGAATAATACTTTGTGATTAGCTATTCAATGCCCCAGAGAGAAGACAGAGGAGCCGGCATGCTGCAGTCCATGGGGTCTCAGAGTCGGACACAACTTAGTGACTGAACAACAAGAGCCTCAATGCCCTGCCTTACAGATTCAGCTCCATTTGAGTGTGGGCAAGGACAAAACACCATAAAGCATCGAGCAGCAGCAGTATGTGCACGCTTAACTAAAAATTAAAATAACAGTGAGTGTCTTCTTTTTCACACCCACATCCCTGTCCTCCTGTCACAGTCCACACTTTCAGAACTGCTATTTGGGGTTAACTGGAACTGTTAGCACTTGAAGGACTAAATTCAAGAAGCCACTGGGGATACATCATAGGCAGAGTTTAGGGACAGCTGAATGGTTTCTGTGACTATGTTTCAGGTCTCGGCCTACCAACACAGCTCTTAATTAGCTTGCCAAGAATTCTGAGTTAGCTCAGAAATCTGCATGACCGTTGCCATCAATTGCAACTTTGCGGTAGCATGACCTAACCTATGTGAACGTTCTGAAGCCATGAGAAATGCTAAGGACTCAGCTATCTGGTGACCTGGCTGTCTTCTGACACAGTATTTGAACCAGAATTCGAATCGGTCTGAACTCACTTATCTACTAATGTCCCTGGAGCCTGTGCTCTGAAAGTCGAGGCCTATTTCTCCCGACCATCCCCGCTCTGAGCCATCAAAATCATGTCAAAATCATACCAAGGGCAGGAAAAGAATGTCGTCAAAAGCCACATTTACATTTCCTGCCTTTATTTAAAAAAAAAAAAGAAAGAATGTCATATCTAGATTTTTCTACAATAATAAACACAATGGATTTGGGCAGGTTTTAGGACAAGGAGGCTGAAAGCTCTTTTGCCTGACCCCTGATGAGTCAACAGGCTGCTGACTCCCCCCGAGGAAATCGCTGTTCAGGACTGAAGAGTGGAGGAGAGACTGGACCCCACAGGAGAAAGAGGAGAATAAAGAGCTCCCTGTCAGTGGTAAATGTCAAGCGTGTGGGTTCTGCCGTGAAGCAGGCTTTGTCTCTGAGAAGGCTGGTGTGTCACTAGGAGACCAGGGTGCCAGCTAAGGCTGGGCATCTTACAAGCTTGAGTCCCCACAGCTATGACCCCAACACCATGCGGCTGGCTCTAAACAAAGTGAAGGGGTGAAGCTCATTAGTAGTAAGAAGAGTGAGAGTTAAGAAGAAAAAGATCCAGAGAAGCACTGCCTTCCTCCTCACTCCCGGCGTCTCACTCTCCTTTCTCTTCTCAATTCCGACTGTACCATGGGGCATGCCCCTGCTCTCACAGGGGTGTCCACAGGGAGCTGCGGAGCCGCCAGGGCCAGGCAGCTGTGCTCCGGATTTTGCCTGCAGCAGCCGTTCTGTGGGGAGTGGAGTCAAAGAGAAGCAGTCTGATCTTTCCACTTCTTCCATTTGCTAGAGGGGCAGGGAAAACAAAAGGAAAAGTGTACAGTGGACCAGGGGGCACTGTCACAGGGCACAGGGAACTAAGATGCCCTCAGGGTCAACACAGCCGGCAGGGATGCAGACTTGCTCTGGGATGTGTAGGGCTGACACACGCAAAGACAGATCGATCCTGGGTGACCAGTCTCCCCCGCAAGGTGGGCACAGTCTGCATATTAACACACAGCCCCAGACACTGCAGCCGACAGAATAGACAGCAGCATTTGGGTCTAAGAACACTGAGAGCCAGAATTCATTTCCACTTTAGAGGAAGCTACGTGGAATGCAAAATGGTACCGCCTCTTGGAAGTCTGACCATATAACCCAGCAACTGCACTCCTTGTTAGGAGCCGAGAACTAATGTCCACATGAAAACCTGCACTGTGATGTTTGCAGGAGCTCTATTCATAATGGCCCAAACTTGGAAGCAACCAAGATATCCTTCAGTAGGTGAATGGATAAACAAACTGTGGTTCATCCAGACAATGGGGTACCACTCAGGACAAAAAAGAAATGAGCTATCAAGCCATGAAAAGACACAGAGGAACTTTAAATGCATGTTACTAAGTCAAAGAAGCCTGTCTCAAAAGCTACAGGTATGATTCGAATTCTACAGCATTCTGGAAAAAGAAAAACTACAGAGACAGTAAAAAGATCAGTGCTTCAGGAAGTAGGAAGGGCTGAACAGGTAGAGCACAGAGGATTTTTACAGTATGATATGACAAGGACAGGGACATATCATTACACATCTACCCAAACCCATACTGAATGTACACACCAAGAGTGAACCCTGATGTAAACTGTGGCATCTGGTTGATGACAATGTGTCAGTGTGGGGTCGGCAATGTAATCAATGTACCATCTAGTGAGGGGTGCTGGTGGCAAGGGAAGACTGTGAGAGAGGGAGGGATACATGGGTAACGTCTGCACTTTCCCCTCAATTTTGCTGTGAACCTAAAACTTCTCTAAAAAAATAAAGTCTTAAGAACAATAAAAGAAGCTACATTGGACCCAACTGTACCAAGCAAAGATTGCTGATACCTAACTCCAACTGTTCCCAAGTCTAACGAACATTACCTTGGAAACCAAAATCTGTAATCAGCCTGGTTTTCACTGGTTACAAGAATGTTCTGATATATCAGCAAAACTAAAGAAAACTTTCTGGCATTTCTTTTTGAGAAAAACAGAGCATTAAAGTCAAATCTTGATTTCATCTTAACATAGTTTCAGTTCAGTTCAGTTCAGTTCAGTTCAGTCGCTCAGTCGTGTCCAACTTTTTGCGACCCCATGAATCGCAGCACGCCAGGCCTCCCTGTCCATCACCATCTCCCGGAGTTCACTCAGATTCACGTCCATCGAGTCCGTGATGCCATCCAGCCATCTCATCCTCGGTCGTCCCCTTCTCCTCCTGCCCCCAATCCCTCCCAGCATCAGAGTCTTTTCCAATGAGTCAACTCTTCACATGAGGTGGCCAAAGTACTGGAGTTTCAGCTTTAGCATCATTCCTTCCAAAGAAATCCCAGGGTTGATCTCCTTCAGAATGGACTGATTGGATCTCCTTGCAGTCCAAGGGACTCTCAAGAGTCTTCTCCAATACCACAGTTCAAAAGCATCAATTCTTCAGCACTCAGCCTTCTTCACAGTCCAACTCTCACATC
>SJYX01004224.1:5738-50100 GCA_006410675.1 Oreotragus oreotragus | reverse complement strand
AAAAAAAAAAAGCAGAAAACTCTTATTTAAGTGGATCCTTCATATAGAGATTTTTGCCCATAGCTCACATCGTATGTTTTCTTGGAAGATATGATTTGTATGCAGTCATTTCTAACTTTAAATGTGACCAAGATAATGTTGGTACCATGATTACATGCTTTGACAGAATGTCAACAACTCAGAATAATTCACTAGGCATGTAACCAAATGTTTAGGTTATAGACCCAAATCACTCCCATGCATACATTAATAGGTATTCCAATTAATTCCACGTGGTGAATCTAAATACACATATGCTAACAGGAGACTTCCCCTGCAGAAACTCGAGGTATACTTAGCATGGAATGATCTGACAACAGCAAGCTGGCATGATTTTAACCAGTTTTTCTTTGGATAACTGTTGGATTGGCATTTCATATTTGTTTGTAACTGGAAAAAAAAGAGCAAACTGAAAAACAGGAGATACTATATTTAATTCACTCTACAGTATTCTTTAAAAGCCATTTAGGAAGAAAAGGTAGAAGAAATAAATTCAGGACAGAAACAGAGGTGAAGAGAGGAGGAGGAATAAAAAGAGGAAGTGAAAGAAAACACAGGCTCCAGAAGCTTGGCAATGAATGCTATTTCAATATTCTGCTGTTTTCTTGGGCATCGGTATCAGGGTGACTTACCGCCTATCACCCTGGACCTTTAAAGAGACCCGTTAGTCACCATCTAACAAGACTCCCCACTTCCTGTTATCTGCTCTGCAATACCCCCATCAGTAGGAAAATTATATTCTCAGAAGCTGCTTAGACAAAGAACTCTGTTACTTCATCTACCAGGTAAGGAGTTGAGGTTGAATTCTGACACCCAGTAACTAAAAGATTCCTTAATCATGTTTTAAGAAAAGACAGAGCTTATTTTCACATAGCCTGCAATTACTTCCTGAGGGGCACCTGCAGCACTGTGTACTAGAGAATGCTGTTCTGTAAGCAAACTTTCTAATTTAGCAAATTCTTTGATTGTGGGTGTGTGACTGCGAGCTCACTTGCCACTGTTGCATCTGACCCTCTTTGTAACCCTATGGACTACAGCCTACCAGGATCCTCTATCCATTCTCCAGGAAGAATACTGGAGTGGGCTGCCATGCCCTCTTCCAGGGGATCTCCCCAGCCTGGGGATCAAACCCTTGACTCTTACATCTCCTGCACTGAAGGCAGATTCTTGACCCACTGAGTCATCTGGGAGCCCTGAATGCAGGTAATAAACTCAGTTTAGCCTCAGTCTCTGTTACTGCAAATTCTGAATTAGTGTACTGAGAATCTCAACTTTTACAGCATAGTAAGTAGCCACCACGGCTCACGGGTAACCTGCAGTATTTGTGTGCACAGAGCTCATCCTCCCTTGGACTTTTCTCTTGGTTAACAGAGACTAACGCTGCTGCTGCTGCTAAGTCGCTTCAGTCGTGTCTGACTCTGTGCGACCCCAGAGACCACAGCCCTCCAGGCTACCCTGTCCCTGGGATTCTCCAGGCAAGAACACTGGAGTGGGTTGCCCTTTCCTTCTCCAATGCATGAAAGTGAAAAGTGAAAGTGAAGTCCCTCAGTCGTGTCTGGCTCTTCGCGACCCCATGGACTGCAGCCTACCAGCCTCCTCCGTCCATGGGATTTTCTAGGCAAGAGTACTGGAGTGAGGTGCCATCGCCTTCTCCGAACAGAGACTAATATTTCAGTATATTTCACATTTTCCTTTCTGTGGTCAGGACTACACTACCTAGAAATAAAATCAAGAATGATATACTTGGGTTGAAAATTAACTCTTCCCTAATACATAGAGCCAGACATCCTGGAATGTGAAGTCAAATGGGCCTTAGGAAACATCACTACAAACAATACGAACAAAGCTAGTGGAGGTGATGGAATTCCAGTTGAGATATTTCAAATCCTGAGATATGATGTTGTGAAAGTGCTGCACTCAATATGCCAGCAAATTTGGAAAACTCAGCAGTGGCCACAGGACTGGAAAAGGTCAGTTTTCATTCCAATCCCTAAGAAAGGCAATGCCAAAGAATGCGTTTTACTGCACAATTGTACTCATCTCACACGCTAGTAAAGTAATGCTCAAAATTCTCCAAGCCAGGTTTCAGCAATACATGAACCATGAACTTCCAGATGTTCAAGCTGGTTTTAGAAAAGGCATAGGAACCAGAGATCAAATTGCCAACATCTGCTGGATCATGGAAAAAGCAAGAGAGTTCCAGAAAAACATCTATTTCTGCTTTATTGACTATGCCAAAGCATTTGACTGTGTGGATCACAATAAACTGTGGAAAATTCTGAAAGAGATGGGAATACCAGACCACCTGACTTGCCTCTTGAGAAACCTATATGCAGGTCAGGAAGCAACAGTTAGAACTGCACATGGAACAACACACTGGTTTCAAATAGGAAAAGGAGTACGTCAAGGCTGTATATTGTCACCCTGCTTATTTAACTTACATTCAGAATACCTCATGAGAAATGCTGGGCTGGAAGAAGCACAAGCAGAAATCAAGATTGCTGGGAGAAATACCAATAATCTCAGATATGCAGAAGACACCACCTTTATGGCAGAAAGTGAAGAACTAAAGAGCCTCTTGCTGAAAGTGAAAGTGGAGAGTGAAAAAGTTGGCTTAAAGCTCAACATTCAGAAAACTAAGATCGTGGCATCTGGTCCCATCACTTCATGGCAAATAGATGGGGAAACAATGGAAACAATGAATGTCCTGCATATTTTTAGTCAAAAAAGGTACACAGTCCTTTATTATTTATCTCTTTCAGTTACCTAAATTATCTCCCTCACATTATAGAGTTTCTGCTTATTTTCAATGCAGTCTGTTGAAGCATTTGAAAAGTTTTCAGAAAACTTTTTAATAAAAGCAGTATTTTTAAAAATTCAAAAATAATTGTTCAAGAAACCTGAAATATGATTTTACAGTTGAGTATTTTATCATAAAAGGGCAATGTATACTGAAGTTTGCTTTAAATGGTTTTATAAATGGTATACAGACATAGACACTCCATGCTCTGTCTCTTATACACATCTAGATGTGTATAAGAGACAGTGTATGTATGGATGTGAGAGTTGGACTATAAAGAAAGCTAAGTGCCGAAGAATGGATGCTTTTGAACTGTGGTGTTGGAGAAGACTCTTGAGAGTCCCTTGGACTGCAAGGAGATCCAACCAGTCCATCCTAAGGGAGATCAGTCCTGGGTGTTCATTGGAAGGACTGATGTTGAAGCTGAAACTCCAATACTTTGGCCACCTCATGCGAAGAGCTGACTCAATAGAAAAGACCCTGATGCTGGGAAAGATTGAGGGCAGGAGGAGAAGGGGACAACAGAGGATGAGATGGTTGGATGGCATCATTGACTCGATGGACATAGGTTTTGGTGGACTCTGGGAGTTGGAGATGGACAGGGAGGGCTGGCATGCTGCAGTTCATGGAGTCACAAAGAGTAAGACACAACTGAGCGACTGAACTGAACTGAGGCAGTTCTTCAGAGCTTTCAAAGCACTTACACTTTTTTTTTTATTCACTTATAATAGAAATTACATATGAGAAGAGGGATTTTTATTCCATTTTACCTCTAGAGAAGCTAGGATTTAAAGCAGTTTACAGATGCTGGAGCTAAAGCTAAAATCCAGTCTTTCAGCCCAATGCATTTTCACTTCCTCTACCCAATGCTCCCCTTAACTGTGTGTAAAAATTGAAAGCAAATGATAGAATTCCCCTTGCTTTAGAAACATATTACATTCTGGAGACTTCCCTGGTGGTCCAGTGGTTAAGATTCTGTGCACACAATGCAGGGGGCCTGGGTTCAATCCCTGGTCAGGGACCTAGGTCCCACCCGCCACAACTAAGATTCCTCATGTTGCTACCAGGATCGCTTGTGCCACAACTAAAATCCAGCACAGCCATATAAAAAAAAATTTTTTTTTAAATGTTATATTCTTAAAGACAAGATTCATATATAAAAGGTGCTTGTGTTTAGGGTGATCAAAAATAAATGGGTACACTGTTTAAAATGTGAAACAAAGAAACTTCTTATTGAGAAAAAGGATATCTGAAAATTAGAATTCTGAACTGTTTTACTTTCATTTAAAGAGGAATTAAAATGGTGGTCAACAATGCCTTCATTCATTCATTTATTCATTTACTCATTTACTCTGGCATGCAGTGAACCACAGCTCTTCACAGTAGCAGATGCTCCTGTTTCAAATATTTCAATACCAACCCACATATCACAGCACAACAATGTGAAGTGAGGAATCTTTGAGGGAAAACAAAGGTGAGTTGACCATATAATCTGCAAACAAGTGCATGCTTGGTTCATATGCCTGATGTAAATAACTGTAAGGAAAGAAAATACCTCTCAAGTGAAAGGTAAAGCAGGATGTGTATCAGGTGACATGCTGGGCGACAACTTCCTTCTTTGCCTATTTGTACTATCTTTTGCCTAAATATCTCACCCACTACTAGACCAGGAACTGCTAGAGTACAGCAAAGGTAGTAGTCCCAGCAAACTGCACATGAAACCACAGGAGCACACATGTCATTAGCTAAACACACACCTTTTGACTGAAATGAACAGTAACACAGAAATTCACAATGCATGGGCATCTTAACAAAAAGAGAAAATAACGTATGTGGAGTTAACTCTTGTCAAGGGCTACCAAGGGTGCTTTAGAGTGCTGCTTCATCTCTAAACAATCCCATGAGGCTAGAAGGAATCACAAGGTGTGAATGGGGATCAGACTCACCGAGTCCATTAACCTGTTCTGCCAAGGACACTGGGTAAGAAGAGAAAGTCCTGAGTCCAGAGTCATGCTGCTTCCCTGAAGGAGCCACATGCTTCTTGTGTCCACAGTGTTGCAGCCACGTGCAGGCTTTATCAACAGTACCTTACTTTTTCTTCCAACGCAAGTATTTTGTCTACAATGAAAGATGCAATAAGGTAATTTGCTAAGATGCTTGTCTAAACAATCGGAACAGTGGCCCAAAATCTCTTTATTCCTCAACCCAAACTTCTCAAGGAAATGCTGACCTTTCACCATCCTGAGTAGACTCAGACTGATGGATGCTTAAAGCCGACTAGCTCTAGCTAATGCTCCCTCTCCCTTCTTCAAAAAGTCAGTGTTTTGGTTCAAGTATCCTGTGTATTTATACCAGGGGGTAATGTTCTACATAATTAATAAAACTTTGTTTTCAGTTGAGAAGACAGCAAATAAATGAGGGGCCTAGGCATGAAAGCCAGCCAGCTCTGGGTCATGCAGCTACTCGGCAGTAGCAAGATTAAAGCCTGCTCTGGAAGTCTTGGTGAGGTCAGAATAGTCTGTACAGCGGTTCCAACACTTTCTCAAGACAGCAGATAAATATTCACAAGGGGCAAGGGCAGTAAGCAATGTCATAGCAACCTCTGTCTTCAAGACAGCTGCAAAACAAGCCAGAGAGACCAATAATTCTCTCAAATGATGAATAAAAAGGCTATAGCTCACTTAAAAAGCAGCTTCCTGAACAACAGAAATTTCAACTCGAAGAGGCCGTCATAGATACAAGTATTCTGTTTCTTCACAAGCAATGGAACCTACACATGTAAGTCAGATTTAGATAGATTAAACCCTCCAGCGGCCATTATTACCTCAAACCACTGACTTTACCTTTGCAATTTTCATTCTTTAAATAATCAAGTAAAGGCTACTTACCCACTGCCAAGGCAAGTCTGAGTGCCAAGAAATCTGATGATCTATGTGATCCCTAGCACATATTTAAGAAATTCACCACATTTTTCAAGTACTTATCGTATTAGCAAAGTTATAACATCTACAGAAATTTTCCTGTGACTTTAGTAAGATGAATCAGAAGTCAAATTCACCCCTCGAATGTGTTCCAATGTAAAAAGTTTATTGAAATATGAGATGCATTAAATGTGAAGCCCTGGACTTCACACATTCTCTCACTGAATCAAATTGCATGTAGCATTACCAATGTGTCCCTTATACAGTTTACACAATGCTGACAATTTCCAACTGATAGGGACTCACAGGGCTGAACAAATCCAGAGTCCTAAAATTTCAACAATCTGTTGTTTCTAAGGCTTGTCTCTGACCCTCTAGGGATTTGTACCTTTGCTCTAGTAATTTCCCCCATTTCCTTGCTAGGGGACAGTTGACTGCACCTTGTGCTGGGGTTGTGGTGCCATGAAAAGTGAAAGTGAAAGTGGCTAAGTTATGTCTGACTCTTTGCGACCCAATAGACTATACAGTCCATGGAATTCTTCAGGCCAGAATATTGCAGTGGGTAGCTTTTCCTTTCGCCAGGGTATCTTCCCAACCCAGGGATTGAACCCAGGTCTCCCACATTACAGGCAGATTCTTTACCAGCTGAGCCATTAGGGAAGCCCTATAGTCTAATGGTATCTTCTCATTCACAGGCACCATTCAGCGCTGTGTACTGCTGCTGTGGCTGTTCAGCCATCCTGCCTGACCCATGCAGTCCCTCAGAGGACAGCAGAGAATGGCCGCTCATTCCCTTCCCCGCTGATGCGACGATCCTGGCAAACAGACTCTACATTTCATAAAACAAGCAAACTCCATCTAAATGGTATTGGCAGATCAACTCCTGGTGGTAGAAACACTTGGCTTGGTTCAGATATCATCACCCAGAACTCATTTAATATTTTGCCCAGTGGTCACCAAAAGTTTTATAAATCAGAAAATTCCATCAAGAAACATCCAGTCACTAGGTGTTTTGGTGCAGTGACATGCATCCCTGTCTGTACTCAGAACAGAGAAATAAGGAGGCAGCTTCCAGAATAACAGGCTAGCCTGGCCCATCGGCTTTGTTGAGTTTGTCTTTTGAACAATAAAGACTGAGTATTACAGCCTTTCAAATTCATTCTTAATTTACTCTTCCTAAAAAAAAAAATTTACTCTTCCTTCACCCTTCGTCTTTGTTTTCACAGAAAGATATAGGGAAAAGATTGGCCTGATTTCTTAGAAGTAGCTGAGAAACTTGAACTAACTTGAAAATACTCCAGTCAGCCCCAGGCCCTCCAACCAGCTTCCAAGGCTTACTGGCAAGTTTGTGTAAAACTTCCTGCAAGAATACAACAGTTCTTTCGGAGTCCCACACAGTGGTGCCAGATTTGGTTGCTAATTACAGCACCTGTGGAACTCCTTAAAAATCCACATTCGTGGGTGTCACTGTATGTTTATTACTGCTTGGGGGGCTGTCTATCACCACCGAGGGGGTTCCTGGCAAGCCCCTCCCACAGAAACAGTAACTTTCCTCATCTGAGAAAAAGATCTTCCTCCTTTCTTCTTTCCTTCCTCCCTTTCCTCTATTTTTTTCTTTTAAAATATATACTATGAAGAAAACAGAACCAGCTGCAGATGTTTTACATACACTTTCTCATACATCCACCCAAAAGTCTTTTGAAATAAGCAAGATAAAGATGAGGAAGCAATTATGGAAGCAGAGGCTCAAAGATGTTCATAACCTCCAATATCACATAATCAATGACTGGTGAAGTGGAGATTCAAGTCTGGACCTGTGCAATTTCAAAACTCTTGCTTTCTATTCCTTTGTGTGCTTTGTCACTCTGTCCCTCAGTCATGTCTGATTCTTTGCGACCCCATGGACTGTAGCCCACCAGGCTCCTCTGTCCATAGAATTCTCCAGACAAGAATACTGGAATGGGTTNGAGATTCAAGTCTGGACCTGTGCAATTTCAAAACTCTTGCTTTCTATTCCTTTGTGTGCTTTGTCACTCTGTCCCTCAGTCATGTCTGATTCTTTGCGACCCCATGGACTGTAGCCCACCAGGCTCCTCTGTCCATAGAATTCTCCAGACAAGAATACTGGAATGGGTTGCCATTTCCTTCTCCAGGGGATCTTTTTGACCCAGGGATGGAACCTGGGTCTCCTGTATTGGCAAGTAGATTCTTTACCATCTGAGCCAAGTTGCTTCAAATATGAAGAAACTGAAATATTTTTTGTTTAGAAAGGCAAATGACTAAACAATTTTATTCTATTTTTTTTCTTTCTAACTTTCCTCTATGTGTAATCTTAGTCTATTCCATACATAACTGATAATCTATTCTACTTAATGGCCTATCTTCCTATCAGATCTCATAGCCATTATAACCTCCTCTTTGTCTGTCATACAGGCCACCCTGGTGGCTCAGCAGTAAGGAACCTGCTTGCAATGCAGAGACATGGGTTGGATCCCTGGGTTAGGAAGATCCCCTGGGGAAGGAAATGGCAACCCACGCCAGTATTCATGCCTGGGAAATTCCATTGTCAGAGGAGCCTGGTGGGCTACAGTTCATGGGGTTACAAAGACTCAGATATGACTCAGCAACTAAACAGACTTGTCATATAACAGTTTGTGACTATGACACGTTAGTAGGTTACTTACAAACGCCTCAGCTGTTAGAAGTTATAACTTTCAGTTACGCACTCCAAGAAACATGGTGATGGGGACCTGTCCTCGGCTGTAGGTGGTGTCCGGTCAGCCCCTTGTGCTGGTATCATTCCACAGCAAGCCAGGGCCGGCACTTCTCACTGGGTGGTCAAAGTCAGAGTGGCCTGGGAAGCTCACAATACGGGCCTCTTCAAGTAAGGATCTAAAGCTTTCCACTGGTTGAAGCAAAACCAATGAGATGGGATTCGTACTTTGTACATTCTGCTGGGAGGCCCTGCAAGAAAGAGTGACCCTCTGCTGGAGAGGAGCAGCGCCTTGGAAGCCCTGATCATCCACCACACACACCACGCACATCAAAAGCAGCACTAAGAGCAGGGCAGGTGCCATGTTGCACAGGCTGCAGGTGGTAAGAGATGTGTTACAGACTGAACGTCTGTGTCCCCAGCACTCATACACTGAAGCCTAAGCCCCGGTGTGGTGTGTCTGGAGGTGGGGGCTTTGGGAAACAATTCATTCAGGTGGGGCCATGAGAGTGGCCCCCACAATGTCACAAGAAAAAGAAACACCAGAGCACTCTTTCTTGGCTCTGTGGCAGTAAAGAGGTGGCCGCCAAGGAAAACTGTTCTGACCAGGAACTGGACCTGCACCTCCCTGATCTGCAACTTCTAGCCTCCAGAACTGTGAGAAGTTAAGTGCTTGTTATCTAAGTCACCCAGCCTTTGGTATTTTATTAGAGCAGTCCAAGCTCACTGTATAAGCAGAGACTGAAGTAGACAGATTAAAGAACTGTGTGTTAAGTGCATCAGTGTCCTGGCAGGAAACAGATGGTACAGATGGTACATTAGCAAGGGCTAACTGACAAGGTTTATACAAAGAATATTTACAACAGTTATAGAAAGGGTTAGAAAATCACGGGTGAATCTGTGAGAATAAGCACTAGTAGTAATGATCCCTTGGCCTGAAGCCAATTTGTCCAGAATCACTGATGGCCCCATCCAGGGACGCAAGTGTGCTTCAGACAGTTTGCCTAAAAGTTTTCAAGCACTGCCAAAGCCATGGCCCAGCAAAGAGGGAATGGGGAGGAAGGGCGGGTATTAAAAACCCTTACCCTCTCTCTTCTATGCCTCTTCTTGGCTGTATTCATCAAAGAGGCCAAGAAGACCAACTGATACCATTCACAGAGGCGAGCATCTCAGAGCACAGACAGAGCAGAAAGCAGCAGGAAATGGCTCTGGAGGGACATGAAGACAATCACCGGCATAATCTGTCCTTTTTGCCATTTAGCAAACAATTTCTCCTTTCAGGTATACAACTTAGCATACCCAGCACAAGGAAACTCAGTCTCCATCAACCACTGTATCCTCATGGAATGTTATCCACTTAATCATACTTCCACCAGGAACCAAAATGATAATATGATACACATCCAGAGCCCTTCGTGGAAAGCAGCAGGAACAGAAGGGAAGGGGGAGGAAAGGAAGGATAAACAGACAACACCGATGCTACAGACCTTCCTTTACAAGACCTAAATTCACCTTCCTAGCTTCCTTCTTTCACCGGATGTGCATGGCCCCCTCCCTTTCAGCCAGCATCTTGGCTCACAAAACTGTTCACTTGCTTATTAGTATGAGGTAACTGGTATAACTGGTGTTTCATTTTACTGGATAGTCAAATCATCTGCAGACTGGGGTCAAGAAGCAGGAAGCTGGGCATAGCTCTGTGGTGTGGCATTACGGGTTTATGGCTTCCCTGGCAGATATAGGTAAACTCTGTCTGACTATCTTTATTGATGGGCACTGTAAAGGAAGCGTTTACTCAACCAGTGGGTACATGGCAGGTAGCAGTGGCCAGAGGCTATGCTGATTTATTCCAAGGAAGATACCACATCTGGTAGAGCAGCTGCGATTGTTATCACTGCTGATTACATCTGTGATAATCCAAGTCACTCTGCAAGATCCATCTGGCTTTTCCAGCAGCCAAATGTACAAGTTAGAGGGGAGTGAGACAGGAATCCCCTCCTCCACATCCTGCCATCTCCATGAAGGCACAAATCTCTTAACTCTCCCTGATAATCCAATTCACTATTTTGAGGATACTTCCATCTGGGGCCTCCCACCATAACAGTCCTCACTCCAGTGGTAATAGGACCCATGTGGGGTTCTGACAGTAATATCACCTATGTAGGGTTCTGACAGTTATTAAATGTATTAATAGCCTCCAGGGCTTTGAAAATAGCCACAAGTGAAGCCCAACAGCCTAGCTGGACCCGCTGTGAATAGGTTCATGCTGTGAATCTATCACCTGCTACCTTAAATCCATTTCTGGTCAACAGAAACAAACTGTCTTTAGGGATTAATGTCCTGTCAGAGGAATTACCTAATAATCCCTAGGAAATCTGGGTATTCCCCCATTTCCCAGTGCAAAGTTGTTCCGTTAACAGATCACAAGTCTTTCTGGGGGAGGCTTGAAATAGCCATGGTCTGCCATGTGGATGAATGGCAAGACAGGTAGAGGAAGGAACCCTTCAGGGATCAGTGGGAGCTTAAAGCAGGCTGATGGGGACACAATGGGTGAACACAGGGGAGAGAGGGCAAGGAAAACCCAGCTCCCACACATGATATGTTGAGATTAAGGTGCTTTGAAACATTGAGTGGCAATGCTTAATAAACACTTAGATATATGAGTCGGAGCCAGAAATTTCAAATGGGAAGTATTAGCAGTTAGGTGGCAATTGAAGGGGCCAACCTGGATAAGAACCTGGGGGAAAGGCAACACTTTAGGGAGATCCTCCAGCATGGTATGAGAAAAAATACAAATATAGGGTATTGTGGAGCCCAGAGGAAGAAAGCATTTCAGGAAAGAAGTGGTTTACTACATCAAATCCTGCCGGACTTTCAAAACAGGAGAAAGAAAAAAATGCCTCTTTAATTTGGTGACGTAAAGATAACCAGCGACCTTTGCAGAAGCTGTTTCTGTGGAACCCTGAGGGCAGAAGCCAGACAGGGTATTCATACAGTGCTTCAAACCCCTCCATATATCAAGTGATTCTGTCCTTCCAAAACCAAGTGACTTTCCATTTTGGGGCTTATTTTATGCGTTTGACGTGGATTCCTCGTTATTACATTTTATGGCCCATATTCCAGTGACGATTACCCACTGGCAATTCTTTTGTTTAGTTTGATCCAATAAAGATTTGGCTCAAGCTTCACCCACATACCTGTGAGGCCTTTTCTAAAGGGTTCAGCTTCCAGAGTTGTTTGTTGCTTTGTGTGCTTTTGTGATGATGAAACAGAATTAGCAGGGAGACAATGGTGAGGCTCTTAGCATGCTAAAACGGAAGCTCTGTCATTAACACAGCATCATCTACTGTAAAGAAAAACCAGCATGGAATTCTTCAAACCAAACATCACAGCTTTAATTCCTCCCTAGAACTATTGCCAGAGATTCATAAATTTGCATGTTTTGTTAGGTTTAGGTTTCCTGGGCATTTGCTTCTGAAATATTCACCTGTGCAGAGCAATCCTGTCTCTCTCCTATGAGTTCCTTCAGTCTTGGCTCTCTCTATCTGCTGGCTTCTGACAAAGCAATTGATAGTTGAACTATATTTGGAGATGAAATTGACATATTAGGCTCCTTCTGGAGTTTAATTATTCCAGAAAGATAGGCAGATCAGAGTAAACGCGTTACTTACTGAGTGACATAAGCATTACAGGGTCGACAGGACCACAGTGTTGACCTGTAAAGACCACTGATTAAGCAGAGAGAGTTCGGCTAACTAAGCATTAACCAGGGATTCAATTACGCATAATCCTATGATCAAGGTGAGTCTGAAACAGTAAAGCTAGGAGAGCTAAACACTGACAGCACCAAGATTCTACTAAAATCGCTTCTATACAGTGATCCTGAGGAAACTTAGTCAAGAGATTCATTCCCATAGTCATCTCTCTATACATAAATGTCATTCTTATAGTTTCTACAATTCACATTCATTACAGAAGCTGTTTGGTCTTTCTGGAAGCCTGAATTGTTTCCATGCGATAAGAGTGTACACATGGTATAAATTTCATGTTTTGATTCCTGGTATGTAGATGAGTCAGTATTCAGGCAGACAAATCCATCAAACCGCTGACTTCTTTGTAGACAGAGCTTTTCATCTCAAAAGGAAAACAGAAGCACATTTTTCATATGGAAGATAGAAGTGTGAAGAAGACTCATCCAACAGATTTAGAAACGATAATGGTTTACAATTGAATAGAACCCCAGGCCAAGGTCAGCTGATCAGCAAACAAAGAGCCAACACCAGGCTCCCCTCAGGGACTGCAGTAAGAACACAGGAGAATTCCTGGACCATATCCTCCCTTCCCTCTCCCCACTTCTGACTTGGTTCTCTGTAAGCAGTATATGCAAATAAAGAGCAGCTACTGCACAAGGAGGGAACAATGACACCAGAAAACTACCCTCAAGCAGTGTGCTAACTGCTCTACAGCAGCACCTGGGTGAGTGCCATGGCTCAAGCGCTACAAGGTGGCGATCAGGGACCCCCGCGCCAAAGGCTCAGGGGCTGGCGTCTTTATCATGGCCTCTCCGAGCAGAGCTGCTCCTGAGTTCACTGCATCAGACCCAACTATGTAACACATCTGATTTCTGACAATGTCCTGCATTTTTTTGTAGTGTCCAACTCCTGGACCTTCTCTAGTTATTGGCTGAGCATGAAAGCAATGTGGAGGAATTGAAAGTGATCTCTGCATTAAAAATAATCTGCATTATGACTGCAACACTGTCAAGTTACATGTAAAGGTGAACAAAGTCGATAAAAAAACAATTTTTACATTTAGTGAGGCAGAAATTGAACAAATATTTTTCCTTTTTTAATTAGAACTTTAGAGTGTCTAGGTAATTATTTTTCTAAATTAAAAATGCTACACAGTTTCATATTAAAAAATCTTATCAAACCAGAATTCCCTTTTTTGAGAACTTAATAATTAATTTTGAAGGAGACAAACTCCAGTAGACTCAGAAACACGGCAGCATAAATACTGACACAGACAAATCACGTGTGATTTTGTCCAGTGGCCTGAAAATCTTTCTCAAGGTAAGCATGGAGGTATCAGGCTAAGAAAACCAAACAGAGCGGAGAACACTGAGAAGACAGCTCTATGGGGAAAGTAAAATGATTCATCATAGTAAAGAAGCTAGAATGAGAGAAGAGAGAGAAAACAAATTTTTTTTAACTCTAGTGTCAGGAATGTCTCCATCATTAGAAAAGATCCAGACAAGGAAAAAGGATGTGAGAGGGAGAGAAGGTATGCACAGGGTTTTTCATCCCCATTTTTGTATTTCTGAAATGTGTTAAATATGCGTGGATTTTTACGAACAAAACATTTTAAATCAGGCATTCAGTTTGCACAGTGCTGAAATGACTGAATGGACCTTCCGCCGAGAAAACACCTGAAACACGTGATCTTACTCACAGTACGAGCAGTGCTCGCAGGACCCTCCGGGTCTGGACACTGAGCCGACTTCCAGGCCATCTTGCCACCCATCTTCAGAGTGGCTCTGTGAAGAGGTGCTACTGTTCTCCCAGCTGAGGTCGATGAGACTCTTGCCCACCGGCAGAGGGCTGACAGTCTAGGCAGGAATACCACCCCATGTCACCTCCAGAGCTCATCTCTTAACCATTATGATAGACTGCTTCCTGCAAACTACTGCAAAATTTCATCTTCAGTCACTCAGAGGAAATAATTTTAACACTACTTCACGCAGTCTTGAAAAACCAAAATGTTTAAAACACACAACAAAGTGGTTCTGTTTCACTGCTTTTAGCAACTTCTGGATTAGAAATGAAATGTGAATTTCTCAGTGCTGTTTTCATACTAAGGTGTGGTAGAGACATCTAATGATTTCAGAGGCATGCCAGTGTGCAGAAGAATAGTGTTTAGACAGGTTCAAATACCTTTTCTTTCTTTCCAACATGTTGCTTTATTAAAATGGCCTATACTTCAGTAACCTCTTTACCAATCAAAAAGATAATGGAGATGGTTAAAAAAAAAAATCAAACCATCTCAAGTTGGCCATGGTAAAACACAGCTATATGCTTTTTTTTTCTGTTTCTCCATTATGAATGGTTTTCCAAATGCATCATGTGTTTCCTTAACAGATTTAGACATTAAATAAATGAGCCACTGGCTGAAGTTCACATTAACAGTCTGGGATTTGGTTGGGAAGGTGCTTTGTGCAAAACACAGCAAATAATCAGAATATATGAGGGTCTGGAGAATGATGTATTTCTCTCTTTAGGATGTACTTTGTGTGCTTACTTGCTCAGTCATGCCCAGCTCTGTAACCCTACGGATTATAGCTTGCCAGGGATTTTCCAGGCAAGAATACTGGAGTATTGTCATTTCCTCCTCCAGGGGATCTTCCTCACCCAGGGATCGAACCCATGTCTCCTGCACTGCAGACAGATTCTTTACGCACTGAGGCATTGGGAAAACCTTTGGTTGGTCTTCACTTGCCTCAGCTCCTAGAAGTCGTCTGGCCTGTAAGATGGTGATGTTGATGATCACTATCAACATCAGAGACTTGCTGTGAGGGAGAGGTAAGAGACTGCACCTAATGGCCTTCAGTAAGTGCTCAACAAACTGACCACGTGAACAAGCCTTGAAGCGTCTGGAAGAGACAGTGAAAGCCCAAGCCCTAAAAGAAAAAATGTATCCAACAGGATTTCATGATAATGTAGATGGAAACTGATGAGTTAAAATTTGCAAAATCTATTTGAAACTCTAACGAATATTTCAATTTCCCAAAATATTTTCATTTTAGTGAGTCAAGAGAAAACATCAATAAAATGAACATCTATATTCAGGAAGAATTCTTCTCCAATTTATATGATTCAACTAACTCATCATCAGCAGAGTGAACCCCCCTCTTGCAGGTTTTTATTTGTGTTATGATCAGAAAATTATTCCCTGTTCATAATGGATTTTTACTGAAGCTGTTTTGTTTGGGGTTTCTTTTCATTCCTGGAAAACTCACTGCTTTTCTTTCAGCCACACCACATTGGTTGCAGAATCTTAACTGCTTAACCAGGGATGCCCAAGGATTGAACTCAGGCCACAGCAGAGAAAGCACTGAACTCTAACCACTGGACCACCAAGGAACTCCCTCAAGGCTTTTTTTTTTTTTCTTCATCTGAGTGTTTTACAATTTTGTAGACTCAGGCAGTGTCTCTTACATAAAAGTGGCTTGTTTTTTTTTTCATAGTTTCTATTATTTTTGTGGATAATTTTTCTTTTCACAGATACTATTTTTAACAAAAAATTGTAATTCTCTATTTCCTCATCTTTAATTTGGTTGGTGATTAGTGAGTAGTGAAAGTTGCTGAGTCGTGTCCGACTCTGCGAACCCATGACCTGTAGTCCATGGAATTCTCCAGGCCAGAATACTGGAGTTGGTAGCCTTTCCCATCTCTAAGGGATCAACTCAACCCAGGAATCAGACCCAGGGCTCCCGCATTGCAGGTGGATTCGTTACCAGCTGCATCACAAGGGAAGCTTCTGATTTGCTATTGGTAAATCTATCAATAAGTAAGGTAAAAAACACTGAAAACACATTTTCAAAATAGGAGCATGAGACGTGTTATCAAGCATCTCCTGTGTGCGTGTGTGCAAAGTCACTTCAGTTGTGTAGCTTCAGTTGTGCAACCCTATCCACTGTAGCCCGCCAGACAAGAATAATGAAGTGAGCTGCTATGCCCTCCTCTAGGGGATCTTCCCAACCCAGAGATCAAACCAGCATCTCTTACATCTCTTACATTGCAGGTGAATTCTTTATCATTGAGCCACAAGGGAAGTATCTCCCAGAGCTGTTACAAACACTGTCCTAACCACTGTCTGAAAATATGCAATGGAAAAACAGTTCATTCACCCTAAGAGTATGTTCAATTCAGTCTCTCAGTTGTGTTCGACGCTTTGCAACCCCATGGACTGCAGCACATCAGGCCTCCCTGTCCATCACCAACTTCCAAAGTTTGCTCAAACTCATGTGCATGGAATCGGTGATGCCATACAATCATCTCATCCTCTGTCATCCCCTTCTCCTGCCTTCAATCTTCCCTAGCATCAGTCTTTTCAAATGAGTCAGTTCTTCGCATCAGGCAGCTAAAATATTGGAGTTTCAGCATCAGTGTCAGTCCCTCCAATGAATATTCAGGACTGATTTCCTTTAGGATGGACTGGTTGGATCTCCTTGCAGTCCAAGGGGCTCTTAAGACTCTTCTCCAACACCACAGTTCAAAAGCATCAATTCTTCGGCACTCAGCTTTCTTTAATAGTCCCACTCTCACACCCATACATGACTACTGGAAAAACCATAGCCTTGACTAGACAGCCCTTTGTTGGCAAAGTAATATCTCTGCTTTTTAATATGCTGTCTAGGTTGGTCACAGCTTTTCATCCAAGGAGCAAGTGTCTTTTAATTTCATGGATGCAGTCACCATCTGCAGTGATTTTGGAGCCCAAGAAAGTAAAGTCTGTCACTGTTTCTATTGTTTCCCCATCTATTTGCCATGAACTGATGGGACCGGATGCCATGATCTTAGTTTTTTGAATGTGGAGTTTTAAGCCAGTTTTTCCACTCTCCTCTTTTACTTTCATCAAGAGGCTCTTTAGTTCTTCGCTTTCCACCATAAGGGTCGTACCATCTGCATATCTGAGGTTATTGATATTTCTCCCGGCCATCTTGATTCCAGCTTGTGCTAAGAGTATGTTAGGGAAATTAAATAAATAGTCTTGTTGAGGCTTTGCAAAGCAGAGTAAGCCTCTGACCTTGCTTCTAACCTGCCTGGACACTGCCCTGACTGTGAGTTGACTCTGAGTAACTGCCTGCTGTGAGGGCAAGACTTCCATCACCATAGATAAGATGGGGGAGGAATCTTGAGACTGTAGAGCCCCTGGAGGGGGCCTGGGCAACCAAGCCCCAGGCTTGGCAACATTCTTTTACATGACAAAAACAACAGCATCAACTTGAAACCAGAGCTGTAATTTGGTCACAGATTGATGATAAAACAGTTTGTGTCCTGGAATTATAAGTGGGAATCCCAAAGGGCAATCTTTGGAGACTCACCCATGGAGCTGACGCTGCCTGGGACCCTTTCCCGACTGGGACTCCAGATGTACTGTGACACGGGACTTAACCAGAACAGTTTAAGTCTGGATGTTGGTCAAAACCCAATTTGGTGATGGATTCTCTGCTCTTTTCTATCTCTCTTTTTTTTCTAATGTTAGTGTGTTGAAAGCAAGCTAGATAATTCTCTAATAAATATCTGTATTATTTATTTGTATATAACAAGTGACTTAGTTAACAAATCCTTTGACGTGTGATGAAAGTGAAAACTTTCTGCAAAACAGAGTATTAAGGCAATTAATAAGGCATGCCATGTAAAGTGGATAACATACTATGTTACTCAATAATTCAATAAATAAGATCTATTTTTACTTTGATTAAAGGCATCAATATATGAGACAAATCCACTGTAATGAAGCACATGAATCCCTTTTCTTAACTTAAACACAATAAAACCCAGCATAACAAAACAAAAAATTCACTTAAATAAAATTATATTTTAAATATTTCAAGACCTTTTAATTCTGACAGACTAATGACCATCTTTGAGTGTGACTCATTGATGACCCTACACCATCCTCGTCATACGAAGGTGTACCTCACCACCTCTCTCCTGCTTCTTCTATGGCACTCTGGCCATTGCTGCCCACATGCTTGAGCTTCACCCATCCTGGAGTTTCTACCTTTTTTTCTACAGAATCATTTAAATTCTTTAAGATCCTTCTTTCCACTCCCACATTCAGATCCCATAAGAAACTCTCTGAGGTGCTCTTGACTCACATGCTATAAGCATCTCTCACATCTGGCATGCCCTTATATAATTCAAATCTTGATATTTGATAATGCCATGTTTCGTCTTGCTGAGTTGTTGTCATTTCCACATGTTTAATTTTTTTCCTTAGTAATATATCACGGACCATGGAATCAGACAACACCGGGGGCAAGATATAAGTTAAGCTGTGTTAGGTCCAGAATGATTAATGTAGAGGAAATGTCATTCTATTAATACAAGCAAATGAAGAACTTCTTTGCATTCTTTGCATCCTTTGGGTTCAAACTCCTTTAGTGCTATTTCCCCTCTCTTTGCAAATTACTCTGTCTCCTCCAAAAAACGTCTCTAAGTTGCACTATCTTTTTTCCTTTTATTTACATTTTTCACATTGAAGACAAGCCTAACATGACTCTGTTGTTTCCAATATACCCGGACTGGCTAGTTTTTTAACATAAACTACGATGCAACCTTTGGAAGGCTATTTATCTGTCTTTAGAAAAGGTCATGGGAAGAATGCCACAGAATTTTCAAATGTTTCATCCATCAAAAATGCAGGTCCCCACTGATTCTTCCTGAATTGTCAATTTCCAAACAGCCTCAGGGACAAGATTTATTCTACGAGAAGAAATCCTCAAAATGGCAAAGGATGAAGTGATAAACGATTTTTTCTGGTGTTTTCCTTTGGGGAAGATAGTCAACTTGCTCTTAAGCTTCAGGCAATAGCATTTCTTGAACAGCCTGGACAAAAAGGGTTGGTGGTGATAATGATAATGTGAATTTGGCAACAGTGTTTAAAAAAAAATCACTTCCTAAATATGATTTCCCTACCAATGACCTGTGCTAGAGAAAACCACCAAAGCCCAGAAGGAAACTGACTTACCTCAAAGCAGGCTGTCAAATACAGTAGCAAATTCTGGTTGAATGAAATATTTTTCAAAAGGAAGTAGAAATATTAAACCAAAATAAACCTCCCATCTGGGTCCAGTATCCAATAAACTAAAAAAATCCTCAGCAAATCTGCTAGATTTAATCATTTCTACCACTATAAAGAATTATATTTAATGAGGAAAGGTGATTAAGCAATACACTAAAAGGGTTCTAGTCCTTGGAGCATACGGAGCATTTTTCAGCCATTTGTCACGTGGAGAGTGTTCTGGTGAACGCAACTCTGCCTCCCGCTGGTTCTCACTCTCCTAACATCACCACCCAGACAAATGTCTACCTCACCCAGTTTGTGTCTACCTGTCCTACGTCCCACAGGTTCCAGATTTCAAACTGAACTTTATCTTCATGGACAAGCATCATGGCAACTAAGGACAGCACTGCGACGCATTAAATAGTAAAGCCGTGTTCCACAAAGGGTCCCAGGCCCTAGGTCCAGCGAAAACAAAGGACCCATGGTCTGTGTGACACACACATGTGAACAGCACTTAAAACTAAGTGTGATGAGTCCCGAGAGAGGAAGTAAAAAGTGCTGAGAGGGCCAGACCCAAACTCTGGCTGTCATGGAAAGTGCATGGCCCAGGTGAGCCCAAGAAGCAAATGGAGTGAACCAGGGGGTATAACACACACATATATACATGCACACACATAGACACATGCCTACATATATGTGCACACACAAGGACATGCTGGTGTGCATCCAACCATATGCATGAGACATAGGCACACATAAACTACTAAGCATACACACAACACGATACATGTAACACACATGCATGTGAGGTGTGCGTGTACACACAACACATGGATGTATGTCTACACACAACGCACACACACAACACACTCCACATAGAGGTGAGAGTGGAGGAACTCTCTGGAGCATTTCCTACCCATGAAAACTCTGCATGTCTGGAGAAGAGAAGCTGAGAGAAAGCACTGCCTAAAAGAACTTGGGTTATTATTGGATGTCAGAAAAAAGAAGGGATGAGAGGAATCATTTTGCATGCTGTAATTTCTCAGTATGAATTCCTAAATGATTAACCCCGTGGCTGTCGGTCTCCCAGGCTGAGGAAGAGGGCAGCTGACCTCTGCAGGTCTGTGGGTCAGACTCTTTGAGAAGGAAAGGAGTTTGGTAAAGGGTCAGTGGTTGCATGTAGGAAAAGCAGAATTTTTAGAGACCAGCTTAAGCCAATTAGTTCTTTCATCAATACTGGGGGCTTTAGCTCAAATATTATAAAGATGTAGGAGTGTTACCTTCCCACTCCTGCAAACTGGCTTCTGAACGCTACAGCTTTTCACCCCTGGTGGTTCAACTGGACCCTTTTATATCTGCATCTCTCTTCTTCATATTCAGGTTTTCATCCCATTATTTGGCTTATTTTCAGGCTTAATTACATGTGTTTTCAAGTTTTTCTTCTCTTTCCATTATCTCTGTCATTTCTAGGTCTGTTTTTATTAATTTTTCTCCTTTAAGGACATCTTTCCTTCTTCTTTCCAGGCCTGATGGGTTTTGATGGGACACCAGGCACTAAAGACGTGACATTGTTAAGTGCTGGGCATCCAGTCAAAACCTGTAGGATTACTGTGTTTATTCGATTAGCTAACCTCACCATGTTTATGAACACAAGAATTACAGTATTGGTGAGGAAGGAAATACACAATATATGAAATACAATATAACAGGAATAAATGAAACTGAACCTAAAGATCTTCTATCTCCTTTTCCTCTAATAACACTTAGGACTATACAACTTTCATCCAATTTTGAGACAGTATAATATCAGAGTAGTCGATAAATGGGTATTTTGACATCCAACTATCCAAAGTCAAAGATGAATGGATAGAGCAGTTACACACTCAGAAATCGTGGGAATTTCTTTCATAATTTCTGATTTCAGTGGCTCCTCACAAAAAGGATGGGCAGAGGAGTTCACACAGGCTGCTTAGCAACTATGGAACTACTGGCCATTTTAGGGGCTGCTATTCTTCACCACTATTTTCCCCAGGGTGTGCATCTTCAGAACTGGAAAACAATATCAATGTCTCTCTCAGTTGGAGGTTTTTCCAAAACACTGAAGCATTTATGTGCAGAGCATAATGTCTTTTCCCTTTTCTGCCCCCATGTTAAAAAAAAAAAAAAAAATCTAATTTTCTATAAGCCAAGTCAGAGAACCCTGGATCACAAACCAGAAACTCACAGAACTAGTTCTAGCTTGAGTTCTTTCTCAGAAAACATGATCAACTTAAGCAATGGTTTTGCTGCTATGGTGTTGCTACTGTTAAGTCGCTTCAGTAGTGTCCGATTCGTTGCGACCCTATGAACCATAGCTCACCAGGCTCTTCATCCATGGGATTCTCCAAGCAGGAATACTGGAGTGGGTTGCCATTCTCTCCTCCAGGGGATCTTCCCAACCCAAAGATCGAACCCGCGTCTCTTATGTTTCCTGCACTGGCAGGCAGGTTCTTTATCACTAACATCACCTGTGAGGCCCCTTTGGGTAGCCTTTCCTTTCTCTAGGGGATCTTCCCAACCCAGGGATTAAACTCAGGTCTCCCGCATTACAGGTGGATTCCTTACCAGCTGAGCCACAAAGGAAGCCCTTTGCTGCTATAATAGTTTTCAAAAATAAAAACTGGTGCTACTTAAAAAAATAATCTACACAAACTCCCCAGACAAGTATGTCTGAAAAAAGGTTTTGTGCTGGTCAAACCTGCTACTGAATGGAAGAAACACATAAAGGGGTAGGCGGGAGGGAGGGGGGAAGGAGTCATCTCTGCTAAGGAAGAGCAGATCAGATCCTGTCTTCCCACAAGGTCTGAGAATCTGAATGACAATGCCTGGTTTGTATATCTGGGTTTTCCCTGCAGCTACTTTCTTTAAGAAAACAAGAAACTGCATCCTACTTTCAGTCAAACCATATATAGAAGAGTCTCACCAGGAGATTTTTGAGGATTATGAAGCAGAGCCTAGAGATACCTATTAGTAGAAGTCTAAAGTGTGTGACAAGAAAGCGTATATATACAATTTCCCTTTTAAGGAAAAGAATTTCCTTATCACTCTTCATGATATACTTTTTTAAAAAATTCAACACTTGGAATGTACATTCCTGCCTGACGACAGGTAAAAAGAGAATCAAATAGAAATACAGAAAGGTTCCAGAGAGAGGAAGAGACGTTTACACCAAAAGTTAGTTTGTTTTATTTTAAGAACATAGGGAATGCATTCTATGTTTAAGATTTGCTCAAATGTTTCTTTTTTAATTACATTTTTTAAAAATCTCAAATAGACAATTAACACTATCCATGGTAACTGTGGTATTACCACAATTAATGGCATTATTAATCATACTGGGTTGGCCAAAATGTTCGTTATGGTTTTTCCATAAGATGACAGATGGAGAAAAACTCCAATGAACCTTTTGGCCAACTCAATAGTAGTTTATAAACACTGTAACATCGGATCAATGGTAAAGAGCCTGCCTGCCAACGTAGCAGTTGTGGGTTTGATCCCTGGGTCAAGAAGAGCCCCTGGAAAAGGAAACGGCAACCTACTTCACAGTATTCTTGCCTGGGAAATCCCATGGACAGAGGAGCCTGGTGGGCTACAGTCCACGAGGTCACGAAAGAGTCGGACATGACTTAGTGACTAAACAGCAATCACTGTGTTGTGGTATCATTACAATTAATAACAGCATCACTAGTTATATGTAAAAGTACTGTATGACACTGGACATTAATAACAGTATCGCTAGTCACATACTGTGATAGTACTGGCTAACAGTTGACAGTAATTAACAACTTCCACAGTGATTTAGCACTGCTACAATTAAAAACAGCATGATTCAGTTCAGTTCTGTTCAGTTCAGTCCCTCAGTCATGTCCGACTCTATGCAACCCCATGAATCACAGCACGCCAGGCCTCCCTGTCCCATCATCAACCCCCGGAGTTCACTCAAACTCATGTCCATTAAGTCAGTGATGCCATCCAGCCATCTCATCCTCTGTCATCCTCTTCTCCTCCTGCCCCCAATCCCTCTCAGCATTAGGGTCTTTTCCAATGAGTCAACTCTTCACATGAGGTGGCCAAAGTATTGGAGTTTCAGCTTCAACATCAGTCTTTCCAATGAACACCCAGGACTGACCTCCTTTAGGATGGACTGGTTGGATCTCCTTGCGGTCCAAGGGACTCTCAAGAGTCTTCTCCAACACCACAGTTCAAAAGCATCAATGCTTCGGCACTCAGCTTTCTTCATGGTCCAACTTTCACACCCATACATGACTACTGGAAAACCCATGGCCTTGACTAGACGGACCTTAGTCGGCAAAGTAATAGCTCTGCTTTTCAATATACTATCTGGGTTGGTCATAAATTTCCTTCCAAGGAGTAAGTCTTTCAATTTCATGCCTACAATCACTATCTGCAGTGATTATGCAGCCCTAAAAAATAAAGTCTGACATTGTTTCCACAGTTTCCCCATCTATTTCCCATGAAGTGATGGGACCAGATGCCATGATCTTCATTTTCTGAATGCTGAGTTTTAAGCCAACTTTTTCACTCTCCACTTTCACTTTCATCAAGAGGCTTTTTAGTTCCTCTACACTTTCTGCCATAAGGGTGGTGTCATCTGCATATCTGAGGTTATTGATATTTCTCCCGGAAATCTTGATTCCAGCTTGTGCTTCTTCCAGCCCAGGGTTTCTCATGATGTATTCTGCATGTAAGTTAAATAAGCAGGGTGACAATATATAGCCTTGACGTACTCCTTTCCCTATTTGGAACCAGTCTGCTGTTCCATGTCCAGTTCTAACTGTTTTTTCCTGACCTTCATATAGGTTTCTCAAGAGGCAAGTCAGGTGGTCTGGTATTCCCATCTCTTTCAGAATTTTCCACAGTTTATTGTGATCCACACAGTCAAAGGCTTTGGCATAGTCAATAAAGCAGAAATAGATGTTTTTCTGAACTCTCTTGCTTTTTCCATGATCCAGAGGATGTTGGCAATTTGATCTCTGGTTCCTCTGCCTTTTCTAAAACCAGCTTGAACATCTGGAAGTTCATGGTTCACGTATTGCTGAAACCTGGCTTGGAGAATTTTGAGCGTTACTTTACTTCACCCTGTTTATTTAACTTATATGCAGAGTACATCATGAGAAACATTGAACTGGAAGAAACACAAGCTGGAATCAAGATTGCCAGGAGAAATATCAATAACCTCAGATATGCAGATGACACCACCCTTATGGCAGAAAGTGAAGAGGAACTAAAAAGCCTCTTGATGAAAGTGAAAGTGGAGAGTGAAAAAGTTGGCTTAAAGCTCAACATTCAGAAAATGAAGATCATGGCATCCAGTCCCATCACTTCATGGGAAATAGATGGGGAAACAGTGGAAACAGTGTCAGACTTTATTTTGAGGGCCTTCAAAATCACTGCACATGGTGACTGCAGCCATGAAATTAGAAGACACTTACTCCTTGGAAGAAAAGTTATGACCAACCTAGATAGCATATTGAAAAGCAGAGACATTACTTTGCCAACAAACGTCCGTCTAGTCAAAGCTATATTTTTTCCAGTAGTCACGTATGGATGTGAGTGTTGGACTGTGAAGAAAGATGACCACCAAAGAATTGATGCTTTTGAAGTGTGGTGTTGGAGAAGACTCTTGAGAGTCCCTTGGACTGCAAGGAGATCCAACCAGTCCATTCTTAAGGAGATCAGCCCTGGGATTTCTTTGGAAGGAATTGACGCTGAAGCTGAAATTCCAGAACTTTGGCCACCTCATGCGAAGGGTTCACTCATTGGAAAAGTCTCTGATGCTGGGAAGGATTGGAGGCAGGAGGAGAAGGGGACGACAGAGGATTCGATGGCTAGATTGCATTACTGACTCGGTGGATGCGAGTCTGAGTGAACTCCGGGATTTGGTGATGGCCAGGGAGGCCTGGCGTCCTGCGATTCATGGAGTCGGAAAGAGTCGGACATGACTGAGTGACTGAACTGAACTGAAGTACTCTTTATTTAGAGAACATATAGGTATCGGGTATTATCTACCCGGTTATAAATGGATAAGACTCCTTTCTGTTTTGCAATCTCACAGAGCACTGCCTATGATGTGCCTGACATTCTGGTTTAATGATTATTCAATAAGCTATTTTCTTTTTCTGTAACTATTCTGGAGAGGTTTTCTGGCTTGGCAGAAAATTTTATTTTTAATAATAATTTTCCCACCTATTTAACATGTAACTTTGGGGCTCTGTGAGGAAACATCTTCATTATATGCTGAAATAAGGTGGTAAGCAACAATTCAGTCAGAGTGGGCACTTTTCTTACTCTAACTGAAATGGGACTCTTGGCTGACTAGGGAAAATTTTGGGTGGAGGCACTAATTCCCACCTAAGTTAAAATGGCAGTACTGACTAGCAAGCTGTCTCAGTTTGGTCCCTTCCATGGACATTTTAAAAATGTCCTTCATATGTGACATGGAGAAGGTACTGGCGACCCACTCCAGTACTCTTGCCTGGAAACTCTGATGGACGAAGAATCCTGGTAGGCTGCAGTCCATGGGATCTCTTAAGAGTCAGACACGGCTGAGCGACTTCACTTTCACTTTCATGCATTGGAGAAGATAATGGCAAACCACTCCAGTGTTCTTGCCTGGAGAATCCCAGGGATTTAGGAGCCTGTTGGGGTTCCATCTATGGGGTTGCACAGAGTCGGACACGACTGACATGACTTAGCAGCTGCAGCAGTATATGTGACATTGATAATGGCAAACCACTCCAGTGTTCTTGCCTGGAGAATCCCAGGGATTTAGGAGCCTGTTGGGGTTCCATCTATGGGGTTGCACAGAGTCGGACACGACTGACATGACTTAGCAGCTGCAGCAGTATATGTGACATACACTCCATCTACTTGTCTAGGCACTTATCAGGCTGTAGACTTTATTTCAGGAGAACTCTCCTCGATTGGTTTCCAGACTTCTGGATCTTTTCATTCAAGACTAGTACCTGTCTTTATTCCACAAGTGATGTCAAATGATTTCAAAAACAGTTAATAACCAATTAAAATAGAACTCAAACCCTTAGCATCATGATCTTTTGAGGCTTTTCTGTTCAAAATTCAATAGGAATGAAGATAGTAAGGTAGTGGTATTGTGTTGGGAAGGTTGGGTGTTTCTCCAAGCACATATACATAATAAACAAAGTTAAACAACATTGAAGTGTTTATATTTCAAAATATTTTCATTTTCCAACACTTTTGCAAGTTAATTTAGTTTATTGCCTAACATTACCTGAATTTGCACCTGTCTTTTGGAGCAAATTTGTGCTTTTTAATTCACTTAGTCAAGATACGGTTTCTCCTCTGTAATAGTGCATCTTGAATTCAAGTCTTCTCATAGATTTGGGCATTTCCTTGTCTTAATTTTCTATCTTGATGTGTCCCTCCTCTCCCCAAAGTGACATAAACATTAAAAGTGTCTGAATTATTTAAGCAATCTGGGTAAAATTTTATTTTATTAAATGTTTTTCAGTGTGTGTGTGTGTGTTGTAATTAACACCTAATAGACAGGAGATGTAACTTTCTGGCATCTACCTCCAGGCTGCTTGACTTCTCAGTTTTGCTATGGCGTTTTCCCAACTATAGAATGGCATATTCTTCTCAATGTTTTCAGGAGCTAGAACCGGAAGGGATGAGTGATAGTCTTCAATCATGCCACCACTGAGTATTAACTTGACCATTCTGTGTAATGCTTTTACCTTTTTTTCTACATGCTGTACATGCTATAATAGATAACACTAATGTAATATGATACTTTCTGAGCTCTAACGTTATACAAAGAATTGGAATAATTTTATATACATTACTTGACTCCTAAAACCATATGAAAAAAAATTCCTATTTGCATCTCTGTTTCCAGAAAAGAAAGAGGGTTAGTAAGTTGAAAGAGCTTAGCCTTGATTATGTTAACACCAGAGCTGGACCTTTTAGCCACCTTGCTATACTTCTATAGAGTTTCTATTTAGTTACTAACCTTATTTTCAAAGGATTCAAAATAGTACAGTTCCACTTTTATGTACAGGAAGCTGAGTCAGTACTGCATGGTAATTAAGAACATAACTTCATTGTCTGAAGGCCTGTGTTTTTTTTTCTATTACTGTTATGCTAGTATTAAAAAATAAGAGAGTTAAAAATACTCCTTAAGTTTGGTAAGGAAATATTTACAGTCCAGGATATGTGTGTTTCTAACATGACACATTCTTTCTCTGGACTGTTATTACAAAAGGTACCATTTTGTTCTTTACAGACATCCTAACCCACCAGGTCCATCCATGAACTTAAAATCAGTAATTTGAAGAAAAAAATGAATTCAGCTTGTCTAAAAAAGAGAGATCACTTTGAAACCAAAATATGAAATGATTTCAAAACAATATTAATGGAGAAATAGACCTATGATTTTGCAACAGTGAAATTCAACTATTATGTCATTTTAGTTAACCCGTTTTTTGTCACCATACTTTTAGGTTGTCAGAACCTCTTCTAAGGATCTTGGCACTTCCGAATAATAACTTCAAAGAATAAAATGTTTAAATTCCAGATTTTGAATAATAGTGAGTAATAACCCTTAGTAGGTTATTATTGGAATCTGACAGAGAAGGGATATCAGTCAAAATGAAAAGAAAAAAAGAAAATTGATAAAGTTCATGAAAGCAAGAAATTGACAGACACTCAGGGCCTTTATCTATTAGCTCTAAGAAAAGTAACCCATCTGTTCTGTCTGCCTAATACAATGGTCACCCCTTAGCAAAATGCATTCTGGGTTGGAACTGAAAGATCTCTTTAATGCCTGATAGAGTTTTTGCTATACTCCATTTATAAACATAAAACAACAAGCATACTGGCCTGGAGAAAAGTTCATTTTTTGCAAAACTGCTTTTTAATTCAGGTATAACACAAAGCCCCAAGGCTTAACTTTTCCTGGTAGATATTTTCAGATCTATTTATCATGGTCACAACATGAAGCAGTTTCTGATTTATGTGGTGAGCTTCTGACTTTTGCTATTTTCTTTCTCAACCTCAATCCATCAGGAAGCAGGTCTGAATCACATTTAACACTAATACAGCACTGTCAATAATGCCTAGTACCCAGTATGCATAACAAGAAAGCCTCTGGAAGATAGAGAGGGTTCAGGATGTGAGCTGGAAGTCTAAGCAGCCTAAACTGATTTTTCAAGTTTGTGGTGTTTTTATGTATTTGGAGCAAAATAATGCAAGCTGTTGAATTAGAAAAAACAAACAAACAAACAAAAAACAGAGATTTCATGGATAAATGGTGAATTATAGCAAAACTCCATGGTTTTGGTACTGTTTGAGCAAAAGGCTTTTAGGATATTTTGGTGACAGAGAAGGGCTTCCTCAGAGGTCTGTATCAATCAGACCATTAATCTCAGTATCATCATATTCCCATTATCTGGCACAGGTCCTGCGTATTAAAGATACTGATAAAAACAGATTGGATATAACTCAAAATCAAGTCCTTCTATAGTTGCTATAACCCCTAGATCCCTACTAGTACTATACAATTATTTCACAGCCACACTTTACTTAAGGTGTCAAACTACTTTCTTATCTGGTTTCCCATTTTGGGTAGGGGGATTGTATTATGCCCAGACTCTAGCTGAGGTTATTTTGGCTGAAGAAAGACACAAAGCAAGTTATATATTTGTGTTTGTGTGTTCAGTTGCTTCCGTCTTGTCTTACTCTTTTTGACCCTGTGGACTATAACCCACCAGGCTCCTCTGTCCATGGGATTCTCCAGGCAAGAACACTGCAATGGGTTGCCAGTTCCTCCTCCAGGGGATTTTCTCCACCCAGGAATCAAAACTGTATCTCCTGCATTGCAGGCAGATTCTTCAGAGCTGAGCTACTGGGGAAGCCCATATTTGTAACTGGGTATAAACATATTTCCTGAAGCCTAGCCAAATGCTCATGACATTGCATTGTATTTCTGCACATTCTAGAAACTACATGCTCAGTAAACTTGGTGACAGGTTTAGACAAGTGTAATGAAAAAATAAGTAGGGCTGTCCTGTAGCTGCTAGAGGGTTTATAACAAACACTGTCCAAAAATCATTTGTTTATTTAACAAATGTTTACTGAAGACATGCTATATGTCAGGCACTAGACTGAAATCTAGTCTCGACAGTGGGCGCTCAGGGTATTTATTGCAGTAACATCCAGATTAATAAGTAATTATGACCCAGAATGGTGAAGTTATGCTAAAACATCACAGAAGACAGAGGACAGAGCAAGCAAATGACATGGGAATTTGGAAAAAGGTGTTTAATCTGTCAGTCATGTCCTCTTCTTTGCAACCCCATGGACGGTAGCCTACCAGTCCATGGGGCTGCAGTCCATGGGATGTCCCAGACAAGAATACTGGAGCAAGTTGCCATTTCCTTCTCCAGAGGATCTTCCCAACCCAGGGACTAAACCTACATCTCCTGCATTAGCAGGCAGATTCTTTACAGCTGAGCCACCGAGGAAGCCCCATGGAAACATTAGACAAACTCAAATAAAGGGACATTATAAAATAAATTGATCTGTAGTTTTGAAAAATGTCGATGTCATGAAATTCTAAGTCAGACTAAGGTACTGTTCCCTACCAAAGAGAGATGACAACTAAATGTAAAGGTGACAAGTGAATGTAAAGGTGACAACTGGAGTAAGGCCCAACACCATATTTTCTGTTGCTGAAAAAAGACACTGGGACAATTGGCAAAATCTGAATTATTTGATAACTGGAATGTGGTAATAATAATAAAAAAGAGAATGACTGATTTTAAAGGGAGACTATAAAGGGGAATAGAAAGTAAAGACTATAGAAGAGTGAGAGTAAGCGAGGGCTAACGTGAGGAAAAGAGAGAGAGGAAGAGAGAAAGGTTTTTTTAAAAAGGAAGACGAGAAGGGAAAATCCTACAGAGCCAATCCTCCCAACATGGCATCTAGCCAGGGGCCTGGAGCCGGCGCCCTCTGGCGTCTCAGAGAACCATGGAAAGGGCGGAGGCAGCGAGGCGCTGCCGGCGATGGGCAGGCGCAGGACCCCAGCCTCCATTTCGCGTAAGGGCGGGAAATAGGCACCGCCCACCGCGTTGCCCGGACCTGAGTGAAGCTCTTGTGGGAAGGGGCGGCGGGAGCGTGAAGCGCGACCCCGAGGCAGGGAGGCAAGGCGGGCCTGCTTCCGGGTGACGGGTCCCGGCTGGGCGGGGCCGCGGCGGTGAGCGGCAGGGCTGCTGCCATCTTGGAGAAGGACGAAAGGAAGGGCAGTCGTGGCCTCAGGAGTGTGCGGCGCGGTGGCCTGAGAGCTACGTATTGCTGGGTATCACTCTGCAGACTCCAAGGGGAAACTCCTGAAATCTGATTTATCCGTTTACCGTGCGAGTCCTTGCACAGGTGGAGACAACAGTCCAAAAGAACAAAGGCAAAGAGACCTCAAAGTTATCTCTGGGCAAATTTAGAAGGTAACATTAGTCTTTGGTTTCTGCCCACCTCATCTTTTCTCTTGGTGCCTTTTTTTTTGTTTACGATGGCAACTCTTTTGTTTGGTTTCCTGATGGAACCCCTATGGAGTGACTTTTCCCTCCACTAGATCAAGTCTTCCCTCTATTTGAGTGGCATCTGATGGAAAGGGAGAAAGAGAGGAGAGAATGGAGTTTGATAGCCTAGAATAAAGTAAATACAGTAAAATATTAATATTTGAAAGTATTTGAGTGAAGGATATTTTGTACTAGAGAATCTAGCCTTGCTCAAAGAGAGAAACTGTTTTGCCTTCAGCCTTGTGGAGGCACCCTATGTCATACTGTTAGGGGAAGCACACTGACTGAAACCCCTCACCCTGGCCAAGCACCATAGTAACCATTTGCATGAGTTGTTTTAGGACAGGAGGTCCTGGTAAGGAACAGGGAACTAATAAGCCACCACCAACTGGAAGAGTTCAGGAAAGGTCAAAAGGAGACACCACATGTCTGACCACCTCTCAGAATCCTTCTCACTGGCATCTCTTGGTTGAACAAGGTGTGAACCACCAGGAAGGACTCTGAGTCAGAATGATTGGATAAAGACAACCCAGAAACTAATCCCAGCACCATAAACCCTGAAACTGCATGCCATTTGGCACAGCGGTTCTCCTGGGTTCTCTTACCCTACTGCTCTCTGCTGGGGTGCCATTTCCCAATAAAATCTCTTGCTTTCAGCATATGTGTCTCCTTGGACAATTTATTTTGGAGTCTTAGACAAGAGCTCAGTTTTGAGCCCTGAAAGGGATCTTCCTTCCTGCAATAAATGGCTACTCTGGCTGGTCTCTGCTGCAACTGACATCCTGACTACCCGGGGTACTCAGGGACCAGCTTGCCTGCTGATAGACCAGACCCAGCAGCCACAATTGGGACCCTTTTGTCCCTGGTCTCCTCCTGACACAGACAACGGGCCAGAGTGCCCTGACAAGGTAAAGAACAAGAAACTTTATTGACCTCTCTCCACTTCCCTCTCTCTTTCCTCTCCTTAACCCTTCCTATCCTACCCGTTTTTTTCTAGTGCCCTGGTCCTGGACACAGGAATCTGGTAGAAGGGCCTCAGCCTGAGCTGAAGATTGGAGACTGAACACCTCCTCTTGGCAGAGAACTCGAACTTTGTTTCTGGTCTGGTCTAGTCTTATTTCTGGTAGGGCTGAGTTCAAGTCCTCCCTTCTCTGGAGGCCCAGGTTAAAGTCCTGTAATGCCTGGGTATCTGCAGGTGGCAGTAGATGTCTGTATGTCTAACCCCTTTGCCCCCCTCTCCCACCTCATCATTCAACTTGGCTTCCTTTCCTCTCTTTGAAATCTTTGAAGACCTGAGATATTTTCATTTACTCTGTTAGTACTTGGATGTGCAGTTCTGTGTCTCTATAGGAAGTTTTCTGAGAGACTGTAATCTTGTATTTAAGGAATGTCTGATGAGGACTGCCAGTCTATGTGTGTGTTTTATATTCTGTGTTCTGTGTAGAGATTTGTGATGGCCATTTTGCTTTGTCTGGCCACCATTTGGTTTAGACCTGCCATAATTTTGTTAGAACTTGATTTTCTTTCCCTATAATTGAGACCAGGGCCCTCAGGAACACTTATCTAGACCATCTATAACTCCCAAGGCTGAGAAAAAACAGGAAATTTTTATTTAATTTTTAAAATTTAAATTAAAAATTTTCATTTATTTTAAATTTTATTTATTGCAACTGTTATTTATAAACTAGTGGATGGGGGAGCCTGGTGGGCTGCCGTCTATGGGGTCACACAGAGTCGGACATGACTGAAGTGACTTAGCAGCAGCAGCAGCAGAATTTTATATTGTTATATCTAATTCATGACTAAACTTTGAAAATGAAGCTAGATCTTGTGTTGTGTCTGTCTGAATATGCCTCCATATGTCTTTGCCTCCAATAATGTTTTTGAGATTAATTTGTAAATGAGCTCTATTTAATTGGCTTTAAAAAAAGTAAGAACTTACAAATTAAATCATTCTAAATTGAATAATGAATTCCTGGTTCATGTGAACTGGGAAATATTCAATATTAAATACCTGATATTAATGTTTGTTTGTTGAAGGTGAAGGTGAAGTCACTCAGTCGTGTCCAACTCTTTGCGACCCTGTGGACTGTAACCTACTAGGCTTCTCTGTCCACAGGATTCTCCAGGCAAGAATACTGGAGTGGATTGCCATTTCCTTCTCCAGGGGATCTTCCCGACCCAGGGATCGAACCCGGGTCTCCCGCATTGGAGGCAGACGCTTTAACCTCTGAGCCACCAGGGAAGCCTAACTAGTAATATGGACATGTCTTAGAGTAATTAACATTAAGTAGAATATTCTCATTGTACCTAGGTTTAATATGTTAAATATTATTATATCTGTTACAAGTTTGTCAACAAGGAAATTATCTCGAGTGAAGAAACTTCTAAAAATTATAAATGAGATATGATCTTTTAGATAAGCTTTATGCTTTAGGAATGTCTGTCTAAAATAGTCTCTCTATATTGGAGTAACTGAAATCTCTAAGGGTTGTGCTAAACTAAGTGTTGAAAGTCTGTTGAATAGCTAGGTCATTTCCAAATAAAATAAGATTTTGAAACATTTACTACTAAACACTAATTTCCCTTGTCAAAGAAACTAAAGAGATTTGGGACGATAAATGAATAATGTTTAGTGCCATCCTAAAATGTTCTAAGAAAGCAAAGATTTTAGAAAAAAATCACTGTTATTTATGCTCACCAATCTATAAAATGCTAATATAAAAATTAGTTCTTGGCTGCTTAAGGAAAGTAGGAAGAGTGTTTTCAGTAAAAGAAGGTATGAAAAAATACTAAAAAGAGTTATGCATGATCAGGATTTTCTAAAATTAGATTACAATTAGTTATATAAATGGATTTTGTTAGGATTGACACAGCCATAGGAAAATTGGCTAGAGCCAGCTAGGTCCAAGATGGCAGAATTGATTTTCACTAGACCTTGAGCCTTGGTGTATAGGACCATTGTGATGTATCAACAAGCTAAATGATACAACAATCAGCATTGACCAAATCTGACCAAATGTTCTAAACCCTTTTATTTATTATTGTTTAATATCAGATAAAACAGATTTTTAAAAATTTATTTATTTTAATTGGAGGCTAATTACTTTACAATATTACAGAGATTTTTGCCATATATTCCTGTGAATCAGCCATGGGTGTACTTGTGTTCCCCATCCTGAAACCTCCTCCCACCTCCCTCCCCACCCCATCCCTCAGGGCCACATCAGTGTACCAGCCCTGAGCACCCTGTCTCATACATCGAACCTGGACTGGTGATCTATCTCACATATGATAATATACATGTTTCAATGCTATTCTCTCAAATCATCCCACCCTCACCTTCTCCCATAGAGTCCAAAAGTCTATTCTTTACATCTATGTCTCTTTTGCTGTCTCACATATAGAGTCATCATTATCATCTTTCTAAATTCCACATATATGCATTAATATACTGTATTGGTGTTTTCCTTTCTGACTACTTCATTCTATATAAAAGACTCCAGTTTCATTCACCTCACTAGAACTTATTCAAATGCATTCTTTTTAATAGCTGAGTAATATTCCATTGTGTATATGTACCATGGCTTTCTTATCCATTTGTCTGCCGATGGACATCTAGGTTGCTTCCATGTCCTGGCTATTGTAAACCGTGCTACAATGAATATCTGAGTACACATGTCTCTTTCAATTCTGGTTTCCTCTTCTAAATCCTTTGAATTTATTTTTTTGTTTTGACAAAACTTCCTAAATCAAATTCTGCTGAAGTTCCTTTGACCTCTAGCTAACTTTGGGGTGCTTCAGAGGGCCTCTGAAAGATTAGAAACAGAGATATTAAACTAACTGTGTTTTTTTGGTTGGTTAAATTACATTAAAATATTATCAAATGAGTAATAAATCCTCTCATGTTATAATATATGGTAAATGTTACCAATATAGGTCTCCTAGAAATTCTATGGAATTCTTAACATTCTTTTATGTCCTGGCATTCTAATGGCAAACCTGATGACTTCACAAAAGTTAAAGAAAGGACTGAATGAACCAGCGAATATGCTTATAACTTTTATGGTTTCTATCTGAAAAATTACAGGTTTGAATCTTGTGTTTTCTGGGAGTAGGAAAAACCTTCCTCTCAAACTAATTATGACAGCAATTTGGTAAAATTATATGTTATAAACAAAACAATTACATTTTTTCTCTATTGACTCCCCCAGAGATTGGAAACTCTCAGGTTTCCAGTAACTTTATCAGATGAGTTAGGAAGGTTATCCCACAAACAGGTACAAAAATCTTAAGGAATTTCTGAGACCTTGGAAAGGGAAGAATTCACCTTGATTTGTTAGGCTAAATCTGTGATAAGCCTTTGGTGAATTTCCCAGCCCTGCTTTATTTTAAAATTTCAGTCTGAGACTCTATAAATGTTTCAGCAAAGCAAAAAGTCTATGATCAATTATGTTTATATAAATCATCAGGCCAAAATTACTGAGAATAGACCTATTTTGCAAGCAAACTAGCCTTAATTTGCTTATATTTGATTAAAATGAGGGTACTTTTAGGGAGAAAAAGGTGTTTCATTAAATGTTAAATCCCAGCTTGTTAATGGAAGTCTGCTTCCAGTAAGACTCATTACTTGGATAGTTCTTTGCTGTTATGTGATATTAATGTAAAATTTAATTGAATTCTTAAAGAGCACCTTAAGTTTGTTTTTGAAGCACATCTCAGTCATCTATCTTTGGATAAAGATCAGATGCCTCATGAGCTGCAACCAGGACTGGAAAAAGACATAATTTAAGGGACTGTCTCCAACCTGGATGGAAGGACCTGTTTATCAGGTATTCTTAACTGGCTCATGCTCTGTGAAACTGAAGGGAAACCGACTCAGATTCCCACTTCCAAAGGCCCCCCTACACTGGACTGGTCTATAAAGAGGACACCTGACCCTATCTCACTTTAAAATGGTGCTCAAACAGAGAAGAAACTACACTACACCAGGACAAGAAGAAGATGACATCTGAGGTAAACAGCTTGCCCAAGATGCTGGACCTGATTCCTATGATCATTTAAAATGTTTTCTTGACTTCATAGACCTTTACATATAAATCAAATGTCTAATCATAGGCCTGATCCTATGCTAGTTTTAGAAATCAATCCAATTGTTGGGTTTGTGGCCAATTACCCATGTCTAGTTCTGGGTTACCTTGGTGAATTTCTCTACTCTGAGACTAACTGGTTGGCCCTCAGAAAATTTACTTAAAAAAATTATAGTCATAATCAAATCACTATTGATATTACTAGACGGGATTCCCTCACCCAGCCAATTAACAATGGCTGCTCTGACTCTGGCCATAAATTTGAGTTTTCTTCTATTACTAAAGCTCAATCAGAGCAACAAGCAAAGTTTTAGCCAAGGAAAAAATCTCCCACAATTATGGGATGGATTTATATAGATAACACCAGGCTATGGTAATTTAGGTTTAAAGTCTCCTTTATGTTGGAAACAATAAAATCAGACAAAGGATAATCAATCTAGTAACATTAACAAACTGGGCTGTGTGCCTTATAGACTGTGCCAATATATAATTTCCCTGGAAGATAAAGATTCATACAGAGTAGACTAAGTTCAACAACCTGGGATACTGGGCTACATCTAATGGAAGCTCTTAACTTAAGTCTTACTTATAATTTTACTGATACTGCTGACTGTGTTATTTGTATTTCACTTGTTTACAAACTTGCTGACACCACCCTTATGGCAGAAAATGAAGAGGAACTAAAAAGCCTCTTGATGAAAGTGAAAGTGGAGAGTGACAAAGTTGGCTTAAAGCTCAACATTCAGAAAACGAAGATCATGGCATCCGGTCCCATCACTTCATGGGAAATAGATGGGGAAACAGTGGAAACAGTGTCAGACTTCATTTTTTTGGGCTCCAAAACCACTGCAGATGGTGACTGCAGCCATGAAATTAAAAGATGCTTACTTCTTAGAAGAAAAGTTATGACCAACCTAGATAGCATATTGAAAAGCAGAGACATTACTTTGCCGACTAAGGTCAAGGCTATGGTTTTTCCTGTGGTCATGTGTGGATGCGAGAGTGGGATTGTGAAGGCTGAGCACCGAAGAATTGATGCTTTTGAACTGTGGTGTTGGAGAAGACTCTTGAGAGTCCCTTGGACTGCAAGGAGATCCAACCAGTCCATTCTTAAGGAGATCAGCCCTGGAATTTTTTTGGAAGGAATAATGCTAAAGCTGAAACTCCAGTATTTTGGCTACCTCATGCAAATAATTGACTCATTGGAAAAGACTCTGAGACTGGGAGGGATTGGGGGCAGGAGGAGAAGGGGATGACAGAGGATGAGATGGCTGGATGGTATCACTGACTTGATGGATGTGAATCTGAGTGAACTCTGGGAGTTGGTGATGGAGAGGGAGANAGGAGAGTGAAAAAGTTGGCTTAAAGCTCAACATTCAGAAAATGAAGATCATGGCATCTTCTCCCATCACTTCATGGGAAATAGATGGGGAAACAGTGGAAACAGTGTCAGACTTTATTTTTTTGGGCTCCAAAATCACTGCAGATGGTGACTGCAGCCATGAAATTAAAAGACGCTTACTTCTTAGAAGAAAAGTTATGACCAACCTAGATAGCATATTGAAAAGCAGAGACATTACTTTGCCGACTAAGGTCAAGGCTATGGTTTTTCCTGTGGTCATGTGTGGATGCGAGAGTGGGATTGTGAAGAAGGCTGAGCACCGAAGAATTGATGCTTTTGAACTGTGGTGTTGGAGAAGACTCTTGAGAGTCCCTTGGACTGCAAGGAGATCCAACCAGTCCATTCTTAAGGAGATCAGCCCTGGAATTTTTTTGGAAGGAATAATGCTAAAGCTGAAACTCCAGTATTTTGGCTACCTCATGCAAATAATTGACTCATTGGAAAAGACTCTGAGACTGGGAGGGATTGGGGGCAGGAGGAGAAGGGGACGACAGAGGATGAGATGGCTGGATGGTATCACTGACTTGATGGATGTGAATCTGAGTGAACTCTGGGAGTTGGTGATGGAAAGGGAGACCTGGCGTGCTGCAATTCATGGGGTCGCAAAGAGTTATACACAACTGAGTTACTGAACTGAACTGGCAAACTTGCTCTTTCTTACACTACCAAATGTGTGACTGAGGGTTCTGATAAAATAATATATAATTCCATATGAGATTGATGATGGTAACAGTGTAACTCTAAATATGGGAAGAAGCAAGAGGAGGGAATGTTTTCCTGCACAAAGAGGCTAGTAAGACAGGTGGTCCAGAGAATTTTGTAAACTGTTTTATGGCCTAGTCCATTACAGCACATTGAGTGTCCTGTCAACAAAATCTTTTCCAGAACCTGAGAATGGACATTCTCAGCACCATGGGATAAAATGATCATGAAATGCCCCTCTCAAAATCATGGTCAAGTTTGTGACCAAGAGGTGGCTCTGCCAACTAAAAACTGACACTTGCCATCTACCTCTACAAAAATTAAATCATGGCCACTGCAGCTGCTAATCTTCAACACCCCCGAAAGGGGTTTAAGATGGAAATCAGGAATGAGGCACTCTGTGCTCTGGGCAAAACTAGCAGAACAGGCTTTCAGGTAGTTAGATCTTTTCAGGAAAAAATTTTATGAGTCCCAATTCTTGTATCTTCTCCTACCTAGAGAAACACTGACATTGTTAATGGCGACATCTGCTTTGGCTAGTATGGAGAATTTTACAATTAAAAGTCAAAATAGAATAGCTATGGTTCAGATAGCCAGCAAAATAACTAGGGGATACTATGGTTGTAATTTCAGGCTAGATCTTTTATTTCTAAACACTTGAGTTTTCTGAGTTGTGTCAGGCTTGGATGCCACCAGACATTCTCAAAACAATGTCTGCNAGTCAAAATAGAATAGCTATGGTTCAGATAGCCAGCAAAATAACTAGGGGATACTATGGTTGTAATTTCAGGCTAGATCTTTTATTTCTAAACACTTGAGTTTTCTGAGTTGTGTCAGGCTTGGATGCCACCAGACATTCTCAAAACAATGTCTGCTGGCAGCTAGCAACTACAACTTTACTTTTTATAAAACTAGAAAACTGTCTACCTGGCTACAAGTCTCCCCAAAGTGCCAGGTCCAGACTGGGTTTCAGGCCTATTCTTCTAAAAAATAAATGAGATTTATTTTGTCTATTAAAATTTCAGTGGTCACTCCTCCAACTACTTCTAATTGGGTCTGTTACAGTGAAATGGCAGACCAAGGCATTGAAATTTTAATCATACAAGACTCAGATCTAAGACTTGAAACTCAGAAATACTTGAAATTCAGTGTCTATTCTCCAAACTGAGGCAGACCTATGCCCCATTTTGACAGGAAGTTATCAAAGTCATAGTTGTGCAGTTCCTTAAATTAAAACTGAGCAGGACTCCATGGAGTTCTGGTGTACAGATCTCTCCTGTGTTCTCTGTTTCTTGTTCTTAGGATAAAAACATTCATTCAGCCTCCTTGACTTTCCCTGAATCCCAAAGTGAAGTGAAGTGAAAGTCATTTAGTCGTGTCTGACTCTTTGCAACCCCGTGGACTATATATGGAATTTTCCAGGCCAAACTTCTGGAATGGGTAGCCATTCCCTTCTCCAGGGGATCTTCCCAACCCAAGAGTTGAACCCAGGCTCCTGCATTGCAGGTGGATTCTTTACCAGCTGAGCCACAAGGGAAACCCCAATTGTCTCAAAGAGAAGATTCAAACAGTTGCTAATCAGGGAAGGGAGGGGATACAGAAGCAGAGGAACAATCAAATGGTGGTACAGCCTTGAGACAGGGTTCTGGTTCCTACTCAAAAAAAAAAAAATATATATATATATATATATATATATATTCATAGCAATGTCTTTGAGTTCTTCTACAGAACTGGGACCCACACCCAGGTGGAGGATGGTAACTTCAGGCTGAACACAAGATTGCTGGAGCACTGTTCTGTTGCCTCACCACCAACCAATCAGAACAAAGTCACACACCCTGCAGCCCTCACCTCAAATGTCGCCTTCTGTTTCTGGGGGCATGGTGATGACCATCTGTTTAGGCCTCCTGTTTGGCCCTATTTCATCTCTGACAGGGGCCAACAGTTTCAACACTAAATTACTGTTATTACAAGGGTGAATGCTGGTTTCAGGCAAAGAATACCTCGACTTAGATTAGGTAGAGAGAGACTTCTGCTCTGCTAGGCAGGCCTAGGCCCATGCACAGCATGAAGAAGTTACAGAAGAAAGAGACCTCTGTCCCCATTCCCAAGAAATATCTTGAGTATGAAGTCTCTCAGAGGGGAGTTGTTACGGAAAGTACACTGACTGAAGCCACCTATCCTAGCCAGGTACCATAATAACCATTTGGATGAATTGTTTTACAACAGGAGGTCCTGGTAAGAAACACGGAACTAGTAAGCCTCCATCAACCAGAAGAGTTCAGGAAAGGTCAAAAGGAGACGCCACATGTCCAACCACCTCTCAGAATCCTTCTAATTGGCATCCATCTTGGCTGAATGAGGTGTGCATCACCAGGAAGGACTCTGAGTCAGATGATTGGCTAAAGGCAACCCGGATACTAATCCCATCACCATAAAACTGGAGACTTCCAGCCACAAGGCAGAGCAGTTTTCCTGGGTTCCTTTACCCTACTGCTCTCTGCCCGGGTGTCGTTTCCTAATAAAATCTCTTGCTTTGTCAGCACATGTTTCTCTTCAGATAATTCATTTCAGAGTGATAGACAAGAGCCCAGTTTGGGGCCCTGGAAGGGGTCCCTCATCCTGCAACTATACCTGATATGTGCTTTATCGCTCAGTTGTGTCCGACTCTTTGTGACCTCGTGAACTGTAGCCTGCCAGGCTCCTCTGTCCATGGGGATTCTCGAGGCAAGAATACTGGAGTGGGTTTCCATGCCCTCCTCCAGCAGATCTTCCAAACCCAGGGATGTCATACCTGATAAGAATGTTTCTGTTTAGGGCAGGAGCTGGCTTTGCTAAAAAAGATCTACCACGTAATTTAGGATGGGACTTCAGGTCATACAGTATTATCAATCCATCTGCAACAATCACATGGGCAATCAACTGATCATGTCTGCATATCAAAGATACAATACAAATTCTGGACATTAAAGCTCAACTGAGCTTCTCAGATTGGAAATACTTTGTGTATTGATGCCAGGAGAGTATTGCAGCTGAGAATAATAGAAATTTTGCTTTTAGAACCCTCATGGACTTTGCCTTATGCATCTCTTCCTTTGGATAGTTAGAATCTGTATACTTTTCCTATAATATATAACTGGGAATATAATTAGCTTCATTGAATTCTAAGAAAAAATTTCCGAATCTGAATACATTTGGGGAACCCTCACCTGCAATCTCTGAACCTCCAATTGCTCTCAGAAATGAGAGTGATCTGTATGGGCTCTTTCCTCTAACTTTGTAGCTGTACCATAACTCCTTGAAGTTGCGGTTAGAAGTCTTGTGTTGAGGGACAGTGCTCTCAACCTTGCAGCAAAACAAGTTGCATGGAATTGTTAAATTTTATTATTTTCCGAATCTGAATACATTTGGGGAACCCTCACCTGCAATCTCTGAACCTCCAATTGCTCTCAGAAATGAGAGTGATCTGTATGGGCTCTTTCCTCTAACTTTGTAGCTGTACCATAACTCCTTGAAGTTGCGGTTAGAAGTCTTGTGTTGAGGGACAGTGCTCTCAACCTTGCAGCAAAACAAGTTGCATGGAATTGTTAAATTTTATTATATTTTTTTTTTGTGTAATATAATACACTTAAAATTGTGTAGAACAAAGATGTATCACATAATGGTTTATCACAAATTGAACATTCAAGGTAAAGCAATGCTTCTCAAGCTATCTATGGTGGACTGTTTTCTTTTTATGTCATCCGTTTAAAAATTAAAATTAAAGTAAAATACTAAAAAGGAATAGTAAAAATTCAGATTTATAAAGTGGTTTGGGGAACCACTAAAAATGGATTATTGAATAGTACGAAAAAAAATCCCCATCTGTTTTTTAAGATTGTAGTTATGGTTTACCCTTGAACAATTAAGGGGGCTAGGGGCACTAATACCTGTACAGTCAAAAATCCCAATATAACTTCATAGTCAGTCCTCCACACCCGAAGTTCTGCATGCATGCATTCAATCGACTTTGAATTGTGTAGTACTGTAATATGCATTTATTGAAAAAATCTAGGTGTAAGTGGATTCATGCAGTTCAAACTCATTTTTCAAGCATCACCTGAATTTATTTATTCTTAGGTAGGAAGGAATTAAGAATTTGGGTGTTTTTTGTTGTTGTTGCTTTTTAATTTTTTATTGATGTATGATTTACATGTGTTAGTTTAAGGTATACGATATTGATTTAATATGCATATATATTATGAAATGATCACTATAATGAGTCTAGGTAACATCTGTTATCATACATAGTTCTTTTTTTGTGATTAACAACTTTTAGGATCTACTCTCAGTAATTTTCAAATATGTAATATAGCATTAACTATAGCCACCACAGCATCCCCATGGCTATTTATTTTATAACTGGAAGTTTGCCTCTTTTGATCTCCTTCAAAAATAATAAACATTATCTGGTAAAATAAAGATTCTGAAAGTTTATTCTCAATTTTTCTACTTGTCTCACATGGATTCAAGCACTAATGTTGGCAATTAGAGTTCAAGCACTTAAAAAAAAAAAATCATAGGACCCCAAGTCACAATGCTTGCAAACATACATTCTGTTAGAGAAAAGAATACAAGGATATAGTATGACAACAGCATGAAAGTAAAGCTCTCTCCCAGCAAGGCATCCAGAGAGGTCAGATACAGGCTCCAGTTGTTTTATCAGTGCAGAGCCTTATTGGACATACTTTCTCTTTTGAACCATCAATATATGCATAGATTATTGGATAGCATTGCCAACTCAAAAAACATGAGTTTGAGCAAACTCTGGGAGATAGTGAACAACAGGGAAGCCCAGCATACTGCAGTCCATATGGTCACAAAGAGTTGGACATGACTTAGTGACTGAGGAACAACAAATTTTGAATCAGAGAGGCCAAAATGGAGTTTCATCTGGTGCTTCTTATACTAGCTATACTAGTTGTGTACCTGTATTCTTGCTATACAATCTTCCCCAGTGGCAGAGCATTCCAGGTATCAAACTGAGATCTGGTACAAATAATTGATCTCAATATTATAAAAAAAAATACGACTGACAAAATAGTATAAACTACCTTTAAATTCCTCAAGCCCATGTTGACAAAGCACTATTATTTTTTTAAATTCCTTTTTTATAGAGTATAGATGCTTTACAATGTTGTGCTAGTTTCACCTGTGTCTCTGGCCTGGTGGCTCAGATAGTAAAGAATCTGCCTGCAATGGGGGAGACCTGGGTTTGATCCCTGCATTGGGAAGATCCCCTCAAGATAGAAATTTCAGCCCACTCCAGTATTCTTGCCTGGAAATCTCTTGGAGAGAGGAGGCTGGCAGACTACAGTCCATGGGGTCACAAAGAGTTGGACACGACTGAGTGACTAAGCACAGCAGAGCTATACAATGATGTGAATTAGCCATAAGTATACATATATCCTCTTCCAACAACACAAGAGAAGATTCTACACATGAACATCACCAGATGGTCAACACCGAAATCAGATTGATTATATTCTTTGCAGTCAAAGATGGAGAAGCTCTATGCAGTCAACAAAAACAAGACCAGGGGCTGACTGTGGCTCAGATCATGAACTCCTTACTACCAAAATCAGACAACTTGAAAAATGTAGGGGAAACCACTAGACCATTCAGGTATGACCTAAATCAAATCCCTTATGATTATACAGTGGAAATGAAAAATAGATTTAAGGAACTAGATCTGATAGATAGAGTGCCTGATGAACTATGGAATGAGGTTCATGACACTGTACAAGAGACAGGGATCAAGACCATTCCCATGGAAAAGAAATGCAAAAAAGCAAAGTGGCTGCCTGGGGAGGCCTTACAAATAGCTGTGAAAAGAAGAGAGGTGAAAAGCAAAGGAGAAAAGGAAAGATAGAAGCATCTGAATGCAGAGTTCCAAAGAATAGCAAGAAGAGATAAAAAAGCCTTCTTCAGCGATCAATGCAAAGAAATAGAGGAAAACAACAGAATGGAAAAGATTAGAGCCCTCTTCAAAAAAAATTAGAGATACCAAGGGAACATTTCATGCAAAGATGGGCTTGATAAAGGACAGAAATGGTATGGACCTAACAGAAGCAAAAGATATTAAGAAGAGATGGCAAGAATACACAGAAGAACTGTACAAAAAAGATCTTCATGACCCAGAAAATCATGATGATGTGATCACTCATCTAGAGCCAGACATCCTGGAATGTGAAATCAAGTGGGCCTTAGAAAGCATCATTACGAACAAAGCTAGTGGAGGTGATGGAATTCCAGT
>SJYX01004223.1:42819-109657 GCA_006410675.1 Oreotragus oreotragus | reverse complement strand
TAGTCAATAAAGCAGAAATAGATGTTTTTCTGGAACTCTCTTGCTTTTTCCATGATCCAGTGGATGTTGGCAATTTGATCTCTGGTTCCTCTGCCTGTTCTAAAACCAGCTTGAACATCAAGTAATTAGCCTCCAGGGCTTCCCTGGTGGCTCAGAGGTTAAAGCATCTGCCTCCAATGCGGGAGACCTGGGTTTGATCCCTGAGTCAGGAAGATCCCTTGGAGAAGGAAATGGCAACCCAATTAAAAAACAAAAACAAGCTCATTGCCTTGCATGTACCATTCTGCAGTCCCCACAGTTCAACATATGTGACAAATAAGTTGCCCTTTTCCCATATCTCCCTGAAGGAAACAGAGAAAGTGACCTAGGGTTTCCACCCATGCCCTGCAGCCCTGTGCACAGTCTTACCTGTACCTTACATCTTCAAGGGCTGAGTCTTTCTTAGACTCTGGGGGTGGGGTGGAGAGAAATAACTGGCTTCTCCTGGTTTTCTCCCCCTGGGGGCAATTGACATTTTGAGAGAGATTACAGAGATTACAGGACTGAAGCGATTTAGCAGCAGCAGCAGCAGAGCGGTATAAACTGCTGCAAAGGGAGAGGTAGAGCCTGCCATCTGAATTGTTTGTTTCTACAATAGCTTGGTTACTTCCGCAAATCCTACAAGAACAGATAACTAAGTAAAACACTACAAAGTAAAAACCTGTGAAGCCTCTCTGATGAGAAATCCATGGAAATCAGGGGCTTGCAACTTCATGGTGGTGATTCTGGCAGAAGTGAAGTGAAGTGAAGTAGCTCAGTCGCGTCTGACTCTTTGGGACCCCGTGGATTGTAGCCTACTAGACTTCTCCTTCCATGGGATTCTCCAGGGAAGAATACTGGAGTAGCTTGCCATTTCCTTCTCCAGGGGATCTTCCCAACCCAGGGATTGAACCTGGGTCTCCTGCATTGCAGGCAGACGCTTTAACCTCTGAGCCACCAGATTCTGGCAGAGGGAAAGCAAATAGCTACCAGAGCTCTAGGCTGGATACCTTGACAGAAGGTAGCATCTCACTGGAGATATAGAACCCAGAGGGAAAGCAGATTGAGAGGGAAAGATGGTAGTTCATTTTTTGACATTATAAGTGTGAGTTTTTGGAGGAATATCTTGGTAAAGGTTTACAGCGGTTATTGATTCATACATTCGTAATTTACTAGTATTACTAGTGAATCACTCCCCTATCTAAAGGAAAAAAATCAAACAATCCAAAGGAAGGTAGAAAAAGAAAAAAGAAACAAAGAGAAAGTATATACCATGTGATATTCAACATATCATGTGCCACCTGTATGGCTTAATGCCTCTTTTTTTTAATGCCTCTTTTGTTGCTGGATCCAGGGAAAGGTCAAGGGTAGGGTACTGTAAGGTCTCCAGGCAACAACTATTTTACTGATAAGGATGGAAAATTTTCAATTTGTTATATCAGTCCTGAGGGCAGACACACACACACAAAACAACATAAGAGGGGTGGATATAAATCGCAGTATTTCTGTAGTCATTATTCATACAAGCTGGTTAAACTCACCAATTAAAAGCAGATATTCAGATCTATTTCTTAAATCTTATAAAAAAAATTGTATGACTTTCCAAGAGAAAACAACAACAAAAGAGTCTAAAAATAAATAACTCTAACAATCAACTGTAGAAACCAGATAAAGAACACTAGAGCAAGCACAAAGAAAGTAGAAGGAACAAAAGTACAAAGATAAAAGGAATAGATCCTTAAAAAAAAAAGAGAGAATTAACATGATTTTAAAAATTAGGAGATTCCCTAATTGGTAAAGAATCCACCTGCAGTGCGGGAGACCTGGGTTCAATCCCTGGGTTGGGAAGATTCCCTGGAGAAAGGAAAGGCTACTCGCTCCAGTATTCTGGCCTGGAGAATTCCGTGGACTGTATAATCCGTGGGGCCGCAGAGAGTCTGGCACCTACTAAGTGACTTTCACTTTCACTTTGCAAAGTCTGGCAAGACTAATCAGCAGACTTTCTGGACCCCAGCCTCTCACCTGCCTCTCATTTTCCCCAGGGTCCTTTTTGCAAGTCTCTATTGTGTGGGGGTATTTACAACTTAATATTTTTTTTCCCATTAAAGAAGAACTGTATTTAGAGTAATGGGATTTTCTTTTGTGCCTCTTCCTGAGGCACCTGGTACTGGGCTGGTCATGTTGGCTGGGTCACCTTGGCTGTATTCAACCATGGCCAGTTGAGTGAATCAATGTAAAAAAGATTTAATAGGGTACTACTCAGCAGAGGTCTACAGCACCTGACACTTTTACAAGGCGCTTACTTTCCCTCGCTTTGTTTGATGTTTGCATCAGCCCTGAGCAACAATGAAGTAGAGGTTATTTTACAGATTTTTATAGATTAATTTGAAAGTTTTACAGGTAAGAAAACCAATGAGTGGAGAACGCACCCCTTCCATACTTTATTCAGGTGTCCAAGTGTCAGAATGGGAGCTAGAACCCAGGTATTTGAACACCATATCTAGTCTTTCCCCCCACATGGTGTTCCTATCAAGTCACAAAACCCAGCGGTAACTATTCTGGCTTCGCGGGGCTCAGTTCTAAGGCAGAAAAGTTTGTGCTACACAAAGAAAGAATTCCAGGGTAAAGGACTTACTTATCTATCAACGTCGTATTTAAAAGCATTCGCTCAGTCAGGAGAAAAATGAGCCAATCAAAAAAACTCGCTTTTGCATCTACCTAGGAGACGCACAGAGTCGGACACGACTGAAGCGACTTAGCAGCAGCAGCAGGAGGAGCTGGGAACACCGCGGGCGGGGGTGCTGGGTGTTCAGGCTTTTGGGCTGGGCGGTGCCACGTGAATTTACCAGACAAAACCCCCAGCCCAGAGAGAGCGCGCCATATAACAGATAAGGCCTCCCCGCCCCCGCCCCCGGAAAGCTGCCGGTCCCGCTGGGCGCTGCAAGCGGGCGCTCGCACTAACAACGCCGCTGGCGCCCGCATCAGAGCAGCAACAGCCCTGCCAGAGTCGCCTTGTGCCTTTGACCCTTTCGGTTCTTTTCTGCTCCGGGGCGCGTTTCCTTGGAGCCGCTCGCGAGCCATTGGCCTGCATTTCACCCTCACCCGCCCAATCATCTCCAAAAAATGCAGTACGGTCTCAAAAAAGAGCCGCGCCTTGGGGGAAGTGGGGGTGTTGGAAAGGCTGCGGAAGATGACTGGATACCCAGGGTTCTTAGCTGGGCTTTTGCGGCCAAGCCTGCACCAGGGACCCTGAGCGCAGCACACGGACCTGGCATCCTCCTCGGCCTGTCCAGCTCCTTCGCTATTAAAATGCAAATCGAACCAGCAGCTTTGTTTTTAACGGCTTCAAATGGGCAACAATCTAAAAGTCCTTTGTAAGGAGCTAAGTAACAAAGAATGATGTCGCGCAAAACCGCTCCTATTGTGCAGTGGTTGGGAAGAACCAAGTTGATCCCGGTGCACTTGCTAGCTAAGACCCTCCAATATATAGTGACTAAAAAACCACGTTGCAGAAAAACACAGCAGCACCGTTTTGTAAACAGAACAGCTACCTGCTGTACGAAAGATACGCCTAAAAGTGGGCTGAGAGAATGAAGAGCGAATTTGTTTTCTAAAACTATATTATGGATGCTTAGTTGCTTCAGTCCTGTCCGACTCTTAGCGACTCCCGGGATTGTAGCTCGCCAGGTTCCTCTGTCCAAGAGATTTCCCAGGCAAGAATACTGGAGTGGGTTGCCATTTAAATAATATTTAATATATATTATATTTTAAAATAAGTACAATAAACATACTAATATACAGATGACTTTTTTCAACAAATAAACTTTATATTCTAGAACAGTTTGTTACAAAATATTTCAGATAGAGTTATAAACTCCAGTTTCTTCTATTAACATCTTTTATTAGCATGGTGTTTTGCCACAATGAATGAGCCAGTATTGATGTATTATTATCAATTAACCTCCATACTTTACTCAGGTGTCCTTGCTGCTGCTGCTAAATCACTTAAGTCGTGTCCGACTCTGCGCGACCCCATAGATGGCAGTCCATCAGGCTCCCCCATCCCTGGGATTCTCCAGGCAAGAACACTGGAGTGGGTTGCCATTTCCTTCTCCAATGCATGAAAGTGAAAAGTGAAAGTGAAGTCGCTCAGTCATGTCCATCTCTTAGCGACCCCACAGACTGCAGTCTACCAGGCTCCTCCGTCCATGGGATTTTCCAGGCAGGAGTACTGGAGTGGGGTGCCTTTGCCTTCTCCTTAGTCTTTATCTAATGTCCTTTTTCCAGGATCCTATCCAGGATACCACATTACATTTAGTTTTCACATTCTCTCAGGCGTCTCTTGGCTGTACCAATGTGTTTCAGACTTTCCTTGGATTTGATGACCTTGACAATTTTGAGGAATACTGGTCAGTGTTTTTTAAAATATCCCTGAACCAGGATTAATCGTGTTTTTCTCACTAGATTAGGATTATGCATTTTTGAAAAGAAGACCACAATCAGTACATACTATCACTGTTGATCTATCATTCTTGACGTTGACCTTGATCAGCAGGCTGAGATGTTAATAGCTGACTGCAGTGTCGGCACCATAAAGCTACTCTCCCCCACCTCCACTTCCATCCTATTGTGTCACTTTTTAATGTACAGAGTCAGTAAGGAAGGTACACTGAGCTGGAGGGGGCTTGGGGAAATCCCCTCCCCCCCGAGTGCAGCGCAGGGCAGGACAGGTCAAGGAAGGCGGTGCGGCGAACCGGTTCTGCTGGCCCAGAACGACTCTCACCTGGGGGCGGGGCCGCGTGCAGACCACGCCCGGCCCCGCCCACCCGCGGCCCCGCCCCTCCGCGGCGCCCGCGGCCCCGCCCCGGGGCACGTTGGGCCTCGGGCCCGGGGTTTTCCGCCCAGTGGGCTCCTCCTCCGGCCCCGCCCTGACGGCCGAGGAGCCTGCGGGTCGCGAGTTCCCGAGTGCTCCGAGTGTGGAAGTGGGACAGAACTCGAGGCCGGTCGGAGGTGCTGCGCCTGGGACGCCCGGAGAGAGAGCTGCTGCTGCCCGCGTCCCGCTTCTCCTCTCCTCTCACTGCCCCGTGGCCAGGTAAGTGAGGGTTCTCCGGCTTGAGGGGGGCACGGGCCGGGCGCCGCGGGCCCGCGGGAGGCCCCGGACTGCCCCGCGCCACCTTCAGCCCGGCCCCGCGGCTTCCTGGTTACACAGCATGGGGGTGAAGGCGCGGGTGTCGGGCTGGTCCCGGCCGGGCGTCGTCGGCCTTCCTGCCCAGCTCTGCCAGCGGCTGGGGGCCCTCCTGGGGTGGCCGGTGCTCAGGCGGGGCCCCCGGTGGCCAGGGCCGCGCGACTGTGCTGCTCCCCTGGGGTCCGGGGCTCAGGGCCTGGGAGCCCGTTCGCCTGCGACAAGAAGGCGGCTGGCTGCTGTGGGGATGGCGGTGGCCACGACCCCTCTGACCCCGCTGACTTCTGGAGAGTGTGTGTACCCTTCCGGAAAAGGCTTCTGTTGAGGAGACCTAGGAGGGGTGGCTGCCTTCAGGAACTTTCCTCCGGAACTGGAAAGACGGAAATTCCTGGGAGCTGCTGCTGTTGGAGTTGATTTATAAGGCACTTTATTTGAGAGAACGCGGGATCCACCCCAGGTGCTGCGTTCACCTGTGTGTTCACCTTCTCTGCCTGTTCCTTCATCTCAGCCTTGAGCTACAGTTTCAGGGAGGGATTCTTGACTTCTCTCCCCCCCGAAAAAGCTTTAAGAAATGAGTCTGTTGATTTGACGGAGAGTTGTGCAGTTCATCAGTTTGAGACTTTGGGGAGCAGAAGCTTAGCTAGACAGTTCCAGCCCAAGCTGGGAGCAGTTTGCCTGGCGCATTTCTGTCCCTTCCCCTCTAAATCAGCGACCTTTCTTTGGCGACTGGGTATTTTAGGACAGACCCAGGGTATCTTTGGTAGCCAACCACTCTGCCTTCCCTCCCTGCCTTCACTTTGCTCCCCTGCTGCTTTGACCTGGACTTGGAGTGACCCTTCAAGGGATGCGCCTCTGCCCAACCCCCACAGCGGGAACAAAAGCTTAGAGGGCAGTGCCCGGCTGAGTCCAGGCAGGGCGTGTTATCTTGCTCATCCCCCAGCTGGCTCTCCTTATGTTCTTCCTTGTTTCAGTCGGTTGTTGGGGATGCCAGGAGAGTTAGCAGGGCCCCTTCGCACAAGGCACTCTCCTTGCCACAAGGCTCTCCCTGACAGGAGAGACCAGGGGAGGCTGCAGGGCCGTTTGTTGCCCCGGCATGGGATGCACTCTACCTTGGGCATGCCTTCCAAATCTTGCCTCTTACCAGTCTCTGTGCCTTTGTTTCCTTATCTTTACCGTGGGGGTGATAATAATACCTGGAGCTTCCCTGGTGACTCAGCTGTAAAGAATCAGCCTGCCAGAGCAGGAGACGCAGGTTCTACCCCTGGGTTGGGAAAATCCCTTGGAAAAGGAAATGGCTACCTACTCCAGTATTCATGCCTTGGAAATCCCAAGGACAGAGGAGCCTGGCAGGCTACACAAAGAGCCAAACATGACTTAGCGACTAAATGACAACAGCAACAATAATAATACCTACCTCCCAGGGTTATTGTGAGGGTTAAATTAGTTAACATACTTAACAACCATATAGCTCAGTCACTGATCTGAATAGGTGGTGACCGTACTCCTGTGTCCCAGATAGACGTAAAGCTTACAGCAGGGCCTGACATATTAGTACTCATCTGTAAAAGTCAGCAATAATAATATATATTACTCCCTTCATGCAGCTGAAGGTCAGCCTAGTTGAATTGCTCTCCTTCTGACCTGTTCCTCTGTCTTCGCTCATGCTCTTCTGCCCTCCTTCGCCACTTCTGCCTGTTATTCATGGCCCTTCTAGGAGCCATCCAGGTACCTGGAGCAGGAAGGGGCAAGATGTGCGGTCAGCCCACACAGCCCTCCTCCACTCCTTTAACATCACTTCTCAGTATTCGCCCTGCAGTAGTAATTGTACAGCCAACATCTCTGCCCTGTCCTCTGTGTCTGGAGGGTGGGTGGTATTTCTCACTCATCTCTTGGTCTCACAGCATCCAGAAAGGACCTTGCCTGATGTTGGTACTCAGCAGATGTTAGCTAAGTGAAGAGGCAGGCCAGCGATATTTGACCTTGGCAGCTGAATTTGGATAGGCAAAGAAAAAGTGGGGAGAGTGAGATGGAAGTGAGTTCAGACTGAGAGGTGGGCATAGGAACTGGCAGAGAGGTCAAGAGGAAGTCCCTTTGGACTCCTTTGTGTGATCAGGTCAAGGATTGTTGTCAGGGCTTGTCCTGGATTGTGACACCTACAAGGCCAAGATTGATTAGTGATGCCTTGGCCATGCGATTTGGGGAGGATGGGTAGCTTGGGATGGTAGGAATGAGAATTGAGCCAGAATAGGTGAGTGTGGGATTTTCCTGGGTATTCACTGCAAAAAAAAAAAAAAAAAAGCTGGTGTGGGCAGGAGATGAATGTAGAAACCAAATCTGTGCTCAGTGCTGGATCGTCAAAGAACCGAAGGCCTTTCTGGATCTCACTCTCTTTCCTGCTGTTTCCTCCCTCTTTTCAGCTGCTGTCTTTTCCCCCTTAAGCAGTTCCTAGCACTTGCCCCATGGTGGGTACTGGAGGAAGATTCTGTGTGTAGGTGTGTTTCACAATCGCAGCAAAGTGAACGGATTCAGGTTTCTCTGGATTTTTCTCAACAGCACCTTGTGAGCCAATGGCCTGTAGAACATGAGGAATCTGAGGGATACCTAGATAGGAAAGGTCTTAGGAGAAATGGAGAAACTGAAATTTCTTTGTTGGGAATTTGCATTTTTAAAAGCAGTTGTTGAAATTCAGTGGAGCTTTCTAATAACGCTGAAACCATACCACAGGAGGCCTACTGACCCTGACCCCGGGACCCCATGAAATAAAGGTCTGATGTCATGTGGTGGTTTGGGAGGATCCTGACAGTGTGGCGTGAATAGTGACTCAAACCACAGCTGACTTTGCTCCTGATATGAGAAAGTAACAGGTGGGGGCAGCGGAGGAGTGAGGAGGCAGAGTTCCCATCTGTGCTGGGTGTCCTGGGACAAGCCACATAGCCACACAGCGTCCCAGTGTTCCGGCTAGTAAAACAACGGTTGTTTGCAGAATCTGGTGAGAAGATGTTTGCAAAAAGGGCCTGAGATCAGTTAGGGGGTGGCGATGGCAGTGTTGATATCTTGGGTTGCTGCGAGGAATCTTGAAGCTGGGGTTGGAGTGTGTGGGTGGTGGGTAGCTGACTCCTGGTTCTGTGATCTCTGAGTTCCAGCCTTCCAGGGGCATATGGTCCTGAAGGTGCCACTGCCTTAGGAAGAAGGGGGAGGAATGACTCCTGAAATTGAGAAGGGAAGTCAGATGCCTGGAGCCTCTTACACCTGTAGCATGGGCAGAGACTGGCTTGGAGGACAGTGAGTAAGGGGCAAAGAGAAACTCAGAGCTGATGACAGGGAGGTGGAGGTTAAGCCTGGGGATGGCATCCTTGGGGAAAAGGGTGTGTCTGTGAGGGGGCTGGTGACAGCCGACTGAGCTTGCGGTGTTCACCTAAAAGGTCGTGGCTATTTTAGGAAGCTAGTGACAAGGATGTTGCTGTTGAAATCATAGTTAGTGAGGAGCCACTGTTTGCCAGCCCTGTACTGTGAGCACAAAAGCAGAGGCCACCCCCACCCACCCTGGGTTGTCCCTGGCTGTTTTGCAGTACAGACGTAAAATAATTTACTCACCCTTCCCCTTATCGCTGGGTATGGAGGCTGTGGACTGTTTTTATAGTAACAGTCTGTGCATCCTCAGTTGCTTCGCTTGTGTCCCACTCTTTGCAGCCCTATGGACTGTAGCCCGCTAGGCTCCTCTGTCTGTGGAATTCTTCAGACAAGAACACTGGAGTGGGTTGCCATACCCTCCTCCAGGGGATCTTCCTGACCCAGAGATCAAACCTGGGTCTCCTGCATTGCAGGCAAATTCTTTACCACTGAGCCACCGGTAGGAATCTTTATAAAGAAGAGTTAACAGTTTATAATATTAAGTCTTCCAAATCAAGGACAGATTACAGGCCTTGTGATATAGAATGTCTTCATTAGATACTAAGAATAGGATTCTAATTGGATATGCTGGAGGTATATATCTCATAAAACATGTTATATAATTTGGAAATTATTTGTAAACAATATTTTTTAAAAAATTCTACTTTTTTGGTCATTAATTTCAACCTTCATTGTTATTTCTTTTTGCTTATTTCATTGAATTAAAAAATTATGTAGAGCTCAGCATTTTCTTCTGAGTACCAGTCTAGCCAGTGCGCTTTTATATGAAATGCTCATCTTTCCATTGCTTCCTAGTACTCTGTAGATCAGTTCTGATCCAAGGACTTTTTAGAAGGCAGCATCTTTAATTTCTGAGGAAGTTTTGGGGCGGTCTGATCATATTTTAATGTTGGCTGCTCGTTCTCTTGGCTTCCTCGGTGGCTCAGCTGCCAATGCAGGAGATGCAAGAGATGCATGTTTAATCCCTGGATCGGGAAGATTTCCTGTATGAAATGGCAAGCTGCTCTGGTATNTGTATTAGTTATTTTACCATACATTATAACATGAGCAGATTTATTACTCATTTGATAATCTTTTCCATGTAATTTAACCATCCAAATAAACACAGTTTATTATCTCTCTTTGGGATGCTCCAGGGGCCCTCTGAAGCACCCCAAATTCAGCTAGAGATCAAAAGAACTTCAAAAGAGTTCTATTTAGGAAGTTTTGTTTTTTTTTTTTCAAGCCAAATAGAGCTCATATAAAATTAACCTCAAATATATTACCCAGAGACAGAGACATACCAAGACATATCTAGATAGACACAGTGCAAGATCTAGCTTCAAGTCCCTTTTTTTTTTTTCCCCTCAGTGTCAGGAGTTAGAGATGGTCTAGATAAGTGTTCCTGAGAGTGCTGGTCTCAAGGCACAGGGAAAGAAAATCAAGTTCTAACAAAACAGCAGCAGGTCTAAACCACATGGTGGCCAGACAAAGCAAAATGGTCATCAAAAATCACAACCCAGAACACAGAGTTAAAACGCATACATATAAACCCGGCAGTCCCAAGTCGGAGGTGCCTTCTGAGGGCCAGCCTACATGGAAGGTCGGCCATTCTGTGCTGCAAAAAAAGTGATTAATTTATTCCTTTTAATTTCTACACTGAGGTCATGAGCACACATTTTGACCTCCTTAAAATTATCAGTAGCCAAGGATAGAGGTGTGGGGCTAGAATGGCATTGCCCCATCGTCCCTGGATCAATCAGATGTTGGTAAATTAACACAGACAATATGAACAGCCACACAGACAGACAGAGAGACAGGAGAAATACACCTCCGGGAGTCCAGAGGTAAAACTGAACGATGACTGCCTCCGGCCGTTCAGCAGGAGTGACCTGCTATCGTCTGCAGAGAACAGGGGCACTCCGTCCCCTCCACCGGGGTCGGGGACGTCTCCCAATAACCCCCACCGGTGACTCGTCGGCGCGTCCGCCTGAGTCATATACCGGTCTCAGAAAACAGGCCCTGCCAGAAACGAAAAGAAAGACAGAAAAAAGCTTACCGGCTGCAGATGACTCTCTGGATCAGTCCCCCCATGGAGACGGTGGGAGATCCTGGGACCTCTCGCACCCCAAGCAAGAGGTCTCTTGTCCCATGATTACAGAGTAGAACACAGGAGACAGGACGAACACACAGAGGGCAGTGACAATGCCGGCACACACAAAGATGCGACAAACAGAGGACAGACACACCTCGGCCGTTAACACAGTACTAGGTCTTCCTGGGCCCCCCTGGACCCTCCTGTCCCTTGAGGTTACCTTTCTGAAGGGCGTCCACTGCCCACCAGATCAACCAAATGCCTTCCAGCGCGCTCGCTGGGCCCCGGCCTCACAATGGTCGGGCGACTAATTCGCCCTTAGTTTGAAAGCTTTCTCCTGTGCCAGTCACCTTCCTGCCTCCCAGCAGGGCCTCGGATTCACACTGGACTTTTCTTGCCCTAGCACTGGTGCCTGTAACAGAACTTTCCCTTATGCCTGTAGAGCATTGTTTTCCTCAGCCAAGGGATCCCGGACGAGCCCCCAAATGTTATGCCCTCAGTCCGAGTCCCCAAAACTGAGAAAACAAGACATCCATGGCAATGCAAGAGCAAAAAGGGAATTTATTTCTGACTCAAGCCAGGGCCCCCACCACATCCAACACAGTGGAGTGGAGCAAGAGCCCCGAGCCCTGGGTTACAGTAGTATTTATAGATTTAGGACAAAGACAGGGAGTTGGCAAGGGTGGATTGGTTGCAAGGGTTACTCGGTATTTATTGATTGGCTAAATTTTTGCGTGCACGGGCTTTCTTTGGGGATTTCTACCTTTGTCCTGATAGGCTGAAACTAGGCTACAGGGAGTATACTGATTGGTCGACTCCTGATGCCAGCAGAGGATGATCTCAGTTTCTCCCTGGCAATGACTCAGCTCCTCTGCAAAGGAGGCTTTGGCCTACCTTGGCTCCCTGAAGCTTGTCGTGGCGCCTGTTTGGTCCTAACATAAACCTAAGTGTTTTCTTAAGAACTTCTGTACCTTCCTGCTTCCATCCAGGTGACTCCCCGATCCCAAAAGACATCTTCCAGGTAAAGAACAGGCCCATCCCAAGAGCTCCCAGCACTGGTCTCTCATTAGCCACGCACAGCTTGCTGGAAACTAATGAAAGCCCACACTTTCCCCCTAATGCAAGACCTTGAACTTCAAGTGTACATTTTCTTCTAGTTGGTCAGGGAATGTAGAGCTGAGATGCCAGTGAGCCTGGATAAGGTCAGAGGAATAATCAATCCGTGTGTGTACAGAGAACTCGAAAGAAGGCTTGTGGAGTTGCTTTTGTAAACCCCCCAAAATAAGACACACACTAAGAATTTCATGAGACTATGTTGCTGTTGGGAAAGAGGAAAGCAAATCCGTGGCATGGAATGAGTTAGGCTCTGCCTCTCTGTACGTATCACAGCACATGCCCACATGCCTGCATGCATGAAACGCTACAAGTGGAAGAGACTGAGGGATGACACTTTTATCTCACAAGGAAGTGAAGAGGCACAAGCACAGCTCTCACGAGCCCACACCTTGGCACACCTGGTATGATAATCCAGTCTGTCTGACTCCCCACTGATGGCTCTTCACCTGATCTCTCTTTAACTGTGTGCTTTTCTTGTCCACAATCCCATGATTCAGGTTGTCAGCTACAAATCAGCACTTGCCATTTACCTCTGGGCTTCCCTAGCAGCTCAGATGGTAAAGAATCTGCCTGCAATGCAGGAGACCTGGGTTCCATCCCTGGGTCAGGAAGATCCCCTGAAGAAGGGAATGGCAATCTGCTCCAGTATTCTTGCCTGGAGAATCCCATGGACAGAGGAGCCTGGTGGGTTACAGTCCATGGGGTTGCAAAGAGCCAGTCACGACTGAGTAACTAAGCATGCTTGCATGACTCTACCTCTACAAGTATCAAATCATATGCTGCTGCACCTGCTGACTTTCAATATCCCCTGAGAGAGTTCAGGGTGGAGAGCAGAAATGAGGTTCTCTGTGCTCTGAAAAACTGGCAGAACAAGTCTTCAGATAGATATTTTCAAGAGTGATTTTATAAGCCTACTTTTTGTATCGCCTCATATCTAGAAAAGTATTAAAGTCCTTCATGGTGATCCCTGCTCCTCTTGACTAGCAGAAACTTTCTTCGAAAATAAGTGTTTGATTGCATGAACTCCCCCTTCAACAAAATCACATGTATACTGACCTTCCCCCACTGCCTCTCTGGAGCAGTTTCTCAGAACTTTCTGAAACGCTGTCTTCGGGACTATAGTCCTCATTTTGCCCCACATAAGACTTTACTTGCAACTCTCACATTGTTTTAGGTCAGTAGAAGGAAATTCTACCTGATGTCACCGAGTACAATTTCACCTGAAACTTCATAATGAGATCACTTGATGATGAGGCGGTTCACCCTGCAAGCACCTTGGTTCACCCAGGCCACACCTCACATTTGCAATGCCACATCATGTCAGACTCTTTTATGACCCTACGGACTGGGGTCCACCAGGCTCCTCTGTCCATGGGATTCTCCAGGCAAGAATACTGGAGTGGATAGCCATTCCCTTCTCCAGGAGAGCTTCCCAACCCAGTGACTGAACCCAGGTCTCCCGCATTGCAGGCAGATTCTTCACTGTCTGAGCCACTAGAGAAACCTGCCCCATTTCCTCTTATAAGCAAGCTTTATGCCTTCAGCAGATGAGGGGGGATTTTTTCCCCTGAGAATTGTATAACTGTTTCTACTTGTTTGGAATTGGTACTTTTCAAAGCTTGCTAACAACCACTGTCTTATATAATCTTGCCAAATGCCTCTCAATGGATAGGCAAGCTGTCATTATCAACTTATTTTACAAGTGAATTGCATTAGGTACAGAAATGGCCTCCTCTTGAGTGCTCCTGGGAGCTTGGTGTCATCATCATGGTAACAGGATGATGAAGCTGTTGGTGAGTTCTGGTGACCTTCTTACTTGCCCTTAAAAACTGCCTTTACCAATTCCATCTGCACTTGCTCCGCTGTGTTCCTATCACTAATTTCAGGTCTGCCTCCTTTTCAAGTCATTAGACTGACTCCCATCTTTTGGAACCAAGAGATCCAAACAGCCTGGATGCTTAAGCTAGGGAGTGTGTGTGCACGCACACATTATTGTGGCTCTGTGCTCTTGTTCAGTCACTCAATCATGTCCGACTCTTTCCGACCCCATAGACTGTAGCGTGCAAGGCTTCCCTCTCCTTCAGCATCTCCCGGAATTTGCTCAAACTCATATCCATTGAGTCAGTGTTGCCATCCAACCATCTCATCCTCTGTCACCCCCTTCTCCTCCTGCCCTCAATCTTTCCCAGCATCAGGGTCTTTTCTAATGAGTCGACTCTTCACATCAGGGGCCAAAGTACCAGAGCTTCAGCTTCAGCATCAGTTTTTCTAATGAATAGTCAGGGTTGATTTCCTTTAGGGCTGACTGATGTGCATGTAGATTTTTATTATCTTTCCATCAAGAGCACTTCAGAACCTGCTACCACCTGCCTCTCTCTCCAGTGAAATCGGAACTTCCTTCTCTCCAACGGATTAAAAAAAAATGCAGATAGCTTTTTCTCCAGGCTGATTTGCAAAAGCAAATTTCCTACATTCCCACCCATTTCCCCTCTGTTTTCTTTTCTTTTTTTCCCCCCATTCTGATTATCTTCCTCTAGGCATCACCAAGTTAAACCAAGATAATACAAAACATTTCTCTAGAGTCTGGCCCAGTCAGGGCTGCTAAAGGCTCATATTCCCTTGAGAATCTAAATGATACAATAAAGGAGATCATTTTTGGACAGCTTCTTTTTTTTTTTTTTCCTGAGAATTTCATCTATTTTTAGTTTATCTGAGCTCCAAGTCATAGCTAATATCTTTGAACAAATAAAGTATGGAAGTTTGCTTTCTTTTTTTTTTTTCTGGGTTTTCTGTTTTTGGACAGTTCCTTGAACATGCCACTGCTTGCTTGGCTGATCAAAGACCCCATCCAAGGATGACCTTTAGAGAAGCCACAGATTAGGGAGAGCTGCTATCTTGAGACTCCCTGCCTCCTGTGTCAAAGGAGACTTCAGTCTCCAGAATCAGGGTGTGGGGGTGGGCAGGGCACTCAGCCAATGACCTGCTACTCAGCAGGATGAGTGCTGAGAGAGCTGATCAGAGGGAATTTGGAGCTTGGGCCACATGGGGGTTTTCCAGGAACCTTGTTGGGAAGAAAACATACCAGGCAGACCAGAGAGTCAGCAAACAGGGACCCAAGGTCAATGGGGACAGAAGAGACTGTGAGGAGTCAGGGTGATTAGCAGCAGCTTTCCTGGGTACACTTGAACAATGCTGTTACCTTCCTTTTCTTATAAGGTAAGCCCCTGCTTATCTTACCAGGGGCCATCAGGGGCCAAGGTAAGCATCCACCTTACCTTGGCCCCTGAAACAGACTTTTTCAAACACGTGGTCTTGGGGTGCAAAGTCGGCTTGATTGAAGGCCAGTCATTGTTCTCTTTGCAGACTTTTTTTTTTTTTAATGTGGATCATGTTTTAAGTCTTTCTTGAATTTTTTAACATATCGCTTCTGTTTTATGTTTTTGTTTTTTGGCCATGAGTCATGGGGGATCTTAGCTTCCCAACCAGAGTTCAAACTCACACCTCCTGCCCTGGGAGGTGAAGATTTAATGACTGGACCACCAGGGAAGTCTCTCTTGTTACAGACTTTTGTAGGAAAAGCATAAAATAGGAGATCTTAAAGGTTGTAGATCCTGCCAGCTAAGAGCACTTTCTCCACCTCCATCCTTCTGATCCCTAGACTTTCTCAGAGAACCTACAAGATCTGGTGTAAACATCAGGGACTCAAAACCAAAAATGGACTGTTCTTCTCTTGAAGCTCCAGGGTCCTTTGTACAGAAGCTCCTAAGAAAAATCCCTTTTGGGGGGGCTGTTGAGACCCTCTGTCCCTTCCATGTGATTCCATGTGATGATTTCCCCTTTCTCTGAGAAGCAGATGAGATGAACAGACCATAATGATTGTTTATAGTCCTCAAGCACAGGATAAGCTATTTTTGCAACTAGGCAAGAGAGCGTGTAATGTCTAAAGTGACCTGCATTGTTTGGAAATATACCTGCTTTTCAAAGTATACTTTTGCAGAAAGATTAGGAAGAAAACTGCTCTTTTGTCTCTCGCATGAGGCAGCTGAAGTGTATCAAATGTCTGCTTTCTCCTTTCTCACCTACTACTTAGGACAGAAGCCTTGTGGGGCCTGCAGAGCTTAGTGGAAGCTTAGTGGTCCTCCATAGTGTACCCTTGAATCCTAAGATCCAGAACCATTGCATGATAGAAAAGTCCTATCTTCAGGCAGAAAATTGGAATCAGTGCAAATAATAACCAGATGTTGTTTGGCTCATTGGAAAAAAAAATAGAGGGTATAATAATAATATACTTTCTGTGAGTGCCCTGAAATTTTAATTCCACTGTGCTGAAAAAAGAGAAGTGTTGTATTAGTTTGCTAGGGTTGCCATGTCAAATTACCGTAAGCTGGACAACTTAAGGGCTTCCCAGGTGATGCTAGTGGTAAAGAATACAACTGCTAATGCAGGAGACGCAAGAGTCACAGGGGTTTGATCCTCCGGTTGGGAAGGTGCCCCAGAGGAGAGCATGGCAACCCACTCTAGCATTCTTGCCTGGAGAATCCTATGGATAGAGGAGCCTGGTGGGTTGTACAGTCCATGGCGAGAGTCAGACACGACGGAAGTGCCTTAGCACACACGCATGCATGAACAACTAAAAGAACAGGTATTTATTCTCTCACAATGATGGAGGCTCAAGCCTGCAACCCAGATGTGAGCAGGGCCATGGCGTTCCAGAGTCTGGAGAAGGATCCTCCCTTGCCTTTCTCCCCACTCCTCATAGTCACCAGAAGTTCTTGGTGTCCCTAGGCTTTCAAGTACTTCACTCCAGTCTTTGCCTCTTTTGTCACAAATGGATGTTCTCCCATGTGTCTATGTCTACATTTTCCTTTTCTTATAAGAATACCTGTTATTGGATTAAGGACCACCTTAATCTAGTATGTGTGTGTGTGTGTGTTCAGTTGCTCGGTCATGTCTGACTCTTTGTGACCCCCATGGATTATAGCCTGTCAGGCTTCTCTGTCCATGGGATTCTGCAGCAAGAATATTGGCGTGGGTTGTCATTTTCTTCTCCAGGGGATCTTCCTGACCATGGGATCAAACCTGTTTCTCTCACGATGACCTCCTCCTAACTTGACCATAAAGACCCTACTTCCAAATGAGGACATATTCATAGGTGCTAGGAGTTAAGAATGGGATATATGTCTCTTGGGGGATATGATTTCATCCGCGACAAATGCACTCTGTACTAGACAGAAAAAGCAGCCCTTATTTAGACAGATCCTGGAGAGCTGTTAGGTGTGTACTCATTTGGCATTCTTCCAAAATGCATTTACCAAGCACCAAATATTTCCCATGCATGGGCTGAGCACAGAGGCAGAAAGTGCAGCCAGTGATTCTCTAGGTACCAGCTTGCTTTATTCTGTTGTTGTTTTAATTTTTTTTTTTTTTTAATTTTAAAAATTTATCTGAGGGACACTGCTTCTGTCTACCTTCAGGGCTTGACACTTTGGGCAGGGTGTATCTTACTGGTCAATATTTGGTGCCAGGAGTGAAGATATCTCTTCCTCTTTCCTGTCTCCAGAGGCCAGGTAGGGCCTTAGAGCCTAGACCTGGAGGCTGGCTGGCCCATCTGTTGCTTCCTGGTTTTTTTTCCTCTGCTATGGGGTAGAAGGCTCCAAGGGATGAAGTCATTTGTCGTCTCATTGGAGAGGGCAGTTGCATCTGCCCACCTGGAGGAGGTTGTTGGGATGTCCACATTGGCCCTTGTTCACTTTTCCAGGGGAGGGTATGCCAGTTTGAATCCACTCCTTTAGGACTCTTGGTACACACAGATGAATGTGACATCACCCCTAGCCATTTCCCTTCCAGGGTCCTGTGTATTGGTTGCATTGGAACCTCTAGAGGGAGCTCAAGGCCTGTTTCCAATTCCCACAACTATTGCCTTAGAAGGAAGAAGCGCTGATGGATCAAGGATTGAAAGATAACCACAAAAAGCCACAGAGTTCAAAGCTTATTGCCTTCTCCCACAGCTACTGCCCAAAGAAGAAGATGCTTTGATGGATAAAAGGTTGAGTGATAAACACAAAAAACCACAGAGATAACAGGATAGGAATATGCAGTAGGAAGGAAAAAGGAAGGCTGAGGTTTTGCTGAGAAGTGAAGGGCTAGTGGTTCACTCTTTATCTGTGAGTCCAATGAGGGCAAGACGCAGCCTAGGTATCTTTCTTGTTTGATTGACAGACTGGTCTATGGAAACTCATAGGCAGGATGCTGTCCATGGGAAAGGGGCTGGGGAGGGAACAACTGAGTTCCCTTCTAGGTCAGTGGTGATGGTGTAGGGGATTCTTCTGTTCTGTTCTTCTTTCACTGGAGTAGAAAGATCTGAGGACAAGTGACTAAAGAGATACAATGATTGAGATTCACTCTAGAGCTACAGTAATTAAAGGGACTGTTGAAGCTCGAAAGTGGGTGCGGTGTAGGAGAGTTAAAGCCTGTGTGTGTTAGTTGCTAAGTTATGTCTGACTCTGTGACCCCATGGACTATAGTCTGCCAGGCTCCACTGTCCATAGAATTATCCAGACAACAATACTCAAGTAGGTAGTCATTCCCGTCTCTAGGGGATCTTCCTGATCCAGGGATCAAACCCATATCTCCTGCATTGCAGGCAGATTTTTAACTCTGTGAGCCAACAGGAAAGCCTAAATTAGTCATATTAATAAGAATTATTTGGGCCAGCCTGGCCCCGTGTCACAAATCCCTCTGGAAGTCATGGGAAATGGATGGGATTCAAGGTCCTGACCACATCTCATCCCTTATAGGATAGAACACAGAGGCGTGATATTTGCAGCAACATGGATGGACTTAGAGATGATCATACTAAGAGAAGGAAGCCGGAAAGAGAAAGACAAATACCGTGTGATATCACTTACTTGTGGGTTCTAACACAAAACACAAATGAACCTAACTATGAACAGAAGCAGACTCGGACACAGAAAACAGACTCACAGTTGCCAAAGGAGGGGAGGTAGGGAAGAGATGGATTGGGAATTTGGGGTTAGCAGATGCAAACTGTTACCTATAGGATGGATACACAACAAGGGAGAACTATATTTATTATATTTACTTATGATGATAGAAGAAGGAAATGGCAACCCACTCCAGTATTCTTGCCTGGAGAATACCAGGGACGGAGGAGCTTGGTGGGCTACAGTCCACGGTCACAAAGAGTCGGACATGACTGAGCGACTTCACTTTCACTATGATAATAGAGAATAATATTAAAAGGAATCCATGTGTATGTATAACCGAATCACTTTGCTGTACAGCAGAAATTAACACAACATTGTAAGTCAAGCATGTGTGTGTGTGCGCTCAGTCATGACCAACTCTTTGGGATCCCTTGAACTGTAGCCAGTGAGGCTCCTCTGTCTGTGGAATGTTGTAGGCAAGAATGCTGGAGCGGGTTGCCATTTTCTCCTGGAGGGATCTTCCTGACCCAGGGATCCAATCTGCATCTCTTGTTTCTGTCTCCTACATTGGCGGGCAGATTCTTTTGCCATTTTGCCACCTGGGAATCCCCATATAAATCAACGATACTTCAATAAAAATGAAGAAGAAAGAGACATGGAACAATGGAAAAGGGGGAAACTTATTTTGCTAAAAAGGCAGCCTCATTAGTTGGGTGATATTGGCTTAATTTCCAAGAAATTTAGTCTCTCTAACTATAAAATGAAGATTGTGTGTGTACTCACTTGCTTCAGTTGAGTCTGACTCTTGGCAACCCTATGGACTGTAGCCTGCCAGGCTCCTGTGTCCATGGGTTTCTCCAGGCAAGAATGCTGGAGTGGGTTGTCGTGCTTGTTATGAGATTTATAAGGAAAAAGTGAATATAAAAACTAGTATGGGGTTTAGCACACAGTAAGTGTTCAACAATAGGCATCTGTTATGACAGCTAGACTTCTGGCTAGTTAATGCTAGTGGTCACCATCAATAATCACTGAAGAACAGGATAAATACTTGCTCTCATTCAACCACATCAGAAACTCCACTGGGAAGTTCCACCCTCATTCTCCATCTGATAAAGCCAAAGCTTAACAAGGCTGCTAGTAACTGTCGGAGTCAGATTTGAATACAGGTTGGTCTCACTAAGCCATACCACTTGTCTTTCATAAAATGCTCTCAACTCAATCAACGGTGAATTCTAAGCCCTTGTGATTCTTCTCTACGTGTCGGTGCATCTGTGGTGCTGTGTGATCAAATCTGGATGGGGGTGATATGAAATGAAATGCTGGCTGAGCCCAGCCTCAGCTGCTCTCAGGGATTCGTGCCTCTGAACGAGGCACTCACTGGCTGTGCAATAACCCTGTCCTCCTTGAATCTCAGGAAGTGGATGCTTCTGAGTGCCACTTTTTAATCAAGGAGGTGATCTGTCTCCCGTTGTCATCTGATCTTTCTTAAAGAAGCAGCCACACATCTCCAAGCAACGCAGACGTGACGCAGAAAAAGGAGAACAGAGGAAGTCGCATCTCTCCCTCATTAGTGGGAGAGAGGGAGCAGCTTCTGCTTTGAGTGTTTGGGGACATGTCATTGTTAGAAAAGAACATTTTGTGATTTTTAGTTGTCGATTTCTGAGAGGGCTTTCTTTTAAAATTCTTTTCAATAAGTTGCTGAATCAAAAAAGAATAGTAGATAGAGCAATAATAATCAATTAGCAAAAGTATATTGAGTTTCTACCTGCAAAGTGAGGAAGTAGAGACAGAGAGACTAAAGCTTTGTCCCTGCTCTTTAGATACTTGAAATCTACTAAAGAAATCATATGGCTATGCCTGTACCAAGCTCAGAAAACAGGGCAATAATCTGATCTATTGTGGTTCACTGGAGACAGAATAACTGGTGAGGTGGTAATTGTAGGACTCTGAAGAAGGCATGAAGTCTTCCACTATTCATTTCATAAATATGTATCGAACACCTTTATATGTAGGAGGCACTGGGGAAAGAAAGCTGAATAAGACCTTGTCACTACCCTTGAAAAGCTTGAAGTTCACTGCAGACGCAGAATTAGAATTATAACCCAAGAAAAGCTATGAAATAAGTAAAAGATATTTGGATGAATAATGTGAGGCTGTGGTTGAGGTGGTCAGATCTTCCTAGAAGAGAAAGTGATCCAAAAGACTTCGTAGAAGAGAGAATACTCAAGATGAGCATTGGAGGATGGGGACTAACTGACCAGAAGGAAGACGAGGAAAGGCAGTCCAAGCACGAGAAGAAACAGATGCAAGGATTTGTGAGCTAGCGCCCTGTGGGTGAGGCCCTGTTTATAACTGGGAATGAGGAGAGTTTGGCGGGGTATAAAGAGGTGAGGCCAGAGAGGTAGCTGGTCATGCTCACATCTGGAAGCAATGAGGGACTCTTTCAAGGATTTGATAAAACAGAATGAGTTGGTCAAATGTTTGTTTTAGAAGCAAGGTTCATATTATTTGAGGGCACAGATCCTAATAATTAAATAAACCCGTGTAACAAATACTACTATGAACTGAATCTTTGGGTCTGCATGCTCAGTCGCTCAGTAGTGTCTGATTCTTGTGACCCCACGGACTGTAGCCCACCAGGCTTCCCTTTCCATGGGATTTCCCAGGCAAGAATACTGGAGAGGGTTGCCATTTCCACCTTCAGGGGATCTTCCCAACCCAGATGTGGGATTGAACCCATATCTCTGGTGTCTCCTACAGTGCAGGTGGTGGATTCTTTACCACTGAGCCACTGGGGAAACCCCACTGAATCTTTGCACCCTCTCCCAAATCAATATGTTGAAATCCTAATGCCAATGGGATGGTATCAAGAAGTGGACCCTTCGGGAGGTGATTAGGTTAGGAGGGTGGAGCCCTCATGAATGGGATTAGTGTTTTTGCAAATGAGACCCCGAGACCCTTCTTTCTCTCCTCCACATAAGGACACAGCAAGAAGATGTTGCCTGCAACCAGGGAGGGGTTCTCATCAGACACTGGATCTACCTGCACCTTGCTTTGGAATTTCCTGTCTCCAGATCTATGAGAAGTAAATATTTGTTGTCACAGTCACAGAGTTTATGGCATTTTTGTGATAGCAGCCAAATTTGACCAAGACAAGTACTGTGATGGAGTAGTAGTTGTGTTCCTACAGAAATTTAAAGGAAAACCACTTTATCCAGATTGAACTTTTCTACTGAAGATCTCTTGGAAGAAGTGACATCAGCAAAATTAGTATAATGAAGGCGGGGTGAATTTGAGGAAGACAATTCTCCAAAAAAGAGGGAGATAGGTTTTGTTGTTCAGTCATTAAGTTGTGTCTGACTCTTTGTGACCTCATGGACTGCGGCAAACCGGGCTTCCTTGTCCTTTACTGTCTCTTGGAGTTTGCTCAGATCTGTATTCATTGAGTCAGTGATGCCATGTTCAAAGTACCGTGTAATTGTGCTCATCATACAGGCTAGCAAGGTAATGCTCAAAAATCCTTCAAGCTAGGCTTCACCAGTATGTGAACTGAGAACTTCCAGATGTACAAGCTGGATTTAGAAAAGATAGAGGAACCAGAGATAGGTTCAGGACATAGCAAACTGCTCTGTGTGGCTGGGAGGCTGGATCAAATGCGTATAGAATGAGGACAAAGATGAGGCAGGGATAAGTGAACCTGGACATCAGGCTCCAAGAGGTCTCTTCAGCAGACTATGGTGACTTGAAGGGCTGTAAGTAGGGTGTTGGAGGGAATGATGCTGAAGCTGAAACTCCAGTACTTTGGCCACCTCATGCGAAGAGTTGACTCATTGGAAAAGACTTTGATGATGGGAGGGATTGGGGGCAGGAGGAGATGGGGATGACAGAGGATGAGATGACTGGATGGCATCACTGACTCGATGGACACGAGTCTGAGTGAACTCCGGGAGTTGGTGATGGACAGGGAGGCCTGGCGTGCTGTGATATATGGGGTCGCTAAGAGTCAGACATGACTGAGCGACTGAACTGAAGCAGGGTGTGGCCTCATCAGATTTGCCTTTTAGGAATAACATTCTTGCTGTAGGATAGGGATTGCATGGTAGGTATGCAAACATGGAGCAAGAGGAGCTTATTAAGGCAGTGTTTGCATTGGTCAAGGGAAGAGAAAATGGTAGACTAGAGCAAGGTGGTCACAGAAGAAATGGAGGGAAGCTCATTAAACAAGAAATTACTTAGGAGGTAGAAGAGTGGGATTCTTTGGCTATCCTGAGATGCTGGGGGAGGTCAGTGATAGAGAGGAAAATTCATGGAAATCTAGGAGAACAGTGAAGACATTCAGAGCATTTAAGGGCAGAGTAGAAGGATCTTTGGAGTTAAGGTAGGTGCTTTATGGAAGACAGAGATTCAGTGTGTCCTGCTCGGTGTGTGTGGGGGCTGTTGGGTAGGAGGGAAGGGGTAAGGAAGTAGGAGATATTAGATCAGTTCAACAGACACTGAGCTGCTGCTGTGCATTAGGCTCTGGGCTGTCCGCTGGGAACAAACCCAAATCAGAGACGATTCTCAAAAAATTCTACCACTGAGGAATGAATGTGGGCACATAGATAGTTTCAGCGTCAAGCATCAGTGTGTTGCTGGATCTATGTGCAAAATTGAACAAATTCTGAACACCCCCTGTTCTACACCGGGATGGTGCTTGTACTGCCGTCACGGTGGTGAGTGAGTCCAGTGAGAGCCTTTCCTTAGAAGAAATAGTGTTTTATTGGAGAAAGTCGATAAAGAAAGAAAGGAAGATGGGAAAGAAGAAAAGGAAGGCAGGGAGGGGGGAAAGAAAGAAGAAAGGTTGGTTATGTAGAAGTCTCAGGCTGCCACTGAGTACTCCCATCAGCAAACTGATGGGAGTGCCCTAGCCAAAGTCACTGGTCAGAGGAGTCCCACGTTTCCCAGAAACAGACTGCCTTCGAGTCCCTGCCACTGGCTGGGAGGAGCCCACACAGCCCATGGGAAGCGTAGCTTCAGAGCATGCCTGTGGGGAGATTTCAGAAAGCAGCAGCAGACGCCCTTAGACAACTGTACTCTGCAAGGCGATTATTACAGCTGCCACAGCTAGGAAGGAAGTAATTCAGGTGCGGAGAGAGGATGACCTTGGTCAGTGAACATTTAGATGCTCTGGGATGGATGGTCTCTCTGTTGAAATGACATTTAACTTAAAATGAGGAAGAGCCAGCCCTGCGAAAAGCTTTGGGGAAAGCATTTAAGTAGAGGAAACAGCAGCAGTGTTAAGACCCCATGGTGCTACTCAAGGCTCCCTTGAAGGCCAGTGTGGCTGGAATGTAATCGGGAAAAGAGCAGAGCGGCAGAAGCTGTACACGGGATAATAATCCAGGGTTTGGCAAATCGCTTTAAGTAGTTTAGATTTTATTGCAACTTCAAAGGAAAGCCAGTGGAGAATTAAGCTGGGCAGGGATATGAAGAGGAAGAAGATTCTCTGGCTGCTGTGTGGAGCATGGCGTATAGGTTCTCAAGAGTGGAAGTGAATCAGCTGGTGACAGGTGATGATGCCTGATGGAGCCCAGGTGTACTGACCCCATCTGGAGTTTGCAGGGTTCTACTGGTGTGGTGAGCAAAGGCTTTGTGAGGGAAAAGGCCTCTGAGCTGAGAATGACAGGGGTGGGATTTCAGGGCAAGTTGCAAAAAAAGGTGGCATTTAAGGTGAACTTCACTGGCTTTCTGAAGGGAGGAGCAATCTCACAGCACTTTTCAAAAATTACCTCACTGAAACACAGAGCCAAAGCAGTCTTTAATTTAGTGCCTTTTATAGGACTGAATATAGTTCAGAAGAAACCAAGGACATTCACAGGTGAAAAGTACTTAAATCAGAGAGACAGAGCAGTTAGGGAAAGGAGACCAACCATTTCTTTTTTTATGGCCCAGAACATTAACTGAATACCACAGAGGCCAAAGCAGAGAAACTGTGAGAATACTTGTCTTCCTTCTCAACTTGGCTCTGAATCCGGACTGGAGCTGCCGTGCGCCATTTTGAACTTGGAGGGCTGAGGTGAAGTTGGGGTGACCCTCAGTTGGGCTGAGACTGGAGGTCTGGTTTACAGAACCCATTCTTTGCTACTCCCATGTTAACAATAGTTACAAAAAGGTAAAACCTGTACCTACAGTCACAACGATGACATCAAGGACAAAAGCAACAGAAAGTGAAAGTCTGTGAGTCAACCCCATGGACTGTAGCTCGCCAGGTTCCTCTGTGCATAGACTTCTCCAGGCCAGAATACTGGAGTGGGTAGCCCTTCCCTTTTCTAGGGGATCTTCTGGTCCCAGGGATCGAACTCAGACCTCCTGCACTGCAGGTGGATTCTTTACCAGCTGAGCCACCAGGGAAGCCCGAAAAAAAAATCGCAGAGTCCAAACAGCCGGCCGCATGGCTCCATGTTCTGGCTTTCCTCTGGACTCCATATTCTGACAGCCGCCTATCCCCTTTCTTTTCATTCCCCACTGGCCCTGCCCTAGGTTTATACTTTAGAAACAGATTTCAAACCATTCTCCCATACTGTACACAGGTCAAGTGAAAATGATGACTTGCTGGGTAAAAAGCACCTCACTGGCACATTTCATTTTTCTCTTTTGTCCAAAACACTTTGGGGAGAAGATGTCAAAATGGAAAAATCAGATGATTTTGCATAAACATCCACATTTCCAGTGTCTCTTGAAAATTCACACAGTCTTACCTCACTGGTCCGCGTGTAAGCAGCAGCTGGATGAGGTGAAACCGTGGCACTTCCTTTTAGCCCAAGCATCAGATTTCTCCATTTGTCATAATCTTTCTGCCTCACTATTGTTTTATACTTTTCTTTTTTGTTATCTGCCTGAACCTGGGCTGAGAGGGAGCACGTGTGGAGTACATAAATTTGAAGACGTTTTTCTAAGACATAGTTCTGATCATGTCACATTCTTGTATTAAAAACCTTCACCTTGTATGCCAAACCTGCTTATTGGCATAGTAAGTTCAAACTCTTCACCCTAACATTGAAAGGCCCTCATAACCTGATGTGAAGCTATGGATCAGTTCAGTTCAGCTCAGTCACTCAGTCATGTTCGATTCTTTGTGACCTCATGGACTGCAGCATGCCAGGCCTCCCTGTCCATCAAACTCATGTCCACTGAGTCGGTGATGCCATCCAACCATCTCATCTTCTGTCATCCACTTCTCCTCCTGCCTTCAGTCTTTTCCAGCACCGGGGTCTTTTCCAATGAGTCAGTTCTTCTTATCAGGTGGCCAATGGAGCTTCAGCTTTGGCATCAGTCCTTCCAATGAACACTCAGGACTGATTTCCTTTAGGATTGACTAGTTTGGTATCTGTGGATATCTTTCCGAAATCATGCCCTTCCTGGAAGACATCTAAAAGGTTGTACCATGTTGTACACCCATGTCTTTCAACCATGGTAATTTTCTCCTTCCAGTTGGAATGCTATTTCTACTCTTATTCACCTGGTGAATATCTACACTTGATAAAAGATGAAATATAAATCCTCTTACCTATAGATTACAATGGTAGTAATTACTATTCTTACATTGATATCAGAGGATTTGAGTGGGAATCAAATGACACAGTGTCCTTTGTAAAAGCACTTGGAAACTGTGAAGTAACATATGAATGAATGAAATTAGTTCAGAAAATAATATATTCATTCTGTTTTTTTAAAGTCACTCAGTCGTGTCCAACTCTTTGCAACCATAGTCCATGGAATTCTCCAGGCCAGAATACTGGAGTGGGTGGCCTTTCCCTTCTTCAGGGGATCTTCCTAACCCAGGGATTGAACCCAGGTCTCCCGCATTGCAAGTGGATTCTTTACCAGCTGAGCCACAAGGGGCACCCAAGAATACTGGAGTGGGTGGCCTATTCCTTCCCCAGGGAATCTTTCCAACCCAGGAATTGAACCAGGGTCTCCTGCATTGCAGGCGGATTCTTTACCAACTGAGCTATGAGGGAAGCCCAAAACGCACTTTAAATGATTTAAATGCACTATTTCTGCAGAGAGCAGTAACCTGGATGATAGCAGTAACCAGGTCTATGGTTCCAACTTCATTGTCAACTAGTTGGGTGACATAGGGCAAGTCCTTTTGTTATTGTAGGCCTTGGTTTACAGAGCAGAGCTATAGAAAATGTAAGATATTTGTTCTTTCTTTTACAAAATTTTTCCTTTAGTCATCCCAAGAGTAAGACGTTTTTCTTGTTCTTAAAGACTTTCATTCTCCCATGTTTGCAATGGTATATTAACCATAATAAAATAATGAATATAGAGTAATTACTTTTTTCATTAAATATACAAATCAGTGACAATAGCTATTGTGCAGAGCTGATTACTAAGATTTTCCTAACCTGGAATTGTTTTCATTATTTAATCAACATTAACATTAAGTGAGAGCTTCAGAGCTCAAAATTTAAAGATCTTAGCAGCTGTAGCACAATGTGTCATCCAGTCTCATCTCGTCTTTTGCTTTTTATTCACATGTCAATTATGCATCCCTCTTCCTATGTTACTTGAGAGTCACCCATGTGACTAATGCATTTTGTGGGGAGGACTTGTAGGGGCAAGAGTGGGGAGGAAATGAGGACTGTACTTGGAAGGGAAAAAAAAAGCTTCCTCTTTTCCTTCTTTTCTAAATTGCAGCTTATAAAGTTGATTCACTGACTGCTGGTTTAAAATGGTATCTGCCAACAGCTCTTGGCACGACTTCTCTGGAATGTGCAATAAAACACCTACGAAGGTTTAGAAGAAGATGTAAACTCAAAACACAGCCATAAACTTGGACTGACAATTAACTAAAGGTTGGATCCGGGAGAACCTCATTTTTGCCACCTTCAGTGTTAGTGGAACTGGAGAGAAGGGAACATTCTATGGCTTAGGTGTCCTGTGGATTGATATTCTATAGAAAAGGGGTAGACAGGATCATTGTTGTTCAGTTGCCAAGTTGCGCCCGACTCTTCGAGACCCCATGGACTTCAGCACACCAGGTCTCCCTGTCCCTTATCATCTCCCAGAGTTTGCCTAAGTTCCTGTCCACTGAATCAGTGATGACATTCAACCGTCTCATCCTCTTCTCCTTCTGCCCTCAGTCTTTCCCAGCATCAGGGTCTTTTCCAGTGAGTCAGCCATTAGCCTTCCTCTGTTGTGTTCCTCATTTTGTGGATATCTAGATGAATCCCCAGGTGGAAATTCCTGTCACCTGGAACCTCAGGATGTGACCTTTTGGGAAATAAGATCTCTGCAGATGTAATTAATATAAGGATCCAGATGAGACTGTCTGGATTCAGGTAGGTTCTAAATCCAATTACAGTTCTCTTATAAGAGACAGAAAAGGACACAAAGAGAGAAGCTGACTTTGTGAAGACTACAGCTGAGATTGTGGTGATGTAGCCCTAAGCCTAGAATTCAGGAAGCCACCATTAACTGGAAGAAGCAATGAAGCTGTCTCCTTGGGAGTCCCCAGAAGTGGCAGGGCCCTGCTGACATCTTGATGTGGACTCCTGACATCCATAACAGTGAGAGATTAAATTTCTCTTGTTTTAAGCCTCCACGTTTGTGTTACTCTGTAAAGGCAGTCCTAGGAAACTAATACATACTGGAAAATTCACTTTATATCAGGAGTTAAAAATTCGAACATCTAAGGTAACAAAGGGCTTCCCAGGTGATGCTAGAGGTAAAGAACCTGTCTGCCAGTGAAGGAAACATGAGAATGGAGTTCGATCCTTGGGTTGGGAAGATCCCCTGCAAGAGGAAATGGCAACCCACTCCAGTATTCTTGCCTAGGAAATCTCATGGACAGAGGAGCCTGGTGGACTGCAGTCCATGGGGTCACAGAGATGGATGTGACTGATGCGACTTAGCATGCATGCATGCCCACTAATAAGAAGGAGTGAGCTGACCAGCGTGAGGACTGAAGCAAACCAGAGAAGACGTGCTTTACATAAAGAAAACTGTTCTGTAAGAATACAGAAACAAATTTGGCACATCTTTCTACAGTTCAAGAGAAGCTGGAAATCTAGGTTTTATTTGTATACTCTTATTTATTTATTTTTGATATTGGACCAGCATTTATTTTAAAAATGGCGATACCCATTTCAAACACGTCTGAGGTTCAAATTCCTCCCATGGAATGCTTTGCTACCTCTGGTCTGTTCTTCCGTATCTTATGTGGCTCTTCTATTTTATGGGGCAAGTTCTGGCCTCTCTTTTCTCCATTATTTGTTTCATTACTTAAAATGGATGACTTTAATGGTGGTGATGCACAGCCAAGTGAGGCGGAAAATGTAATTCTTGTACCTTTGGTGGGGAGAGAATTAGGAAAATCCTAGTAACAGCGTGTGTGTGGCAGGGTGCTGATGATTATTTTCATATTCAGTAACTGTGTGTGTCACCAGGAATCCAGAAGGACTGTGGACAGAATTCCACTGCAGTCTCGTAGAGCCACAGTTAATGAAGTCTGTTAAAATGTGGACCTTATCTTGGAGCTGTGACCATTCAACTAGTGGGTAGTTATACTTTGAAAAAGAGGAATTGGCCAGAAGGAAGTGAAGTCAAGAAGCATTCACCCTTGAGGTCCTCTGGCAAACACTGGGCTTGGCTATATTTTCTTTTATTTAAAGATGAAATAAGCCATAAGACACAAGAATATGGGCCCCAACAAAGACAGCTATCATAGTGCCGGAACTCTGAGCAGTGATTATCAAAGATGACCGTGAAAACTCAAAAGAAAAACAAACCGTTGACAAAGATCTGTTGCAGGAAATGGACTTTCTTCTTTTAGGAGATTATTTGGCATCCTTAGATGAGATGCAAGAAATGATAACCTCTTAAAAATAGGAGAGATGTCATAAAGAAAGAATAATAAAATGGCATAGAAAAGGAGCTGGATGATGTGAGAAAGCTTTTCTAGGAAACTAAAAGTCAACTGCAGAATAACAGTGAGCATTAAGAACCAGGCAAGAACACAGCTGAGGTTACAGAAAATTATACTATTATGAGAGATGAGATTTAGAACTTCTGGAGTATTGAATACCAAAATGCCTTTTAATAGAATTACATCTGTGTATTTTTATGTGGAAAATATACTGAGCACTGTAATAGGATTCTCCATAGAAACAGAACCAATAGGATATATATGTTGCTTTTATTCAGTTTCTCCCTCATGTCCCTCTCTTTGCAACCCCATGGATTGTAGCATGCCACACTTCCCTGTCCTTCACCATCTCCTGGGGTTTGTTAAAAATCACGTCCACTAAGTCAACAATGCCACACAATCATCTCATCCTCTGTGGCCCTCTTCTTCTCCTGCCCTCAATCTTTTCCAACATCAGAGTGTTTTCCAGTGAGTCAGCCATTTGAACCAGGTGGCCACAATATTGGAGCTTCAACTTCAGCATCAGTCCTTCCAATGAAGAATCTTTTAGGATTGACTGGCTTGATCTCCTTGCAGACTAAGTCAAGAATGCCACACAATCATCTCATCCTCTGTGGCCCTCTTCTTCTCCTGCCCTCAATCTTTTCCAACATCAGAGTGTTTTCCAGTGAGTCAGCCATTTGAACCAGGTGGCCACAATATTGGAGCTTCAACTTCAGCATCAGTCCTTCCAATGAAGAATCTTTTAGGATTGACTGGCTTGATCTCCTTGCAGTCCAAGCCACTCTCAAGAGTCTTCTCCAATTATTATAAGGATTATCTCACATAATTATGGAGGTTGAGAAATCCCATGATCTGCTGTCTACAAGCTAGAGATCCAGGAAAGCCCGTGATGTCCAGCAGATGGTACTGAGAACTGGAGGTAGACAGCACAAAACCTATGTCACAGCTCAAAAAGTTAGAGAGAGCCAATTTCCCCTTCCTTAGTCTTTTTTTTTTTTTTTTTCCTATTCAGGCTGTCACAGATTGGATGATGCCCACTCATACTGGGAAGGACAATGTGGTTTATTCAGTTTACTCATTCAAATACAACCTCACTTAGAACTATCATCACAGATAAGCCCAGAGATGATGTTTAATCTGAGCTCTCCATGATCCAGTCAAGTTGACACATGGCATTCATCATCACAAATCCATCTGTTATCCACTTGGCAGCCACATGCATCTCCTTAAGCCACACTTGTACTTTTTTCTCCATTGACTTAGTGAGGTAGGTAAAGATAGTAATGATGACAGAAGCCCAGATGGTTGGCATCACTGACTCAATGGACATGAATTTGAGCAAGTTCTGGGAGATGGTAAATGACAGGAAAGCCTGGTGCGCTAAAGTCCATGGGGCTTCAAAGAGTTGGGCATTACTGAGCAACTGAATAACCAGAACAATTTCATAATAAAGACAATAACAAGGTCATAATCCTGCCTAGCATGAAATAACTATCCTGAGTACAACCAAAGATGCACTAACTGCTCCTGAAAATGAAGTAAAGTCCTTAAGTGACATTTACTCTTTTCCTTGATATCCCATTTTTAAATAATATGATATAAATGTAATAATACTTAATTACTGTAGTATAAAGTTAATAACTCTTATTGTTATACAATAAAGGAATAAGGTAGAAAAGAAAACAGAGACAACTTTATATATTTTGTTTAAATATAAAATCAAATATATCTATATATATTAAGCAAGTATGTGTGTGTGCTCAATAGCTTTAGTCATGTCTGACTCTTTGTGACCCTGTGGACTGTAGCCCACCAGGCTTCTCTGTCCATGGGATTCTCCAGGCAAGAATGTTGAAGTGAGTTGCTGTTTCCTCCTCCAAGGGATCTTTCAGACCCAGGGATTGAACCTGCATTTCCTGTATTGCAGGCAGATTCTCTACCACTGAGCCACTGAGGAAACTCATATTAAGCAAGTACACATACACACACACACACACACACACACACAAACACACACCTTGTATATCTATACAGAAAAGCCTAACAAAATAAGGAGGAAATACTTCTGACAATACAGTCCTAGTTTCTGTAACTGGTCACAGTCATAATATTCATAATTATCATATCCCACTGTCCATTCTTTATTCCCTTTGCCTTCATCAAGCACCTCAGCCAGTCAGGGACCTTTACCTGGTATAGTGATCCAACCTTCATTCCAAAAGAGTCTATGCCATTATTGTTGTTGTGTTGGTCTGTAAGAATGCTAAAAATACTGGAGTGGGTTGCCATTTCCTTCTCCCCGGAATCTTCCTGACCCAGGGACCAACCCCTGTCTCCTGCATAGCCAGGTGTATTTTTTTTTTTTTTTTTAACCAATGAGCCACCAAGGAAGCCAGTGCTATTATTAGTCCTGCCTACTTTGAGCTGTTATAGCTTTCCATTGACTTCTATCATAGCACATGGTAATACTAAGAGATCCCTGATGAGAGTTCCTGTTTCCAGGACATGCTTTCCCTGACCTCCACTGTGGAGTCAGTCATTCAACTTCCTCTTGGAATCATGGTCAGTCATTCCAGCTAGCACAGTAGCTCTTTCACTGCTAGCCTGTTGATTCAGTATCATGAGGAGCTCAGAGTAACTGGGTAATCTTAACTTCCATTTCAATGGATTCACTTCTGTGTATCTTGATGGAAGCATCCTTCTTCTGGAACCAAGATGTCTACGCCAGCGGAGCTAAGGTTGAAGAAACAGGAAGCAAAAATTCTGCTAGTGGGTTACTAGGAGTAATAGTGAGTGATGCCACTCCCATTGCCAGCCCTTGATTCCTGGACCCCTTTTAATCTTGGATGTGGGAGAAACAGCCACATATTGGACACTAAATCAGAGGATGTACAGACCCCTGTTGAACCATACCCAAGCCCTGAGAAATAGGGCATCCTAGCTGGTATTGCAGCTGAATACTCCAAAGGCCATCACTCGCTTCTATAAAGCCAGCTACTTCAGAATGGTCTGGAAAATGGTAATACCAGTGAATTCAATGAGTATGATTCTATATCCATGATTGGTGCCCATTTAAAACAATAATCCTTATTTTCTATTCAACCACTTGGTAATTATTGCTAAATACCAGAATGTTAAAGCACCTGAGAGGATTAATAAAACAACAACAACAAATCCATTTCATCTTTACAAAAATGCAGCTGCAGAGAGTGACATATGGCCAATTCCAATACTACAGAAACTGAAAAGTGGTTTTCTGCATCTTTAAAATTTATATGAAGCACCTGAGTTTTTGGAAAGAAATATACCACCCACTGGCAGATATTATCTGTCATTAAGACACCCTTTATTTTACTTTTCATCTAGAAACTATGAACATGTCTGAGTTCTTTATACTTAAAAGCAATATGTGCGCCATTATTTCAAACACATTAAAATACACAGAAAAAGTGGAGGGCATAAACAAAGATAGCAATCTCTGGCTATTATTGGTTACATACCTGATTATCATTATTTGTAAAAAGTCACATTGTATTTTTTATTCTTTCTTTGTCCTTTTTGAAATTTCACATTTTCTATAAGAATGAAATTTTCTCTTTTAAAATAAAATAGTATGCTTAATTGTAACAAACATTAGCATCATGATTAAAAATATACACATCATTCAAACTAGAAGAAATTACTAAAATAAATATTGATGTGCTAAAATATTAATGTTTTATTTGCTATTAGTATATTATATGCTAAAATATTAATAGTGGCTGTATCTGGATAGTAAAAAGAGCAGTTTTGATTTTTCTTTCTTCATATGTTATAAAGAACCTTACTATTTTTAATTATGAAAAGCAATTTAAAATTTTAGGTATTAAAACTACATTCAACAAGAATTTTAAGATAACCTATCAGCAAGAGGATTGCTGTGACTACATACACAAGTGAGTCACAGACCCTTTATTCCAGGGGTTCCCATCCCATGAGCTACTGTTTTCTTAACTGTCCACTTAAAAAGGGAAGAGAAAAATCACTTTTCACTTGACAGGGAACACCAGTAGGATGGGCCCCTTGGATCAATCTGAACTGGCTTGGTATAATCGGTCTGTTAAACATAGCCTGGTAGGAAGTATGGTGAGGTTCAAAAGGCATGATCTGTATAAAGTCAGACCTGTTTGGATTTGAAATTCTCCTTCACCTCAGGTTTGCTATGTAAACCCAGGATTAAATTATCTATGTCTCAGTTTCCCTATTTTTAAAATGTGGAGATTAGTACTGAACAGGCTAAGTCATTGAGACTCAAGGATAAAGAAAGTGCATATTGCAATAACTTTGTGGAGGTCCCTGATGCTTGAAAAATTTTCCTCTTTTTATATTTATCTGCAGGATTAAAAGTTTACATTAAGAATGACTGTTGCTCATATTTGCTGCGGTACTTCAGAGTTTGCAATCTGATCTCGCATACTCTATAATTTTCACAAAATGTCTCAGGTAGCGTGGGCATGGCAGGAGGTCTCAGGAGTATCAAACGACAGCTCAGTAGGATGCAAATCGTGCTCCCAAGAGAGGCACCCAGCAGGCTCAATCTAAGGGCTCAATGAAGTATGTTGCACTTTGAAGAGAGCAAGGAGACTGGGATTGATTATGACCAAAGATCAAACAGGAGGTGGTGGAGGACAAGGGTCAGGGAAAAGTAGTTTGCCTTTCCTAAAAGTAGGAGTTGTTGTTGTTCAGTTGCTAAGTCATGTCCGACTGTTTGTGACGCCATGGACTGTAGCACACCAGGCTTCCCTGTCTTTCACTATCTCCTGGAGTCTGCTTAAATTCATGTCCTTTGAGTCGGTGATAGTATCGAACCATCTCATCCTCTGCTGCCTCCTTCTCCTCCTGGCCTCAATCTTTCCCAGTATCAGAGTCTTTTCCAGTAAGTTGGCTCTTTGCATCAGCTGGCCAGAGTATTGGAGCTTCAGCTTCAGCATCAGTCCTTCCAGCTGATTTCCCTTAGGATTGACTGGTTTGATCTCCTTGCTGTCCAAGGGACTCTCAAGAGTCTTCTCTAGCACCACAGTTCAAAAGCATTAATTCTTCAGTGCTCAGCCTTCTTTATGGTCCCACTCTCACATTCATGCATGACTATTGGAAAAAACATAGCTTTGACTATCTGGACCTTGGTCAGCAAAATGATATCTCTCCTTTTTGATATGCTGTATAGGTTTGTCATAATTTTCCTTCCAAGGAGCAAGAGTCTTTTAATTTCATGGCTGCAGTCACCAACTGCAGTGATCTTGGAGCCCCCAAAATAAAGTTTGTAATTGTTTTCATTGTTTCCCCATCTATTTGCCATGAAATGATGGGGCCAGATGCTATGATATCAGATTTTTGAACACTGAGTTTTAAGTCAACTTCTCACTGTCCTCTTTCATCTTCATCAAGAGGCCCTTTAGTTCCTCTTCACAAACCATCAGCAACCTTCAACTTTGAAGGGCTAGGACAAGCAACACTACAGTTAAGGTAGGTAGAGCAGAAAATGTTTCCATTTCACTGAGGAGGGAACTGGGCTTCCCAGGTGGCACAGTGGTCAAGAATGTGTCTGCCAATACACGAGACACAGTTTCAATTCTTGGGTCAGGGAGATCCCTTGGAAGAAGAAATGGCAACCCACTCCAATATTCTTGCCTGGAAAATTCCATGGACAGAGGAGCCTGGCAGGCTACAGTCCATGGGGTCACAAAGAGTTGGACATGACTGAGCATGAATACAACGATGAGACTCATAAAGGTTCCGGAGACCTAAATCTAGAGGCAGATCCAAGTAGACCTGATTTTTTCCTGAATTTTGATACCTATCATCTTTCCCCCCATATTTCCATTCTTTTGCTACTAAAGATTAAAACCAGCAGATAAAATATATCAGGTACTTTTTCCTCCAACAAACATTAAGTGAGCGTATTTCCTGGCATTTTTCTAAGCTTTGGGAATGTAAATACAGCTGACAAAAATCTCACTCTCATGGAGCTTACATTCTAAAGGAGAAAGACTACATAGAGAGATATATTGTAATATAATATAGTGGGATAAGAAGCAGTAATGGCTATGAAGAAATAGAAAGAGGGAGGGGTGAGCAGAGGGCCTTCACTGAGAAGACATTGAGGAAAGACCCCACAGGGGTAAGGGAGCCAGCCATGTGTATTTCCTGGGGAGGAATGTCCCAGGGCCTGAGAACAGCCAGCTCAAGGGCCCTGAGATGGAGATGCTCAGGAGGTGCTGTGGGATTTCAGGAACAGCAGGAAGCCACTGTGGTTGGAGCATAGTGGGAGCAGGATGTGGAGTCAAGTGTGTCCTTCCAGGACTTTGGTTTTATTCTGGGTAGTGAAAAGGAGCAGCACCATGGGTTTCCTTCCAGGACCTATCCCTGTCCCCACGCCCCCTTCCCTGCCCCCTGCACCCCATGTCCTCTTTTCCCTTTTGTCTGTAGAAAAACTTTAGCCAAAAATAAATTTAATCAGCTAGGTGAGAAAGTGCAGAAGCAAATGAAAGCAGTCAAACAAGACCAAATGATAATAGCTGAGTCATTAAACAAAGTCAAGCACTTGCTGTTCCTCTTCAAGAGCTATAGATAATTATTCTGATCCACATCTTTTGAGCTGTCTTGTAGATACTGAAAACTCCCATCAAGTGGAAGAAGTTAACCACATAATGACCAGATAGTAACTATGGAATAAGCTACCACAATTTCGAGAACTGGCCTCAAAGAAATAAAAACAAATCATCCCTGGAACTAAATAGTAACTGTACTTGAAACAATCAAGATGATGCTGTTCAGACAACTGTGTAACTAATTTCAAGATAATTGTCAGAGCTAACTCTGCTGTTCTGCATAGAGTCCTCCTCCCTCCACCTACACATACTTGAGACTCCCCTTTGAAAGCTCTTGTTCACTGATCAGCACCAGGGAGTTGGCTTTGGACATGAGTCCACCTTCTCCCCTAGTTTAGACCTCCTGAATAAGGCAACCTTTTCATTCTACCAACACTTGCATCTCAAGCATTTGCTTTTGAGCAGTGAGCAGCCAGACCTGAGTTCAGTAACAGTAGAACAGAGATCCATAAGAGGGTGTTGAGTAAGAGAGTAATAACATCAGACCATGTTAATAGGATGAGTCTGGCAACTGCTCATTTAGGACTGGGTGGTGTGATCTAAATTTCCATAGGAGTTTAGAAATACAAGGTTTTTACTTTAGGTAGAATACAAGTCTGTTATATTTAAAGGTGTTTTTCTTATTTTCCCCTCTCCTCTTTCCTTTTATCTCTTTCTTTCCTTCTCTGTCTTCCTTCTTTAACAGATACTTACTGAATGTCTTTATCAATAATATGCCAAATATTTGGGCTTGAGTGCATGATCTTGCTCTCCATAGATAGAAGTGCACATTAAAGAAGTGCACATTAAAGAAGTGCACATTAAAAAATGCAAAGGTATTTCAGTTTGCCTAATTTGGCATCTATGTAAATGAGGTTGCCAGAGAAAATGCAGAACACTTAGTTCAATTTGAATTTCAGATAAAGAATGATTTTCTAGTGTAAGTGCACCCAAATATTGCATGATACACGCACACATGCATACAACTATTCTATCTTTTTCCCTTTTTGCTATGTCTGGAAACCCTATACCTAAGAAATATTAGAAAGTGGGGTTATAAATATAGGTTGTTGATTTAGAAATCATCTTAAGGAATTGTAAGGTCTTGCTGTTATAATAGAGTGCCACTGGAGTACGTTATGCAAGCAAATAAGATTGGTTTGGAAATGTGTAGTTGATTCTGGCCACAGGGGAAAGACTGTCTGAGAGAAGAACGGTACCAGTGGCAGGAGGACCAGCACCTGGCTTAGGCAGCATTAGCAGCTGGAGGGACGGCACTAACATCACTTGGCAATGATTGAGAAGAATTTGAATGAGGGAGGTGGGAGAAAAATAGGATTTCACAAAGTCCCCTACACTCACATTTCTGGTTTTAGAGACCAGGTCAATGATTCTGCCATCATTCAAACTGATGTTTCCAGTAGGAGGAAATATTTCAAGACATACATTATTTATTTATTTGCGTCCATTTTGCCACATTTATGCAATCTGAGGAGAAGAGGGCTACAGAGGATAAGATGGTTGGATAGGATCACTGGCTCAATGGACATGAGTTTGAGCAAATTGCAGGAGGTAGTGAAAGACAGGAAGCCCGGCACACTGCAGTCTGCAGAGTCACAAAGAGTCCGACGTGACTCAGCAACTGAACACCAACAACAAAACAGTCTGAGACTAGCGATCTCCCCAGTCTGTCCACCTTGGGCCTCAGTTTTAAACAAGAACTCTCTCACCCTAGATCGCCCCCAACCTCACGCAATTTAATGTAAAAAGAAGAAGCTAAACTAAAATTGTTTCATTTTGCAGAAATAAACATCGTGTTGAAGTCTGCTCATCTCTAATCTCTTTTAGTCATGCTTGGGATAATTACTGCTTCTAAGAATTCAGTAAACTCTTGACACAGTCAGGTATTTCTGTCCTCCTGTGTGAGTACCCTGGAGAGGAAAATGGCAACCCACTTTAGTATTCTTGCCTGGAAAATCCCATGAACAGAGGAGCTTGATGGACTACAGTCCACAGGGTCGCAAAGAGTTAGGCACGACTGAGCAGCTAACACTTTCCGCACTTGATGTGAGTACTTAAATAACTCAAAATTGAATTTTCACTCAATGAATCTCATATTTCAGTTGAGGGATTCTCTTTGGCATATCAGACCTTTAGCCCAGTGGGTTCAAATTTATGCTTGTATGTGATATCAGCCTTGAAAGTGAAATCCTTAGATGCTGATCTTTTATTGTACGCTATAAATGAAGTAGGAAAGTTAGAATTTGCTAAGATCAAGTCTTATTTGGTCTACTTTAATGATAGATAAGAAGCAGTTGGAATTTAAAGCATCAGGAGAGCACAGATGGGATGACTTCCTTGGTTGTCCAGTGGTTAAGAATCTGCTTTCCAATGTAGGGGATGTGGGTTTACTCCCTGGTTGGGGGGCTAAGATCCTACATGCCACAGGACAGTCAAGCCCACACCACAACTACTTAGCCTGCATGCCTCAACCAGAAACCTGTGGGCTGAAACTACAGAGCTTATGTGCTATGGAGCCCACACACCACAACTAAGATGCAATGTGGTCAAAAATAAATAAATAAATAATTTTAAAAGGAGAATGCAGATGATACAACTAAAGCACCCTTTTCACCATGCCTTAAAAGTTAGCGATTTCTTACATATATTAATGCATTTCTCTTAAATCTCACTTGCTAATACTTTATTTGCCAAAAGACTCAAAAGAGTAGAAAAAAAGATATATAAATGTATACATGTGCTTAGTTGCTCTGTCCTGTCCAACTCTTTGTGACTCCATGAACTGCAACCTTCCAAGTACCACTGTCCATGGGGATTCTCGAGGCAGGAATATTGGAGTGGATTGTCATGTTGCCATGCCCTTCTCCAGGGGATCTTCCCAAACCAGGGACTGAACCCATGTCTCCTGCACTGCAGGAGGATTCTTTACCATCTGAGCCATCAGGGAAGCCCAAATAAGTATATATATGTGTGTGTGTGTGTGTGTATACATACATATATATATGTTTGTATATATATGTGTGTATAAAGAAGATATTTATGTAAATGGTATGTCTGTTCAGTTCAATTCAGTCGCTCAGTCATGCCCAACTCTTTGCGACCCTGTGAATCACAGCATGCCAGGCCTCCCTGTCCATCACCAACTCCCGGAGTTCACTCAAACTCATATCCATCGAGTNGTGTGTGTGTGTGTGTGTGTGTTTTAAAGCAGAAGAATGCTATTTTCAAACAATTATATGAAGAACTCTAATCTGTGGACCTGCTCTGGCTGAAACAGGAGAAGGCCACTTAAGCCCCCTCAGAGGGAGCTCAGATGCCGGGAAACTTTTACTTTGGGAGCGATAGGTTGTCTCCCTTGTTCTCTGGTCATTTTCCAGAGGCGGATTTGAGCCTTGCCGGTGACTCTGAGAGCTTACCAATGCAGTCAGCGGGTGGTTAAAGTGAGGATACAAGCTGAGTTGCTGTAACAAAGAGCCCTCCCCAGCCCCCCAGTCACATACGTGTTTATTTCTTTCTCACTTATCAGTTCAGAGGTGGCCTGGCTGATGCTCCAGGCTGGCAGGCAGCTCTGCTCCCCTCAAGGCCTTACAGGAAACCAGATTCCTTCTACCTCAGAATCCTACGTTTTTTAATCCACTGGGTTATAAAGTACTAGAACATTCCTAAACCCCCACCACACCAAGGCCTAGGAAGCCATCCAGGATAAACTTCTCTCTACATGCTGTGAACAGAACACAAGGTTGCGAGTCAGAGGTGTGGCCCCCCCTTCACTGCTGGCTGACTGTGCTCTTTGCCTCTCACTCAGCTGCTTCTGCAAGGATCCTCCCTGCCCTGGGCTGATTCAAGGGGATTCCGCATTTGAAGGCACATGAGAACTGCCAGATGATGTGCAAATGCCAGGTAAGGCATTCACCAGGTGGGCTGGAGACTGAGCAGGTCGGTGTAAGCCCCTGTGGTCTTCCTTCTCCACGTGGAGCCAGTGTTCTTCACTAGGTAACTCTGGCTAGGTCTCTTCAAGGTGGGGAGGCATCTGCTCTGGGACTACACCGTGCAGGGGTCCCAGGGGTGCTTGGGAGGGGCTTCGCCAACAAGCACACCGGGGGTTCAAGGCTGACCGGATTTTCTGGGCTCTGTTATAAGCCAGTCCCACTTGCTAGATGCTTGGTTTCTCCACCTTTAGAATGGGTACAGCCATACTCTATATTTGAATCCACTATCAACTTATGATCACTTATTACACGCCAAACTTTTTGTTCAATGCTTACCTCATTATTATCTCATTTAATTCTATCTGTAAGCTCAGTACCCCTACATCACTTTTTTATAGATTAGAAAACCAAAGGTCAAAGAGGCTGAGACATGCCCGAGACTGCACGGCTAGTAGGCAGTGGGGAAAGGATTTGAATCCTGCCTGCTGGACACTGTGCTGTGCTTTGGGAGCCCTGTGATGAGTTAAGGGCCTCCCATCTTGGGATCTCAGCTGCCTCCTCTGTAACATGAGGGGCTGGGCAAGCATGGGGCAAAAGGGACCTGTACTCATGACACCTGTGCACCTGGCCTGGGGCCCAACAAGAGCCCAAATGTGTGCATTGGATCAAATTGTCTTTGAGAGTTTCACTCCCCTTGTCATCCATTTTTGTACGAAGAAATGCAGTGACCCTTACCATGCGTGCTACGTGCTAAGTCACGTCAGTTGTGTCCGACTTTTTGCGACTCCATGGACTGTAGCCTGCCATTCTTCTCTCACTCTTCTCTGTCCATGGGATTCTCCAGGCAAGAATACTGGAGTGGGTTGCCATGCCCTCCTCCAGGGGATCTTCCTGATCCAGGAGACTTGAGTCTCCTGCATTGGCAGGCAGGTTCTTTACCACTAGTGCCACCTGGGAAGATGTCTCAACATAGCTCAAGCATCTTCTTTCACCCAAAGCAAAAAAGCAGAATCCCAATGGAAGACAGTCCACAGGGACCTGGAATGATGGTGGATTCCTGTAGGCCCCGAGGCATGGATGAGAATGGCTAATGGGACTATGCTCTAGGACTTGAGACCCCTCTGATAGCAAAACAGAAAAGGAATTCAGCTGAAGTCTTAACTTAAAAAAAAATTTCTCTACAAATAACACAGAACAGTCATTTCACTCAACACATAAAAGACTTTATAGAGCAATATGAAAAATCCCAATACCACAATTGAAAAGGCCAAGACAATTCACAAGAATTAGAAATGACCAATATTCATTTGAAAAAAAAAAAAGCCAACCTTGGCAGTAATCAAAATGAAAATTAAAGCAATAAACCATCTTAAAGTATTCTTGCAAAAAAAAGTCTAATTGGAATTAGACAATGCTTCTAGATCTAATTCCCAGTTTATAGACAATACAGGGAAAAGGAGAACATTTAAATAACATATAGAAGATGCAATCAGCTAAAATTTAAATGTGAAAAACTATAGGACCAGCAATGTAGTTTCTTTACCAAATAAATTTTAAGAAAAAGGAAAGTCTAATTGGAATTAGACAATGCTTCTAGATCTAATTCCCAGTTTATAGACAATACAGGGAAAAGGAGAACATTTAAATAACATATAGAAGATGCAATCAGCTAAAATTTAAATGTGAAAAACTATAGGACCAGCAATGTAGTTTCTTTACCAAATAAATTTTAAGAAAAAGGAAAGCAAAGAACCTTCCAAAGAAACTTAAAACTTACTAAAAGAAACTTAATGGACATATCAACCAAAACCCAAATGTATCCACCTCTTGAATCAAATAGACCAAATATAAAAACATGACACAATTAGGGACATGAATACTGACTAGACATTTGATGATATTAAGGAGTTATTGTCCATTTTTAGGGAGTGACAATGGTATTTTAGTTATTAAAAGATTATTGATGCTTTAATAATACATAAGTGAAAGTGAAAGTGAAGTCGCTCAGTCGTGTCCGACTCTTTGCGACCCCGTGGACTGTAGCCTACCAGGCTTCTCTGTCCATGGGATTCTCTAGGCAAGAATACTGGAGTGGGTTACCATTTCCTTCTCCAATAATAATACATAAGGTAATACTTATAGATGAAAATATTTAGTGCCTGGAGTTTCCTGTAATCTGAGGGAGGGGAGAGAAGGTGGATTAGATGAATTAAGATCTGTCAGGAATCGATGGAGGTTCCTTACACTATTCTGTGTGTATAGCCAAAAGATTTGATAATCAACAGTTAAAAAAAAAAAGTGGTATAATTGTCTGAAGCCTGAAAGGTTATATAAAACAATGTTTGAACACAATGTGAAATTACATAAATACATTTATGCTTTCTTCTTTTTTTTCTTAATCTGAAGCAATGAGCATGATCAGGAAGAAAATAACATTTAAAATGGCTTTAAGACAAAACATATGTCCCACTCATAGCTAAGGGGCCACAGAAGGTCAGCCACTGTGGGCAGTGGCCAGCTCCTCCCTCTGGGGGAGCACAGGCTCAGCTTTGTCCCCTCAGATCCTGGAGGTGGGGACTCTGGAAAGAGGGGGCAGGTGGTGGGCCAGGGAAGTAGGGGGTAGGGGGATGGCACTGTGGGCTGGGATCTATGCTAGGCTGTCTCAGCTACTCCTCACTCAGCCTGTGAGGAAGGGGTTGTTGGCGCTCCTTTGCCAACCTCAGTGGAGAAGCTGGCTCAGAGAGGTCAGTGGAGCTGTCTGAGGGCGCGAGGGAAGGAGCCAGTGTGTGTTGACAGGTGTTCTGCGCTGGGCACTTCCCTTTCCTCCAGCTCTCTGGGTGGCTACCATTCTCCCCAACTTACAGAATAGGAAACAGCTTCAGAGAGGTGACATGACTCACCCAAGGCCACTCAGCCGGGGGCTGGCCAGGAGCAGGACTGGCCTCAGCCCTTTCCCTGGTGCTCCCGGTTCCCTGCCAGGGGAGTTTCCATCCTAACACGGGGCACTTCCACCGGCTCCAGGTGGATGGGGGAGCAAGGGTGTGGCTGAGGGGCGGGAGAGCTGCATGCCTGGGCAGACTGGGCCTTCCCCTCACCTGTACAGCTGTGAGCATCAGCCGTCTCTGGTTGAGGTTGGCAAGACAGCTTGGGTAAATGTCAACTGTAAAGTGCTATATAAAGTGTGGAGTCTTGGGTGCTGGAAGGAACATCTGTGGCGCGGTACAGTCAGTCCTCCTGCAGCCTTCCTGTCCGAGCCTCACCTGCGAGGGCACAGCTCTAAGGCTGCTGTCAGTGGAGTTAGAGGGGATAAAGCACAGCAAGGAACCCAGCCTGGAGCACCCAGAGGGCCTCTCCTTCCTGCGGCCTCCTCCCCACCCACCCAAGGCTGCTCAGGCCCTCTGGGAAAGCTCTCCCAAAGGCTGACAACTGGCCTCCTCTCCTCTACTGCAGGACCTCCTCAGACTACCAGGCAGGTGAAGCCGAGACCTCCAGCGGCCGCCTGCCTGGCCCCTACTAGCTGGGCCGGACCAGACCGGGGTTGTCTGCCTGCTGGAGCTCAGCATCCCAGTGAATTCCCCAGGAAGTGAGGCCTGGGTGCTTCGCAGGGCCGCCCCACCCTGCAGACCTCACCATTCACCTCCTGAGCCTGGCTCTCTCCTCTCTCTCCTCCCCACCCAAAGCACTGGGTTTCTCCACCCTCTCTCCTTTTTCTGTTTCTCTCGGATCTCCCTCTCTCCCCTTTCTTTTGCCATTTTAATTCCTCTGCTTCTTTCCCACTAAACTCCTTTTTCTGTCCTCATTCATAGTTCACACCCATCTGTTTACCTCTGAAATCTTTCTGTCCCAGCCTCTCCCTTTCTCTCTTTATTCGTTCCTTTTTCTGTGTCTCTCTGCCTTCTTCTGTTTCGTCTTTCCTTTTTCTCTCCCCATCGCTCTCTCTCCCTCCCTTTATCTCCCTCCTTCTCCATCTCTCTTTCTCTCTCTATCTGGCTCCGTTCCCATCTCCCTCCCTCTCTTCTGCTCCTTCCTCGCGGTCCGCGGACTCCCTAGCCCTCGCCCCGCTCCCGGGCCCTACTCACCGGAGAAGGCGCCCGGGGCGCGGAGCAGGGCGAGCGCGGCCAGTGCGCAGAGCAGGGGCCGCATGCTGCCGGCCGGCGGAGCGCAGCGCCGCTTCTGCCTGCGGCCGCGCTCCCCACCCTCCCCGGGATCGCGCCGGCCCGCCTGGGAGGAAATGCTCGCAGTTCCAGCCAAGATTCCTGGGCGGCTCCGGGCTTTCTGGCTCCAGCGAGCCCGCCCCCTCCAGAGACCCCGAGAGCGGAGGGGCGATGTGCCAGGCTGGGCGTCTCCCCAGGAAGGGGCCGCGCTTTGAGCCCTCCCGCGCCTCCCCCTGGGCCCGGTCACTGAACAGAGGATGATGGAACCGGAGGCCCAGTGATCCGTTATGAGCCCATTTCACAGACCAGCAAGTTGCAGTTTCCAGAAGTGCCACCCACGCCTGTGGCACAGGATCTGAATCCCCAACTTCACGGAGTAATCAGCTCTGATGACATCAGATAGTGCCGCTCTGAGAGGGAGGCTCAGAAATGGAGGGTCTGCATTCCACAGAAATTTTGTCCTTCTAGAGGATTAACAGTATTGTTAAAAGATACTTTCCAAAGGAATATAGTGGATTTATTATTGACCCGGATTATTAAATAGAAATGGATGGGGACTTCCCTGGTGGTCTGGTGGTTAAGAATCCAGCTTGCAATGAAGGGAACCTGAGTTTGATCCCTGTTCAGGGAACTGAGATCCCACACGCTGAGGAGCAACTAAGTCTATATGTTACAGCTGCTGAGCCCTAACGCCACAAGTGGAGAGTCCCTTTGCCGCAATGGAAGATCCCACATGATGGCAACCAAATAAATTAAAAAAAAAAAGAAATGGATAAAATGCCAGATCAGGCAAGGCCTTATTGGATCTCTTACCTAAGCACGCCAAATAATAGGTATGGGTGCCCTTGCTTGCTCCCTGGGGGTGGGGGTGAGCTGGTCCCTAAATGGCTCCAGAGTTGGGGTGGATCATGCCTGGGCTGGAGAGGTATGTTTAGGAGGTCTGCCCACCCTCTTGGTGTGATGAATAGTGCCCTGCTTTTGTTTCTGACCCCCCAGAAGTGGCAGTTGGGATTTTGGTCTTTTTGTTTCTTGTTTCTAGTTTGTACAACCACACAGTTACTTCTAGTGCCCTATAGTTTCTTTGTACTTTGTTGCTGGAGAAAACAGTTTGTCCAGGGGCAAGCACTGCAGCAAAGGGCCCCAAGTCCCAGCCTGTCTCAGATGTAGGTGTCCTAACATAAAAGTGAAAGTCGCTCAGTCGTGTCCGACTCTTTGCGACCCGTGGACTAGTCCACGGAATTCTCCAGGCCAGAATACTGGAGTGGGTAGCCTTTCCCTTCTCCAGGGATCTTCCCAACTCAGGGATCGAACCTGGGCCTCCCGCATTGCGGGCGGATTCTTTACCAGCTGAGCCACGAGGGAATGATCTCTAAAATTTGATGAGATGAACATGAAAATAAAACCATGAAAGTAAAAATCCCCAAATATAGGCTTCCCTGATGGCTCAGCTGGTAAAGAATCCACGTGCAATGTGGGAGACCTGGATTCGATCCCTGGGTTGGGAAGATCTCCTGGAGAAGGGAACATCTACCCACTCCAGTATTCTGGCCTATACAGTCCATGGGATTGCAAAGAGTTGTACAGGACTGAGCAACTTTCACTTTCCATATATTATTCAGTTCCATGTATACACATTTTGTCTGAATTTATATTAGGAACCGCATAGACAAGGAACTGGAAGAGTTTACCAAGCTGAGGGAACTGGACTGGAATCTAGCCAAGCTGGCCTCTTGTTGGATATGTCAAAGATTCTTACTAAGAGGGGCCAGCCACTGAGAGCAGGGCTCCAAGGCACATCCAGTTACACTGCAGTCTATATTGGAATTGTGCTGCAGGTGGCGCCATTTACATAAAATGCTTCTGCAGTGGGGAGCCCTGACGTTCTATGTACAGGCAGCCCTGTACATTTTTGCACACTGGATATTTATCTTTTAATATTTTGACAGTTTGATGATGAAAAAAAATTACCTTGTTATTTTTATTTACAGTTTTTTTATGAGTGAAGTGGAGTTTTATTTGCCTATTCAAATACTTTTTTTTTCTATTTTCCCTCTTTCCTTTATGTATTCTGATTATTAATCTGATATATTAATATCATCAAGGAGATCAAACCAGTCAATCCTAAAGGAAATCAACGCTGAATATTCAATGGAAGGACTGATGCTGAAGATGAAGCTCCAGTACTTTGGCCACCTGATGTGAAGAGCCGACTCATTGGGAAAGACCCTGATGCTGGGAAAGACTGAGGGCAAGAGGAGAAGGCGGCAGCAGAGGATGAGCTGGTTGGACGGCATCACTGACCCAGTGAAAACCATGTCTTTTCAGAGAAGATACATTTGATTAGATCAGAAAGCTGCAGATCCCAGGTTGGAAGGCAGGTGGACCAGATTCTAAAATTCATGCTCTGAAGCATCATCAGGCCCCAGGTGAGTAACTAGGTACTGAGGAAATCTGGAGGAAGGTGGAGGTAGAAGAGGGCAGATTGGGTCTTTGGAGGCTCAGAGTGGCAAGTTCTTAAGTTAGTGAAAGACGACCCATAACTGCCTGCGTAGTTAAAGTGCTATAATGTACGAAGTCATCCTTTCCTCTCACGCTTCCGCCCTGGCAGTTACCACCAAGATCCACAGCTGAACCCTCACTCGGAGTATGACGCTTGGAGAAGTCAGGGAGTGGCCTAAGGTCACACAGAAATGTGGAGACTTGCTCCCAGGATACCCATGCACGCACTGGCAATGCTGCAGGATGTGTGTGGCCTCCCAGGCTGGCCTGTTGTGGCTCTAAAGGGGGTAGGGGGCATCTGGCAGGGCTTGCTCCCCCGGCCCACACCCAAAGGCAAGAGGCCAAGGCAAACGGTTAGTGGGAGCTGGCCATCTCTCTGGAGGTGGAGTGGAGGAGAGGGACTGCCAAGCTGGAAGGGGCTCAGTGGCTGGGAGGGTCAGAGTCCACAAAAGCCTCCTTGTCTTCTTGTCTCTGGGCAGACAAGACTGGTTCCAGAAAGGTCTTAGCCTCGCGGGGGCCAGGCCACGCCTCCTCCACACAGATGGAGCAGGGGGCTGCTAGCTCATGGCCACACAAGTTACAGGCTGAGAGAATGAGCCAGGGGAGTGCGGGGATAGATGCCTCTGTAGAGGACAGAAGGTGCAGGGGACCTAACAAGGTGAGATTTAAGAAGTCTTTCGTGTTTTGTTTTTGTTTAAAACTCTATCCCCTTTCTGGCAAACAGTTCCAAATCCTCCCAGGCAGGGGAAGATGTAGGAAGGTAGGGGAATCTGCTGTGTACAGGCCTAATATTAACCAGTATACCATCAGTAATTGTCGTCCTAAATGGCGACACTCACTGATGCTGACGTTCATTGATTCCGACTTTATGTCAAGTACCGGTCCAAGCACTGGGTGCTTGTTTTTTGGTTCCTCCCGGCTGGTACTGTATGAGCGGTGCACTGTGGGTATCCCAGAGGTTGGTAAGGGCAGTTTCCCACCCAGTGTTTTTTAAAGTGTGATGAATCCACATTTAAAAGTGGAGGAAACCAGCTTAAAGGTATCCTACCTGCTTAGTTTTGAGATATTTTTTACACAGATTCACGTTGCTCAGCGTCAGTTCAGTCCATTGTCAAAGCCATAGACATTTCCCAACAATGTGTTCGTTTATGACTCCAGAGTCCTGTGGACTTGGCGGGCAGGGAGTCATCTGGCATTTCCCCCAGCTCTGTGAGAACCTTATCAGTGTTCTCTGGGGGCGATGATCTCATTTTGCTCAAGACTGGAGCTGGAGTAAAATATACACTAAGGACACTCTGTGTACTGATGTGGGTTCTTGGACACTTTAATCAGCAGAAAGTGATAAGAGGCCAGATGAGAAATGCAGGCACAGCTTGACTGGACTCGGACTTGTGCTGCAGCAGAAGGAAGTGAAAACAAGCAGCAGGTGTCCTTGCTTGCTCCCTGAGGGCGGGGGAGCTGGTCCTTTAAATGGGTGGTGGGGGGAACGGATCGCAAGTTGAGTTAGAAGCGGCTTGGGTGCTGTGCCCACCTCCACGGTGCTGCTGCAGGCAGGGCTCAGACACAATATCCTGCTTTTGTTTCTGACACCTCCTAAAAGGCCGTTGGGTTTATAGTCTTTTTGTATCTTGTTTTTGATTTACCCCAACTGAAAGATGCAGTCATTTTCATAGTTTTATTTGTATTCCATTGCTCCAGGAGACAGTTGTCCAGGTGCAAACACTGCAGTAAAGATCCAAGGTCAAGTCAGCTGGCTGACTATTCAAAGCATTTTGGACTTAGAATCCATCAAAAGAGGAGTTCAACTACTGACTCTGCCCTTACTGGTTGCATAGCTTTAAGTAAGTCAGAGGGAGTAACAGTAAGAAATGAGAATTCCCTCGCCTGCTTCTGAGAAGCTTTCCTGGGCTGGTCACTGTTGTTTTCTCACCTTATTTGTCTGCAGGTTGGGAGTTTGCTGAGAGTGGAAAAGGTGCGGGCAATGCACAGGCTGGCAGAGGCCCTCCGATGAAGTTCAGGGTTTGCAGGTGTTACCGGTCCTGAGCTCGAACTGCTCGCAGCAGGGCAGGCCAGACCAGTAAATCGAGAGTCGAGTTGTTGGGGCAAGGAATATTGACTGTATTTGGAAAACAGCAGGCTGAGAAGACGGTGGACTAGTTTCCCAAAGAGCCATCTTGCCCAGGTTTGGATGCGAGTTTCTTTTATGGAACAAAGCAGGAAGGCCAGGGTGTCAAGTGAAAAAGGAGTTAAGTTGTTGCAAATATTTTCTGGCGAACGTGATAATTTCTTCTCTCCTGAAGCCATTCACAGATGGGCCTGGTCAGGATGTTTCCTGTGAGTTTAAACCAAAATGTTTTAGCATGTGAGGCAGGGTTCTTAGAGATGGGCTCTTATGTATACTTTAAGATGGTGGTCTTGAACCTTTTTGGCATTAGGGATCGGTTCTGTGGAAGACCGTTTTTCCACGGACATTGGTGGTGGGGGGTGGGGGGAGATGCTTGGGGCAGGCTGTATGGTGAGCGTTGGTTCAGACCGAAATGTGAGCAATGAAGGGGGTGCTTCAGGCAGTAACTTGAGCCAGCAGTGGGGATCAGTGGGGAGCAGCAGACGCTTGGCTAACTCGCCTAGGGCAATGCACAGGCTGGCAGAGGCCCTCCGATGAAGTTCAGGGTTTGCAGGTGTTACCGGTCCTGAGCTCGAACTGCTCGCAGCAGGGCAGGCCAGACCAGTAAATCGAGAGTCGAGTTGTTGGGGCAAGGAATATTGACTGTATTTGGAAAACAGCAGGCTGAGAAGACGGTGGACTAGTTTCCCAAAGAGCCATCTTGCCCAGGTTTGGATGCGAGTTTCTTTTATGGAACAAAGCAGGAAGGCCAGGGTGTCAAGTGAAAAAGGAGTTAAGTTGTTGCAAATATTTTCTGGCGAACGTGATAATTTCTTCTCTCCTGAAGCCATTCACAGATGGGCCTGGTCAGGATGTTTCCTGTGAGTTTAAACCAAAATGTTTTAGCATGTGAGGCAGGGTTCTTAGAGATGGGCTCTTATGTATACTTTAAGATGGTGGTCTTGAACCTTTTTGGCATTAGGGATCGGTTCTGTGGAAGACCGTTTTTCCACGGACATTGGTGGTGGGGGGTGGGGGGAGACGCTTGGGGCAGGCTGTATGGTGAGCGTTGGTTCAGACCGAAATGTGAGCAATGAAGGGGGTGCTTCAGGCAGTAACTTGAGCCAGCAGTGGGGATCAGTGGGGAGCAGCAGACGCTTGGCTAACTCGCCTGCCCTTCACCTCCTGCCATGCAGCCTGGTTCTTCACAGGGGTTGGGGACCCCTACTTTAAGGTATAGACAACATCCCTTTAGTGATTAACTTGTAGAAAAAGCGATGGAATACAGAGGTAAAAGTAAAGGAAACAGATCCAATATGGAGTCAGATTTGCTCTTCCCTATTACACAGGCAGTCAGGAAAGTCAGCTGCAGGCCGAGCAAGGGCCAGCCGCTGACTCTGCTTCCTGAAGTACGTGTAGAGTTTCAGGCCTCATCGAGGAGGCCTTTGAACATGAATAGGGTTCTTCTTTTCTCTTTCTTTTTAATTGGACAATTGCTATACAGCGTTGTGTTTCTGCTGTACCGCAAAGTGAATCAGCTATATGTATACATATATTCCCTCCCTTTTCAGCCCCCTCCCCTACTCCACCCCCCAAGCAGGGGTTTTCTAAGCAGTATGTACTATGTGCCATGGAAATTGGTGGGGTGTAGTCAGGTGACAGGAGGAGAGGAGCCATAAATCTGGGGAATGTTTGGCCAGGTTATTGAGGGCCTTGAATGCCACTCCAGGAGAGTCACTCTTTATGCTGTAGGCAGCGGTGCTGGCAGGGATTTTGGCTGAAGGATGACTCAATCATGCCAACCCCTTTCTTTTTTAAAAAATCTTTTTCTTTTGAAATAAGTGTAAACTTACAAAAATTATACAGTGAGTTCTCGAATATTCGTCACCAGCTCCCCCAAATATTAACATCTTACAAACTACAGTAGAATTATCAAAATCAGGAAGTTAACATTAACACAATACTATTAAATAAGCTGTTGGGGCAGTCAGGGCGCAGGTTGGAAAAGAATATCCAGACACAGAGCGTTTCAGAAGGGAACGAGTTTGTTAAGAACGAAGAGCTGAGATAATATGGGCGCTGACCTCCTGACGGACCAGGGAGAATCGACAGTTCTCGTGGGTTAATAGCTAATGCTTAGAGCCTCAAAGAGAATTCCAGCTGGAAAGTTGGCTTTAGATGATTGGTTGGGATGCTATAGAGTGTTTACTGGAGTGGGCATCTTTGCCTAACTGGGAGTCAGGAAACTTGTTAGTGATGATCAGGTACTTTTGGCAATGGTTGCAAAGGGACTCAACTTCAGCGGTGACTTTGCTTCTGGACTCCACTTCTGTGGCCTTGGTGCAAGGCCTCGCACCTGTGGCCTTGCGGGGTGGGATGCAACATAAGCTACAGACTTTATTCAGATGTTGCTGGTTGTCTCACTCATGTTCTTTTTCTGGCACAGGATGCAGTCCAGGATCCTACATTGACTCAGTTGTCATATCTCTTTAGGCTCCTTTAATCTAGAACAATAGCTCCTCAGTCTTTTTTTTTTTTTAATCTCTCATAACTTTGACAGTTTTTAAGAGTTTTGGCTAGTTATTTTTGTCCTTCATAACCTTGACACTTCTGAAGAATATCGGCTAATTATTCTGTAGAATGTCCCTCAACTTGAATTTTTCATGAAGACTTTGAGGTCACACATTTTTGGTGAGAATCTCATAAGAGTGATGCTGTGTTGGGCTTCCCTTGTGCCTCCGCTGGTAAAGAATCTGCCTGCAATGCAGGAGACCCTGGTTCGATTCCTGGGTCAGGAAGATCTGCTGGAGAAGGGATAGGCTACCCACTCCAGCATTCCTGGGCTTCCCTTGTGGCTCAACTGGTAAAGAATCTGTTTGTAATGCTGGAGACCTGGGTTCAATACTTGGGTTGGGAGGATCATCTGCAATGCGGGAGACCTAGGTTCAATCCCTGGGTTGGGAAGATCCCCTGGAAAAGGGAAAGGCTACCCACTCCAGTATTCTGGCCTGGAGAATTCCATGGAATGTATAGTCCATGGGGTCACAAAGAGTCAGACACGACTGAGTGACTTTCATCTTCTTTCTAGTAAGTCACATCAGAAATCACATAGGATATTACTCTGTCTCATTACTGGTGATGTTAACTTTGAAAGATGATGTGGTAAAGGTGATGTCTGCCAGGTTTCTCCATTGCAAAATTTTTGCTTCCCTTTTGTAATAAATGAGTATCTTGTGGGGAGGTCACTATTATACCCATCCTCAACCTGGTGGAGGGAGCCTTTCTCCCAGTCCCTCTGGGCTGAGGATTATCTTTTCAGGCTCTGATGGGCCTAAAACTGACCTATCTCCTCAAATTTGGTTCTTCTGATGACTCTCCCTTTCCATGATATAAGCCTCATAGATGGTTAGTGGGAATGTAAATTTGTACAGCTTTCATGGAGGTCTTTTCCAGTTTCCACAACAGTTAAAATGTGTATACTCTTTAACTTTACAATTTCACTTAGATAATGAAACACATGTACACAGAAGGCATATGGTGTACTAAGGAGAAGTTAAAGTGAACAAATTTCCCTTTTTTCCATTTTTGATGATAGCCTTTCTGATACATGAGCTTCCTTGATAGCTCACTTGATAAAGAATCTACTTGCAATGCCAGAGACCCCAGTTCAATTCCTGGGTCAAGAAGAGCCTCTGGAGAAGGGATAGGCTACCCATTCCAGTATTCTTGGACTTCCCTTGTGGCTCACCTGGTAAAGAATCCACCTGCAATGTGGGAGTCTTAGTTTCAATCCCTGGGTTGGGAAGATCTCCTGGAGAAGGGAAAGGCTACCCACTCCAGTATTCTAGCCTGGAGAATTCCATAGACTATACAGTCCATGGGGTCGCAAAGAGTTGGACATGACTAAGCGACTTTCACTCATTCTGATATGTGCGAGATGATATCTCAGTATGGTTTGATTTGCATTTCTCTTGGACTTCCCTGCTGATCCAGTGGTTAAGAGTCCACACTTGCATTGTAGGGGCATAGTTTCGATCCTTGGTCACAGAAGTTAGGCATGGTACATGCATGCACACTAGGTTGCTTCAGTCATGAGGTGTGTTCACTCTTTGCAATCCTATGGACTGTAGCCCACCAGGCTCCTCTGTCCATGGGATTCTCCAGCTAAGAATACTGGAGTGGGTTGCTGTGCCCTCCTCCAGGGGATCTTCTGACCCAGGGATCGAATCCATATATCCTGCAGCTCCTGCATTGCAGGTGGATTCTTTGCCACATGGTGCAGCATCCCCCTTGCCCTCCACAATTTGATTTGCATTTCCTTGATGATTAGTAATGTCAAACATCTTTTCATGTGTCTACTGACTGTATGTCTTCTTTGGAAAAATGTCTGTCTAGATATGCCCATTTAAAAACCAGATTGTTTGTTTGTATGAGTTGAGTTGTATGAGTTCTTTATATATTTGGTATATTAGCATCTTATCAGGGACCTTCTTGGTGGTGCAGTGGATAGGAATCCGCCTGCCAGTGCCAGAGACACGTGTTTAATCCCTGGTCTGGGAAGATTCCACATGTGGTGGAGCAGCTAAGCCCATGAACCACAGCTGCTGAGCCTGTGCTCTAGAACCTGTGAGCCACAACTACCGTGGCTGCGTGCCTTAGAATCTGAGAGCCACAACTACCGTGGCTGCATGCTGCAACCGCTGAAGCCCATGCACCTGTGGCCTGTGCTCTGCAACAGGAGAAGCCTCCACGCTGAGAAGCCTGGAAGAATAGCCCCCCTTGCCAAACTAGAAAAAGTCTGCCCAAAGCAGTGAAGGCCCAGTGCAGCCAAAAACAAATAAATGATAATTTTTAAAAAGGCATTGTATACACACACACAAGTTTAAAAAAAAAAAATATATATATATATATATATCTCAGATATATCATTTGCAAATATCTACTCCCAGTTGGTATGGGCTTCCCTGGTGGCTCAGACAGTAAAGAATCCACTTGCAATTCAGGAGACCTGGGTTCGATCCCTGGGTTGGGAAGATCCCCTGGAGGAGGTCATGGCAACCCATTCTAGTATTCTTGCCTGGAGAATCCCCATGGCCAGAGGAACCTGGCGGGCTACAGCCCATGGGGTCATAAAGAGCTGGACATGACTGAGCGACTAAGCACTGCACAGTTGGTCGGTGGCCTTTTCCTTCACTGTGCAAAACCTTTTTAGTTTCATATAGTCCCATTTGTTTATTTTTGTTTATTTTGCCTGAGACATATTGAAAAAGGATATTACCAATACGGATGTCAAAGAGCTTATTGCCTGTTTTCTTCTAGAAGTTTTATAGTTTTAGGTCTTACATTTAATTTTTTAATCCATTTTGAATTCATTTCTGTGCATAGTTTGAGAGAGTAGTCCGGTTTGATTCTTTTGCATGCGGCTATTCGGGTTTTCTAATATCATGTCAATGAGGTTTTCTTCCCCCATTGTATATTCTTGCCTCCTTCAGCATAGATTGTTTGGATTCATTTCTAGGCTCTATTCAGTTTCCTTGATCTGTGTGTTTGTTTTTGTTCCAGTACCACACCGTTTTGATTACTATAGCTTTGTAGTATAATTTGAAATCATGGAGCATATTACCTTCAGCTTTGTTCTTCTTTCTCAAGGTTATTTTGGCTACTCAGGATCTTTTGTGCTTCTGTACAAATTTTAGATTTGTTCTAGTTCTGTGAAAAATGTTCTTGGCATTTTGATAAGGATTGCATTGAATCTGTAGCCACTATGGAAAACAGTACAGAGATTCCTCAAAATATTAAAAATATAATTACCATATGATCCAGCAATTCCACTCCTGGGTAGTTATCCAAAGAAAACAAAAACATATCTATCCCTGCATTCATTACAGCATTATTTACAATGGCCAAGATATGAAAGCCACCTAATTCTAAGTGAAAGTCGCTCAGTCATGTCTGACTCTTTGTGACTCCATGGACTATACGGTCCATGGAATTTTCCAGGCCAGAATACTGGAGTGGGTAGCTGTTTCCTTCTTCAGGGGATCTTCCCAACTCAGGGATCGAACCCAAGTCTCCTACATTGCAGGCAATTCTTTACCAGCTGAGCCATGAGGGGAGCCCAGAAAGCAACCTTAGTGTCCACTAATAGGTGATGATGTGTATGTGCGTATATGTATGTGCACACAAAATGGAGTATTAATCATAAAGAGAATGAACTCTTACCATTTGTGACAACATGGCCCACCTGGATGGTATTATGCTTAGTGAAAGAAGTTAGAGAAAGAAAAATACTGTATAATTTCACATATATGTGGAATCTAAAAACAAATGAACAAACATAGCAAAACAGAAGCAGAATTATAGATACAGAGAGCAAAAGGATGGTTACCAGACGGGATGGAGGTTGGGAGAGGAAAAAAATAGGTGAGAGAGATTAAGTGCCAACTTCCAGCTGGAAAATAAATGAGCGACAGACATGAAATGAATAGAGTAGGGAGTTAGAGTCAGTTAGGTAATATCTTTGCATGGTGACAGATGGCAACTAGTCTTGTCATGGTGATTATTTTGAAATGTATAGACACATCAGATCACTAAGGTGAGTAACAGGAGCTAAGACAGTGTTGTAGATCAATGATACTTTGAAAAATACAATCACACAAACTCATAAAAAAAGAGATCAGGTGTGTGGGTGGTCAGAGGGGGAACTGGATGAAGGCCGTCAAAATGCACAAACTCCCAATTATAAGAAAAATAAGTAATAAGGTTGTAATGTACAAAATGATAAATATAGTTAACACATTAACACTGATGTATGTTATATATTGTATGAAAGTTGTTCAGAGTGTAAATTCTATGAGTTCTCATTAATGAAGAATTTTTCTCTATTAATTTTGAATCTATGAGATGATGGATGTTCACTAAACTTACTGCAATAATCATTTCATGATGTATATATCAGTCAAATCGTTATGCTGTGCACCTTAAACTTACACAGTGCTGTATGTCGGTAAATCTGTAAGTAAATAAATTAAATGAATGGATTCTATCTATGTACGCCAGCGTGGAATTACCTGCAAGATTTACTTTTGAATAAAGAAAGCAAGTTGCAGAAAAATGAGCACAATACAATCTCATCACGAACCAATGTACATCTGTGAATCAGTATGCATGTATATTTGCCGGGAGCCAGCGTGAGAAACTCTGCCCATGGCAAGGGTCATGAAGAAGGAGGCTTCGGCATACACAAAGGCGGGATCGAGCCTCAGGAAACTCTGTTCCCAAGCAGCTACCCCCAAAACCAGAGTCTGTTTTATGCTCTCACCTATACCTCTGACTTTACGGGGGGCTGTTCCCCCACCATCTCTCTCAGAGAAGGAGTTAACTTGCAGCTCCAGTTAATAAAAATTCCTGGGCGTGACAAGAGTGTTTCAACTTACAAACTCCTCTGAAGATTCTCTAGCCTGCCTGATCAGGTTCATCTGGCCACATGTGATTGTTTACAGCCTCCCAACCATGAAAGGCACAAGATGTTTTAGACTTACTAAAGGCAGATTCTTTTGGGAAGTTAGAAATTATTAGTATAGTGGGTTGGTTAGGAATTATATTGGTGAAGGGTTTTTCATTGTTGTGCCAATAATTACTGCTAATTCCCTGCCCTGGTGGGACAAGGGTGTCTCAGGTCAAAGCTCTCTGCTGGCAGACTAGCTTGTGTGACAGGATTATCCATGCTCCTGCCAAGCAGATGATTGTTTACTACCTCTCAACCATAAACAGCACAGAGAGTTTGGAGTATTTTGAAGGTCTTAATTAGCATAGGGCTTTTCTCATTGTTGAGTCAATGATTGCCGCCAGGCCTCCATATCCTTAGGCACCTGGGAATATATTAATCAATGTATTTGAAATATAAAAAAGGAAATATAGTAGTTTTTGATGTTAGCAATACTAGACTTTTTGAGTTAATGAATTTTCTCTTTTGTATCACTGTGTCCTTGCTATGCAAAAATGTAACTTTATCACTATCTTAAGACTAAATAGATCTTAAAGGGAACATTGGTGAAGGATTTTCATTTGTTGGGCTGATGTTTGCTGCTAAATCTCCATATTCCTTTCCCTTATAATGAATATAACTAGCATATAGGAGAAATAAGTATTAACCTTTAAGATTAATCATGTTAACCTTAGGTTAAATAAGTTCCTTTCTTAGTTGTAACCCGCTACACCCTCACCCTATAGGAATGCAACTTTATCTGCTACCTTCAGAGGGTGGCACCTGGTTTAAGAGAAAACACCCCTGGAAAATAAGGTTTTTGGTTGACTGACTGTTATCAGAAAGAAAGGATCATAAAATGTCAGCAGGCCTCATGGCCAGAAGATGATGTAAAACCCCTAAGACCTTTATGTATAATTTTATATGAAGCTCCTGATTTTGATAAAGGTCAGGACTGCTGACCCCCGCCTGACTTTAAAATTTCCATTTGTCTCTATGTGTAACAAAGGGTATATAAGCAAACCTAAAAAATAAAGAAATTGGATCAGTTTCTGGAAAGACTGATTCCCCCGTGTCGTTCTTTCTTTCCCTTTCTGGCTGAATTCCCATCTGGAACGTGGGTACTCACCAAGCCTGCTAATTTTGCCTGGGCTTCTAAGATCAGACCAGGGAGGCCTCAGTGCCTCCTCTCCTTCAGGATAACGGAAAGACGCCTGTAGCCTATGTAGGTGGTGCAAATTCCTTGTCTTGGAGTTTTATTGGTATTCCACATAAACCAAGTTATTCAGCCTCTTTTTCTCCACTAATATTTCCTACTACACTATCCTTTTCTAATCTCTCTTTATATCTGTAATTAAATAAGTTTTTTCCTAGGATGCAGATTCCGTCTCCCCTTTGAATTACCCTGGATCTACTGGGGCTGGGCCCCGGCATATATTATACACTATTTTATACATGTCTCTCTCCATATAACTGATACCTAGAAAAAATGCATAGTCAGCTGCTAAAGGTGCAGTCACTGTTACTATACACAGGAATTAGGATGACAGTGAGGTACTAACTAACTGGCAACTTTGTGTTAGACAATTCTCATTGTTGAATGATCTGATGTGTCACAGCAAGCATGGGGTATCTTTGTAATGGCAGTAACAACTCCTGTTGCAGCCCCACTCCTCTTTGTCCCAGGAAAGGAAACTGAGTCCCAGAGAAAGGGCCTTCCCTAAGTCTAGCTGGGAGGTTAGCAGCGGGATGAAAAGTAGATGAGAAAGCAAGGCTGGGAGGGACCAGAAGTGAGTAGACGAGAGCCAGCTGGGGAGATCGTGTAGAAAATGTACTGTTAAGGGAGAGAAGGGGCTGGGCCCTGCCTCCGCACACTCTGAAAGCTCCGTGGTCCTTGAGAAAGTGGAGAGCAGAGATCTGGGCCCAGCATCGGACACAGATCCTGAGTGTGAAGGACCTGGTGGCCGCGATGGTGCTGAGGAGATGATGCTGAGGACAACCTAACCACAGCTAAGGGCGAAGAGACACCGGGACTGAGTGCCAGAGAGTAGGCTGGAGCAGCCCAGGACCCACTAATTCCACCTTCATTGCCCTCGTTTTATGAATGGGACTGAGAACAGATAAGAAACCTACCCAGGGTCACACTGGACTCCAAAGCCCGTTCCTCACTGTGGACGTGCCTCTGGATATGAAAAGTGCATTTGACTAAGAGTTGATTCCCAAACTAGTGTGTGACACTTACCTACACTTACCTAGGCCTTGAATATCCTTTAAAAAATTACACTTGAATTGAGAATTTTTGCAACCAAAATTTGAACATCACTGAACTTGACCAAGGAACAAAAACAGAACAGAAACAAAAAAAGAGGAAAGAAGAGAAGCAAGAAGGGACATACAAGTGTTGATATTTTATCTCTGGAATAATTCTGCTTTAACTCTGTTCCCTAGGACCAATGAATAGATGAGTGGAGAATTCTACACTTTTCCAGCCAGTTTGCAAATTCTATTCCTTTGTAAATCTAAAATATATTGAAATTTTTGTGTGTTGTGCTGAAGCTTAAATGGGGTCCTAAAGTTTCATGTTTGTGACTGAGCTATAAATTTAGTTTGAAAACAGATGTTCCAATGATTGGTTTCTCTTCAGGGTGACTATTTGAGCCTGAATTTCCAGTTTGCCCTGATAAAGAAGAGAGGATCCTGGAGGGAATTCTTGGGCTGATGGCCTGGACAAAGGTTAGTAGGTGGGAATATGTAATTTTGGGTCAATGTTAGTGAAGAAATTTGCCTGAAAGGGCAGAAGTACTGATTCAGGATCGATAAGAGGTAAATTCCGTTGTGTGGGGCAAGGTTACATTCGAATTTTTAGAGGCAGAGAATTTAATTTTAAATAATTGCCACTCTTGTGGATCTCTAATTTGTTGTGCTTCATCGGAAAAAAATGTGTATATGTTGGATCTGAAAATCGAGGGACATGTGTGAGCTACCATGGTCATAGAAATTAACTCACCAATTAAGGAATGTTGCCTGTCACCCATTCCTACAAGACTCAAGTCACTAAATGCCACTTCAGTTATTGACGGAGAGCACACTCTGGAAAGAAGTCAGGGTGAAGCTCAAGAATGAGGTGCTGTGCTCTGGGAAAACTGGCAGAACAGGCCCTCAGATAGTTAGATATTTTCAAGAGAAATTTTTACGAACCCAAATTCTTGCATCAGCCCATGCACTAAAATAGTTAGCTGAGATATCTGATCCTGGTGACTGATGGCAACCTTCTGCAGAGATGTGTGCCTGGCTGCACATACTCCTCCAGGATCACATACCTCTTCAGAGTAGTTCTTCAAAGCAGTCTGAGGGGCTGTCTCCTGGGCTATAGTTCTCATTAAGACACTGAATAATCTCAGCTCACAGCTCTTATGTTGTATATGAATATTAGTTAAGCTGAACAACAAAACAAAACAACGCTGAGAACTGGCCTGGAAGTTAGGACCCAACGTAGCTATTTCCCAGCTCTGCTGCTCTTTGCTGTGTGTGCTTGGGTGGTTAGCTCACCCTCTCTGGGTGTTAGGGTCCCCTTTTGCAAAATGAAGTGATGGTGAAAGGAACTCCAGTGATGGCAGCTCCTTCCTGCTCACATCACAAGACTTAGGAAGGCAACCTTGTTGGCAAGCGGCGGCATTCCATGCTCAGTTGTTCGTTTTGGAGGAAGATGTAGTTGGAGGCAGTCACATACCCTCGCACTCAAGAACCCAGGCCAGAGGAAGGCACGCCCATCCTGGCTGCAGCAGGGGCTGAAGGCAGAACTGGGTGATGGCTAAGAGCTGGGGGAGTCAGAGTAACATGGCTTCCGGTCTCAGTTCTGTTTCTAGATGCCAGATCTCTGGTAACCTGCTATCTCTGACCTGAGTGTCAAATGAGGATGTTAATAGTAACTGTGTCCTCTTGGGAGTTGTTGAGAGAATCAGATGAGATGTGTATAAATGCCTAGAATAGTGCTGTGCACATATTACATATTCAATCAATGTTAACTATTATTTGATTTTTAAAATAATTTTTAAAAATCTATTTTTATGTCTTTGGCCATGTCAGGTCTCAGCTGTGGCACACAGACTCTCTAGTTGGGATATGCAGTTTCAGCCCTCGGGCTCAATAGTTGTGTTGCTTGCACTCCAGAATGCACAGGCTCAGTACTCGTGGCATGTGGGCTTAGTTGCTCTGTGGCATGTGGGATCTTAGTTCCCTAACCCGGGATCTAACCTGTGTCCCCTGCATTGCGAGGCAGATTCTTAACCATTGGGCCACCAAGGAAGTCCCTATATCTGTTGTTTTTACTACTCCAAATCAAATCTTAACTTCTTAACTAATATAGAAATTCTTGGCATGGCTGTCCTCACTCTTCTTGAATACTTCCAGTGAAAGGAAACTCACTATTCCCAGTAAATCATTTCACTAAGCAATGGTGCTTCTGAGATTTCATGGAATTTTAAAGCTGAAAGCTTATGCAAATCTCAGGTTTAACTGCCTCATGAAGAAACCCAAGTTCAAGAGGTAAAAGATTTGCTCAAGGCTGCGTGGCTACTTAGGTGGCGGCGGCTGCTTTCTTCCAGTCTTATTTACTACGTCCATTTTCCTCAGTGCATTTGAGCTCTTTGGTACTGTATCTACCCGTGCCGGCCGCTCTCCCCAGAGAACAGTTCCTGGAGGCCCCAGGCTGTCTGCTGAGTCTTTATGGATCCCAGATAATGATTCACTAACTCATTCCTGGACCCAGGGATGAAAACCTCTATTTCAGAACTTCTAAATGAAGAAGGCTGAGTTCTCCTTGCTACATTTTAGGAGGCAATCCCCTCCCTCCATCCAAGTGTCACAGGGATGAGTCAGCTTTGCCCCATTCCTAGGCACAGCCCTTTCTGCTGCCCAGCTCTCACTAGTTCCCCTGGCCTCTTAACCTCCATCCTGATGGTGTTTATAAAATGGCTGGTTTCACAGGCCCTGAAGGTCAATGTCCATTTCCCTACCTGCTCCACCTAGTCTGGCAGTATCTTCACACCAGAAGTGATATTCCTGGGGATAGTTACAGTTGACAAGGATTTGGATCTATTTTCGCCACAGTGATTATAGAAAAATAGCATGTGTACCTGCTCAGGTGAGGGGTCAGGCCACCCTCAGAAGCCCTCAGTGCCACTGACTTGACCTTGGATGTTGCTCCCTAGCCACATCAACCCTCCCACTCAGCTCACTGGCTCTGTGCTCCTGAGCTGGCCTTCCCCCTCCACCTCTTGAATTAACTCCTTACAACAAGAAATCAGAAAGCATCATTGCAATCTTTACAAGGCCCAAGCTTCAGTGGCTTCAGAGGAGGCCTCTCTAACCAGTTCCTGGTTAGACTCATGTTCAGATGGAAAATGTATTTTTCTTCTAGATGCCAATTCAAAGGGACGTTTTGAAGCAGCAGAGAGTGATATGGCAATTCTAACATATCTGGTGGTTAGCCAGCAAGACCAGATTTCACGTAAAACTTGCCTCTGAGGCAGGAGTGATGTCCCCCTTTTCTCCCTGGAGCACTTGTACATCTGAAGACAGCAGAGATTGATCCCCTAAAAAGTTCTTTGACTCTTGAATCCTTTTTATTTACTTTTGGCTGTGCTGGGTCTTCACTGCTGCGTGTGGACTTTTCCTCTAGTTGTGGAGAGTGAGGGCTCCTCTCTAGCTGTGGTGCGTGGCCTTCTCATTTCAGGGGCTTCTCTTGTGGAGAATGGGCTCTCGGGCACGTGGGCTTCAGTAGTTGAGGCTCTTGGGCTCCAGCGTGCAGGCTCAGTAGTCGTAGCACACGGGCTTAGTTGCCCCGTGGCATGTAGGATCTTGCTGGCTCTGGGATCCAACCTGTGTCTCCTGTATTGCAAGGCAGATTTTTAAACACTGGACTATGAGGGAAGCCAGAGACTCTAATCCTGTTAATAGCTGGGTTCGATACCTGGGTCGGGAAGATCCCCTGGAAAAGGGAATGGCAACCCACTCCAGTATTCTTGCCTGGAAAATCCAATGGATAGAGGAGCCTGGTGGGCTACAGTCCACAGTGTCGCAAAGAGTTGGACACTCAACTGAGCGAGTAGCACACACACGTATGTGGTAGATTGTTTCCGTCAATGTTTTTCATTTGGGCTGTGATCTAATCTGCAGTATAGCTTTTATCTGTAGTAGCTTTGCCAGAAGTGGGTTGCAAAGAGATTTTGTATTTGCTTGTGCCAGAGATCCCAGGGATATATCACTCAGTCAGGGTCATTTGCAGTTTTCTGAATTGTGACTTCCTGAACTGTGCAGTTAGGATTTTGGGAGGAGAGATCTCTTCCCTGTTTGAGCCTAGGCTGATCGAGAGGGGTTTCGTTATTGAGTGACTATTTTCCACATTTCCATTTGCATTATTCTTTCATGATAATTCAAACTCACACTTTCTGATTATTTAGGCCAATCCTACCACATCACCTTGGGAACCAGCAGAGTATCAGCTCAGATGTTTAGTCTTGCTCTGTCACTTAAGCTTACTTTGTTTTTTGCCTCTGGAAATCAGTTATTTCCTTGAAAGCTCATCCATGCATTTAAAAGATTCTTGTTACAGTTTGTCTGGATATTTAGTGGAAGGATTGTAGAATTATCTATTCTGTTAAATACCAAGAACGAAGAATCCCCTAATATCTTTATAAATACTCTCTTCTGTTTTAAAAGGCAATATGCTTGCTTGAAGAAGAAAGCAAGTAATTTCTACACAAGGATTTAGATGATAGAGTCCATTTTAAATAAGTATTTCACAGAGCAATGTATTTCACCATGAATACACTATCATTGCATCTGTAATTTACCAATTACAAACCAGTTGGTTTGTAACCAATAGGCTACAAACACACATGTAACAAACATAGGTTTTGGAGTCACGGGGATCTTGGTTTGATTCCTGGTTCTACCACTCACTAGCTCTGATTGCTAACAAGCTACTTAATTTCATTAGGCCTCAGGGTTTTTTTTTTTTTTTTTTTTCTTTATTTTACTTTACAGTACTGTATTGGATTTGGCATACATTGACATGAATCCGTCACGGGTGTACATGAACTCCCAAACATGAACCCCTCTCCCACCTCCCATCCCACATCATCCCTCCGGATCATCCCCATGCACCAGCCCCAAGCATCCTGCATCCTGCATTGAACATAGACTGGCGATTCGTTTCTTACATGATAGTATACATATTTCAATGCTGTTCTCCCAAATCATCCCACCCTCTCCCTCTCCCTCAGAGTCCAAAAGTCTGCTCTACACATCTGTGTCTCTTTTGCTGTCTTGCATACAGGGTCCTCATTACCATCTTTCTAAATTCCAAGGGCCTCAGTTTTGTAACTGGAAATATGGGCTGGCAGGACAAACCTCTTAGGGGTTAAAGTGAGGATTAAGTGAAAGAATGCAAATAAGGCTCTCAGCATAATGCCTGGCCACCCAGTGACTTCAAAGAATGTTTCTCTTCTTGTCATTAACACAGAAGTCATTCTGTGGGATTCCTACAAATTCAAAGGATATAATGGGATTACACAAGGAATGCCTGTCTTTGGCCTACAGTCTGTGTGTGTGTGTGTTTAATACATACATTATTGTAAGTTTTACTGATATTAATCATGTATATTTACAAAATAAATTTACAGATAATATACACAGTTGTCTTTCCTACAAATCCGATATAGTTGATTTTCCTCCCAGGATGCTCTTGAATCCATAATCAAACCATGGGTGCATTTCAACCTTGATTTGACAGATGAAGTTGCATCTCAGTCTTCTCTTTTCCCGATAAATGGATTGTCTTACATATGATAAGATCTGCTGATAAATTCACTCTTGTACAAACTATGTTCATTGAACTAAATCCGCTTTCATCCTGGGCTCTAGTCATTTAGACTTTGAAATTTAATCTGCATTATTAATATTTCTCCTTGACTTTCTTAAATCTAGATAAGCAACAAAATAATAAATCAACCAATATAGCATTCGCCAATTTCCTTAGTGTACATGTTGTAGCGACGTGTTCCGGGAAACAAACTCACTCAGAAGGACAATGCAGATAGTGGAATGCAGTTTGTTACACAGGCAGGCCCAAGGCAGAGTCTCCTCTTAGCCAAGGACCCCGACCAGCATTTGTGAAAATCTTTTATACCCATGTATACATGTCTGAACCCACCACCCCAAATTCCTTGAGACTTACATCAACCAAGGAAAATACAATCCCAATAACCCCATCATTCACGTGCTATGTGCTCATATGCTCAAACAATTAGCCAATAATCAATAAACCCGAGGTTACACTCTGATAGATACAGAAAAATTTATGGCCTGTCTGGAGGAAGAGGTGATTAGTGTACGTTTTCTCTTAGGCAATGAGTAACCTAGATACGATCTTCAAGGTTCCCCTGTCTGGAGGGGGTCTTATCCTTCTGTTATTGTTTTCATAGTCACTAAACACAGAGTTCAGAGTCAATTGGAAATGTGGCTGAGCATGATCAGCATGAACAGGCCTAAGATGGAGTCCAGGCCCTATGAATTCCTTCTTCATTCCCACCTCTTGATACTCTTAACTCATATTATGAGCATCATTCACAGGGATATATTGCACCCTGGCTTTCCGACAGCCAATTTGGGAGAATGACATCAACCTTTGGGTTACAGAGTTCATGATACATTGTAAAATTCAGGGTCCACAAAGCAGAACTATCAAGGCAACTATAACCATGGTAAATACAGTTTTCCACCAATCGCCCTTCACCCAAGATAGGACCGAAGTCCAGAAAGGAATGTTTTCACTTGACGTTGTTTTACCTGGTTTTTCATGTCATCTAAAGAAGTCGATACATTGCCAGGTAAGTCAGGAATGTACACACAGCATTCACCCTTAATTATAGCACAGGTCCCCCCTTGAGCAGCTGTGAGTATGTCCAAAGCCATTCTATTATGAATGACCGCTTTCTCATTTGGAGTTGCTCTTCGTTTAAGGCTTGGATGGCTTTGTGCTATCTAGGAGGGCCTGTTTTATGAAATTAGTCAAGGCCTCTACTTTAATCATGATATCTGTTGTCCCTATAGAGGGTATGAATAAGGCAGCAATATATCCATACCACTGAAACACGGATCTTGTCCACCTAGCATGTAAATAAGGTAGATTTACCGGGGCCTGTTGTAGGTTAGGCTTTTGTTACACTGGCATTTGTATCAAATGTAACCCCATGTCCCGAGTCTATTGACTGCAGGTCTTACACCAAGAGCGCAAGGAGACGTTATGACTGACAAGAGAGAGGAAGGTCTCCTTTTGTCATCCCAGAAGAGAGCAGAGTGGTTTAAAATCTTCTTGGCAGAGCGGTGACACCCACCAAGGAAGTCCCTCCATCACTGACAGAGGCATAGCCCTACATACCCGGCAGCTGGAGGTGTTGTGGAAGTCTGTGTAGGAATGTGCCCATGAGATGAAAACATTGTCCTGAGTTGAAACGGAAGTTAAATTCAAAATCACATTGATGAGGCCAAGCAGCAGGAGTTGATTGTGTAGCTTCATCCTGAAGGGGCTCGTCCAGGATTTTCTTTTCCTTCTTCTTAAGGATGGTCTTCGTTTCTCAAGGGTCAGCGGGGTCCCTCTGTGCAGTCCATTCAGCGTTTTTTGGGTTTGTGTGGTATGTTCTCTTCACCCTCGTATGATGGATCCAAGGGACAATACCTGCAACTTTATCTGCAGTAGGGGTAGTTAGAATAACATAAGGGTCCTTTCACTAAGGGGCTAGCAAACTATGTTTCCAATCTTTGACCCATACTTTGTCACCAAGCGTAAATTCATGAATCTGTTCCCCAAGGGGGAACAACACCCTTGTACAAACTTAGTTACCCGATTTATTACCTTACCCAGTTCCATCTGCTGTGAAATCTTATTCCCCCTTCAGTTCAGTCACTCAGTCGTGTCCGACTCTTTGCAACCCCATGAATTGCAGCACGCCAGGCCTCCCTGTTCATCACCATCTCCCGGAGTTCACTCAGACTCACGTCCTTTGAATCCGTGATGCCATCCAGCCATCTCATCCTCGGTCGTCCCCTTCTCTTCCTGCCCCCAATCCCTCCCAGCATCAGAGTCTTTTCCAATGAGTCAACTCTTCTCATGAGGTGGCCAAAGTACTGGAGTTTCAGCTTTAGCATCATTCTTTCCAAAGAAATCGCAGGGTTGATCTCCTTCAGAATGGACTGGTTGGATCTCCTTGCAGTCCAAGGGACTCTCAAGACCAACACCACACTTCAAAAGCATCAATTCTTAGGCACTCAGCTTTCTTCACAGTCCAACTCTCA
>SJYX01004223.1:11365-26337 GCA_006410675.1 Oreotragus oreotragus | reverse complement strand
TGAAAACTGACCTTTTCCAGTCCTGTGGCCACTGCTGAGTTTTCCAAATTTGCTGGCATATTGAGGGCAGCACTTTCACAGCATCATCTTCCAGGATTTGAAACAGCTCAATGGGAATTCCATCACCTCCACTAGCTTTGTTCGTAGTGATGGTTTCTAAGGCCCACCTGACTTCACATTCCAAGATGTCTGACTCTAGATTAGTGATCACACCATTGTGATTATCTGGGTCGTGAAGATCTTTTTTGTACAGTTCTTCTGTGTATTCTTGCCAACTCTTCTTAATATCTTCTGCTTCTGTTAGGTCCAGACCATTTCTGTCCTTTATCGAGCCCATCTTTGCATGAAATGTTCCCTTGGTTTCTCTAATTTTCTTGAAGAGATCTCTAATCTTTCCCATTCTGTTGTTTTCCTCTATTTCTTTGTATTGATCACTGAAGAAGGCTTTCTTATCCCTTCTTGCTATTCTCAGCCATGACCAATCTTCAAGCAAAAACTATACTCTTGTTTAATGTTACAGTTTACAAAGTTGCTTTACATAGATGGCTTCATTTAAATTTATTATTTTATTTTCATCCCAGCTACAATATAAAATTATTCATATTCAACGAATATTCATATTCAATGAAACTGAAGTCCAGGAAGGTAACAAACTTGCCTAAAATCTTATCTAGAGTCAGGTGAACCCCAACTTCAGTCTCAGTGGATGGGAGAATACTTTTTGATTATTAATAGTGTGCTGAATGTAGCATTAGTATGCATGGTGATTTTAGATATAAAAATATAATGAACACACTAACCAGGCGTGGCATTTCAGTTATTCTTGTTTGAGAAGTTTTTTTAAGTGAATTCGGATGACTAAAGTTTTGAGCATGGTCCCTCCATGCTCCAGGTTCAGGGAACACTTTCCTACTTTATATTATAGATGTCATTCCTCTCTTTCATTTACAGCAATATCAAAACTTTGATTTTAGTGACAATTTATATTGAGTAATTTTTATTTACTACAAACATCTAGTGCATTGTGTTGGTAAAAGGAAAAAGTAAAAATTCTTCATGAATATTTCTCTGAATAGTTTTAGCATGCAAAAGTATTTTCCCTAATCCAACCTTATGCCTTACTATAAACAGAAATCAGGTAACCAGTATGAATGAATGAATGAAATCACTCAGTTGTGTTCAATTCTTTGCGACCCCACGGACTGTAGCCCACCAGGCTCCTCTGTCCATGGGATTCTCCAGGGAAGAATACTGGAATGGGTTGCCATTTTCTTCTCCAGGGGATCTTCCTGACCGTGGGATCGAACTCCGGTCTCCTGCCTTGTAGGCAGACACTTTACTATCTGAGCCACCTGGGAGGAGGGGAACCAGTATAACTGAAACCTATTCTGAAAGCTTAAGAGCCATCTTAAAATGTTTGTTGATAGAATTATAAATCAATATTTTGGATAAGATTTTTAAGTGTCCACTGTGTAAATCACCATAAATAAAGAGAGATGTGAAATGATAAGTACACACTCTCGTTGTCTAACCCTGATAGAAAAAGGAACTATAATTTCCAATTCAGTGTGGACAAGGAGCCTTGCAGAGAGAAGGGTCTCATAGATTCATATATTAATTGACTGCACTAGATTTTGTTTGTTTGTATAGAGGGGAAGGAAAACTATTTCTATATTTTTTATAAGCCAAACTGTTCAACTAAGAGCTTTAATTACCAAGCTTCCAGCAAGGGCCCTGGCTAATCCTCATGACGCGACTGCCTTCTGTACTCGAACCTCAAAGGCGAGTTCTCCAGTGTCTCTTTGGTGCTTTCATGCCCTTGATGTAAACACATACAGGCCCCCAGATGGTAAGTTGTTTTGCTAAAGAACTTCTGTACACATCTGGAATATAACCTCAAGATTTAAAACCATGGCTTATAAAATATGTTTGGACTTGGATTGCATGGAGTCATAAACACGTTGAATGTAGGGAACAGTGTTAGTTTATAAATGTGGCCTGTTTTTAAGTTGTGAGGTTGTTGCAGCAAAACCAGAAATGAGTGAACAGCCTTTGGCACAGACCAGCCAAACAAGCCTACAGGAGTTAAACAATCTTCATTATTCTTTAGCTGTTACTAGTAACAGACGATTGTAACTGGACTTGTTCTTCACACAGCTTATTCCTCTGACTCCATATAGATACACTCTGCACCTAGCATACCTCCCCCTCTATACTCTTGTGCGTGTGTGTTAGTCGCCAGTCGTGTCCGACGCTTTGCTACCCCTCGGACCGTAGCCCACTCCCCACCCCCACCCCCCAGGCTTCTTTGTCCGTGGAATTCTCCAGGCAAGAATACTGGAGTGCATTGCCATTCCCTTCTCCAGTTGTAAACCAGCTGCTGCTAAGTCGCTTCAGTCGTGTCCGACTCTGTGTGACCCCATAGATGGCAGCCCACCAGGCTCCTCTGTCCCTGAGATTCTCCAGGCATGAACACTGGAATGGGTTGCCATTTCCTTCTCCAACACTCTCTTGTAGCATTCTGCATTTAAGAAAAAAGGCCGATAACTTCAGGGAGACAAGTCCTGGTTGCTGAATTGTCTGATGGCAGCTGTGGCCATTCTGAAACTTTGTAAGAGAGAGAAAAAAAAAAGACCTTCTAGAGGATATAAAACCTCTCCCTCTTCCTGAGGATAGGGCACAGTTCTTGAGGTGCTAGCCTGCTGTGCTTCCCTTTGGCCTGACAAAAATAATAAAGCCACTCTTTTCTATTTCCTCCAAACTCTTTCTCCGTACTTCTTTTTGGCATTGGTGGACACGGAGCCACGATTTTGGTAACAAGGTCATTAGTTTTGTTTTTGTTCCTTCCATTGGTCCTTTCTTTTTTGTTCTTCCAAACTCTACTTGCTGTTGGTATTTCTGGGGTTTTAGTCTATTTGCCCTCCATGGTTGCTTCCAACGTACTTGGCCTTTTCTCATCCAAACTGCACATAGGTGTTTATCCCATATAACCACTGTGACTGCAACACAAGTGCAAGATGTCTCTATGTTTATTGTTTGCTTCACAGACTTACTCCTAAACTCCTGGGCTATGGGAGAGGGAGGGGAGGAACATGAGATCCAGATGGTCTGGCCTCTGTGTTACTTCACCCCATAGGATGCAGCTTATGGGTCCAAAAAATCAATGACCCACACCATTTGCTACGACGTGTTTTGCTCTAAGCCACGATAATACCCCCAATAAGATTACATGTTTTATACTTTCTGCCTTTAAAAACAGTACTCCGTTTACTTGCTGCATAGACTGTATCAAACTGAATGAAATGTAATAGAAACAAAAGGAGGCCAATCCTGCAGTGAAAGAAGATGCTCATATCCCCCCACGACTTGGTATATGTGGAGGAGTTATGTGGACTAGAGGCAGCTCTTGAAACATAAGCAAGGATCTTAGTTGTGGCATGTAGGATCTAGTTCCCTCACCAGGGATCGAACCTGGGCCCCCTGCATAGAGGAGGCCCATTGAGAGTGTAGAGTCTTAGCCACTGGATGGCCAGGGAAATCCCCTGCATTTTGTTTTCAGTGGAAAAACAAACAAAACCCTTTACAAATAGTTCCAGAATAGAGTCAGTTGGAGAAAGAGAAGTATCAAATGTGTGGCAGTGAATAAAAAACTGACATACCCGAAAAGCATTTAATTGGAGATACAATTCACATTTTATTCAGTAATCTGCCATATTATCCTTGAAACCATTAATAACCCCTCAGTCACAAAAGAAGCAGTGGGAAAGACCCAGATTTTTGTGCAGAAGCCCCTCTCCACCAAAAGCAATTCATAGTCTACCATCTTTCATGGCTGTGGTTTTACCTGGAGCCTCTTTTTTGGGAGATGGGGAGAGGGATCTGTTTCTCACCAATATTAGTTTAAAACAAATAACATGACGTACTGTGTCATCGAAAAAAAACAAGGTCTAGCTCCTAGTGAACCTGCAAGCAGGGGGCCTTCAGGAAAGGAACCCTACGATCTCCTAGAGGCGACAGTCAATAACCCTTCTGCCCCAACCAGTTAATAGTCATAAGAGATAGCCAGGTGAAGGAGAGAGGTAGTCATTAGCTGGAGAACCATGAGCTAGACTCTCTAGAACAGGAATGGCTGAGTGAGTCAGAACAGGAGGGGCACATCTACAGAGTCTAGAGAAAAGTAATTAATAATAGGAAAGGGTGGAAAGATACAAGTTTCCCACACTGTAGGAGACCCACAGAAAGATGGGAGTCAAGAGCAGTCCTGTGCTTTTCTCTGAGACAGGTGTACACTGTACAGGTCCTGCAGTTTTCAGATAAAAAATGGAATGCTGCTGAACTACTGCAAAGTGAAATCAGCGTAAACACTGTGTGAGGCGATGGGACAGGGGTTAGGGCTAAAAACGAAGCTGTCTAAGCTGCGGTCCTGACCTGAAAGTGGCCGTCAGACCTGCACATTCCAGAGCACTGTCGGAGGGCCCGAGTGAAAGGGGACACCACTTCTGGCTGGGAGGGCAGAAAAGGCATTCTCCAATCCTCTCTTCTGGATTCCTAGCATGTCCTCTGTGTCCCTGCTCAGACCACCCCGTTCCAGGCACTTGCTCGTCTTCCGTATCTTTCTCTGTAATGTGAAATGGGAGCCTGAGAGAAGATCCTGTCCCACAGGTGTGAATTACAGGTGTCTAATAACTGGGTGGAATTATGTGCTGTGGAGGGCTCACTCTATTTTGGCCCAAGTGGGTAGAAAATAATTGGAGGAAAGGAGAGCTGATAAGATGGTAAGGGTAAGGGTGGTAAGGGTAAGGCGTTTTAATCAGAAGGTGTGAGCAAGGGTATCTCAAACTTAGTATGTGGCTTAAAGCAGGTGACAGGGAGAGTGTCAGTGCAGCCAAGGACCACAGGAAGGTAGCTGGGAGCGCTTTGCCAAATACATTAGTCTGCGTAATTAGAAAGCTAAAATCTTTTTCTACTATCTACTTAACTTTAACTACAGCTGATGAGGGAATCATGAATAACTAGACCACCCCTCAAAAAAGATGAGGCTGAATATCAAAGTATAGGGAAAGCTTTTGAATATCTTTTCTCCCCCAGGAACTTTATATGCTATATTTTCTTTTTAATTAATTAATTTTTAATTTTTTAAAAATTGACGTATAGTTGGTTAAAAATATTATATTAGTTTCAAGTGTACAATAAAGTGATTCAGTTTTTTTGGATATCTTCTTTAAGTTTGTTTTTGGCGTTTTGGTCTAAAAGCAATCAAGTAATAGAGAGATGCCATCCCAAAAAGGAACGTCTGTAGGAACCAGAGCAGTTGGGTCCAAGTATTCGTGATGCCTTTAGACCTAAAAAGAGAAAAGAGAAAAATCTATCCACCAGAATCTTAGTATTATGGTTTCACAGGAGTCATTTTTTAAAAATGCATGACTTCTACCTACTTTCACTGGGTTTATTTTGCACTTTCCTCCCACTTCTTAACTTGAATTATTAGTTCATTTACTTTAGTTTTTCTTATGCATTTCGGAGGATACACTCCTCCCTGAGAAAGTCTGGCTACTGCCTAGGGGATGATATTATGAAACTCTTTCTCACATGATTTGATGAGCATGTAGGGTTAAAAATCACTGGGATGCCTTCAAAGCAAGTGTTTTGAAGGCAGAGTAGAGGTAAACCCTAGTCTGGGCTTCCCTGGTGGCTCAGTGCTGCCAGTGCAGGAGACCCGGGTTCTGTCCCTGGGTTGGGAAGATCCCCTGGAGGAGGAAGTGGAAACCCACTCCAGTATTCTTGCCTGGGATATCCCCTGGACAGAGGAGCCTGGCAGGCCACCGTCTGTGGAGTCACAAAAAGAGTCGGACACGATTTGGCAACTAGACTACAAAAAACAAATCCTAGCTTGGCCAACTACCAGCATGACCTTGGGCAAGTCACTCACTCACTCTCAGTTTTCTCATCTGAAAAAACAGGAATAATAGTATTTACCTCACCTTGAGCTAAGTTACACAAAGTGGTTAGTAAAGGGTCTGGCACATGGAAATAATAAATACTGTTTATACACCCATTCAAACTAAACTGCTTAACACCAAGGTCAAAAGAAAATGGCCCAGTTCAAGTGACTGACTTGCTACAGTGTCATCTTTATATAAATAAGTCTCATATATTTTTTTAATTTAAAAACAATATAATTTTCTATACTAACAGATTAAAGGAAAAAATTGTATGATCACAAAAAAATGCAGAAAAAGCATTTGATAAATTTTAACATCTACTCTTAATACAAGTTCTTAGAAAACTTAGAGAACAGAACTTTAATCTGATAGAGAAGATCTATACAATATACAACTCTTAGAAAAAAGATGAGGCAGAGTGTTGAAAGTTTACAAGGCCAGGATGCCTACTATTACCACTTCGAGTTGACAATGAACTGGGTTACTGAGAGGGTAACAGGCAGGAAGGCCAGGGGTCTCCAAATAGAGGAAATAGGCTATAAGTGTCAGACATTTTTTCTCTCTCTCTTTAAACAGCCAGGAAACAAACTATTAGTGTTATATTTTTTCCCCTTCTCTATACAAATTTAAAAAGAGGTTTCTCTTAAAATTCTGTGTTGCCATGATGACACCTGGTTCCATATAAACGTAACTTTTCTCAAATTTTGAGCTAACCAATGCATTTTTCTGATGGAAATGTTTGTCTTAAGCTATGTCAATGAACTATGTATTTACCCTGCTGCTGCTGCTAAGTCGCTTCAGTCGTGTCCAGCTCTGTGCGACCCCATAGACGGCAGCCCACCAGGCTCGCCCATCCCTGGGATTCTCCAGGCAAGAACACTGGAGTGGGTTGCCATTTCCTTCTCCAATATGTGAAAGTGAAGTCATTCAGTCATGTCCAACTCTTCGCGATCCCATGGACTGCAGCCCACCAGGCTCCTCCATCCATGGGATATTCCAGGCAAGAGTACTGGAGTGGGGTGCCATCACCTTCTCCGATGTATTTACCCTAGACTCTGTCTTTCTTCAAGTCGGTTCTGCTTACGACTCAGAACTAATAGTTCACTCAGTCATGTCTGACTCTTTGCGACCCCATGGACTGCTGCACACCAGGCCTCCCTGTCCATCACCAACTCCCAGAGTTTATTCAAACTCATGTCCATTGAGTTGGTGATGTCATCCAACTATCTCATCCTCAGTCATCCCTTCTCCTGCCTTCAATCTTTCCCAGCATCAGGAGTCAAATGAGTCAGTTCTTTTCAAATGAGTCAGTTCTTCACATCATGTGGTCAGAGTATTGGAGTTTCAGCTTCAACATCAGTCCTTCCACTATTCAGGACTGATTTCCTTTAGATAGACTGGCTGGATCTTCTGGCTGTCCAAGGGACTCTCAAGAGTCTTCTCTAAAACCACAGTTCAAAAGCATTAATTCTTCGGCGCTCAGCTTTCTTTATAGTCCAACTCTCACATCCATACAAGACTACTGGAAAAACCATAGTTTTGACTAGATGGATCTTTGTTGACAAAGTAATGTCTCTGCTTTTTAATATGCTGTCTAGGTTGGTCATGGCTTTTCTTCCAAGGAGCAAGCATCTTTTAATTTCATGGCTGCAATCACCATCTGCAGTGATTTTTGGAGCCCCCCAAAATAAAGTCACTGTTTCCACTGGTTCCCCACCTATCTGCCATGAAGTGATGGGACCAGATGAAAAAGTTGGCTTAAAACTCAACATTCAGAAACATTCAGAAAACTAAGATCGTGGCATCTGGTTCCGTAACTGATAAGGGCTCAACAAACCTGTATGTTTTACTCATACATTGTTCTCCTCATCTATACTAATGAAACTATATATTTACTTGGAAACCTGCCTTTCTTCAAGATTCATGTCAATCGTTTTATGGCCTGGGATGACTCACCTGGTGCCAATGTTATGTCAAAATGCATGTTGTCGGTGAGGGCCTGGTGCCACCTGAATTTTGAGACATCTCCTTTCTCTAATTAACAGCTTGCTAATAGGTGCAGGGGGGCACTTTTTCTACCTTCTTCTGATGTCTATATCAGAAGCTTTCTCTATCTCTTTTATACTTTAGCAAAACTTTATTACACAAAAATAAAGCCCTATTAGTGAGCAAGCCTTATTACTGGCCCCAGATTGAATTCCTCTCCTCCAGAAGCCAAGAATCCTGGCGTCTCTTCACTGTTCAGCAACAACCTTTCATTACTAGCTAGTGCAGTGAAGGAAACTGAAAAGGTATATGGAGTTGAAAGGAAGAAATAAAACTGTCTATTCCTATAGGCAACCAGGTACCTAGAAAATGTAAAGGAATCTTTTAAATCATTAATGATGAATAATTAGATGAATAAACTATAAGAACTAAAAAATGAATTTACCAAGGTCACTGGCTATGAGGTCAGTAGACAAGCATCAACTATATTCATAGATTCTACCACCAAACAATAAAAAGGTGAAATATATATCACAGTGGGTCAGGACATACAAGAAATTCATTCACACAGAATTATTTATAACAGTTTAGAAAAGCTAGAGTTTTAAAAGTCCATCAGAAGGAAGATTTGTTAAATACATTAGGACACATCTATATAGTATTATGTACTAATGAATGAGTTCAATTTACATGCATAGACATGGGAAAATAGGCATATATGACAATAGACAAAACTATAGAAGAGTTTGTGTCTATATGTATATATATATATATGGTGGCTATAAAGTCAAACATCCAGTCCAATCTTATGTCTAGTTAAATGGAATTCATCAATTCCTTTCTATTGCTGGACAGTGGAATTTGGGGTCGAGGGCTACAAATGTTCTGCATGTCTTCATGATTTTTTTATTTAACTGGAGGAAAACTGCTTTATTCTGCCTTACAACAACACATTTAGTGATTCTTTCATTTAAATGTATTTATTCATTCATGAAAGGAATATTCACTCTGATTTACAGTGACCAATGATACACTGCAACATGTTAGTCCATAAATAAATGATTTCAGGGACATGAGAACAGTGCCCTAACCTCTCTATGTCTGTTCTCCCACTTCCTCTCAAAGAACTGGAGAGTTGGATGTTCAATTCGAGTCTTTTTGTTTTCATTAGAGGCTTCATATGCCAGTTGCACAATAGGTGTCATGTACTCCAACACTGTAATTTGGAGGGCTGGACTGCACACCTCCAAGCTGAGCTGTCATTGAGAAGTGAAGAGGCTTTCAGAAAGAGGTACTGGTGCTGTGGCATCTCCTATCACAAGTCAGCCTGAAAAGCAGCTTCAAAAGAACCATTCAGAGAGCCTGACAAGAGTCCACTGTGATTTTGGGGAGGGTTAACATCTGACTCACAAGTTTAAATACCAGTAGAGCTGCCTGAGAGGATCCATGGCTGTGCAGGAAACAGCACATACCTGCAGATTTATCCCAATGGAAGGATAAGGAAGCTGTCATTGTGAGCCTTACAGGTCTTGTGGAAGGGCACTGGTGTGCATGGGCTTAAAAGCAACCCCGCCCCAGAGGCCTAACTAAAGGGCAGAAGAAACCTAAATAAGAGGAAAACATCATCAACCCGAAGGGGGAACTGCAAGTGACATGCTGACTAAGGTTGAAGGAACCATCAAGGGAACTGTGGAAGGGAGATCCCTGGTGATGAGCGGTTTCTCAAAATCCACCAGGGACCCTTTGGAGAGAAAGAATCAACAATGGGTATGTTACTTCAACATCACCCAGTTGCCTGATCACAAGGGAGATCACGCCCTGCTTCCTTAACATATACTTCCGGCACCCCAAGGGGCCACAAGCAACTACTGCTAGTGAGCAGGGAACAAAGTTAGAAAGAGAGTGAAGACATCTACACCCTCTTCCCCATGGCGGCCTGCTGAGCCTTGGCTGAAGAACAGATGTACTGAATTTGATAAAAGTTCATAGTTTTAATAACTTTTATAACTTGACTGGACTTGACAATATCAGATAGTGACTGAACGACCTCTGGACCTGCTTTAGATTTTATCCAGGGCTAGGGTGAGTGGCAGACAATAATCCACGGGGGATTGGAGAGAGGTAAAAAAATAAAGCTGCTTTATGCTCCTCTCCTAGAAAGTCCAGCTTGTTTAATAAAACAGAAGGTGGAGTAACATAATATATTTAAGTCAGTTAGCAGTTGTCTGGCATAGTGTGCACCCAAGAAATATTATTTTTATTATTAAAACATAATAAAGTATCTTATTTTCCACTTTTAGAAGTAATACCACAAAAACAGAGGTGGTAATTAATCTTGAGCCAAAGAAAAAAAACTCAGTTGTAAAGCAGTCTGGCATTACTATAACCATTTACTTTCTGTGTATGCTTACATAAAGTCTAAATGTAAAGAGAAGCTTTTTCTATTTTTCTCACATTTATTATTTACACTGGCATTTGCTGAGTAGGGCCTAGTCATAGGACTTTTAGCTTTCATTGCACCCCAGAATCATCTACAGAACTTAAAAAAAAGAAAAAACCCCACATTCCTCTGCTTGAAGCAAGGCCTACCAGATTAGGATCTCTGGGTCTGGAAACCAAACGAATTTTAAGAAAGCTCCTCAGGTGATTCAACTGCAAAACTAGGGGTTGAGAATCATTGGGCTAGGTCAGTACAGCTCTTTTTCAAACTAGAAAGTAGCCTGCTAATCTTTCCTTCTAGTTGGGGCTACAGGGAGATTTTTGAAAAAAAGAAAAAAATTATCTAAATTAAATGACTAATTGACTCATTAATACAAATGAAATGAATTCATTAACTATTTACTGAGTACTCCCTCTGAGTACTGAGTGAGGCTCAGTATTAGATGTGGGACTTCAACTCTATCCTGAGAGTGTTCTCAGCCTACAAGCACGTGAGTTATTCAAATATGGCTACTCTTAACCTATCTGAGATACCAAGAGAAAAGCAACAAAGATCGATTCAAAACACTTACTTGCACAATACAATGGCATACAAGGACTCTCCCACGTGAATCATCCAGGCAAGCCAATAACTGAAACAAAAGTCAGCCTAGTTTAAGGTGATGGTCCTCTGCTGATGAGATCTAACAGAAAAACCTCCAAAAGAAAAGTGCTTTAATATGAATGGCAACCACTTTTAGAAGGCAACCATGGGCCTTCCAGGGAGACTGAAGCTGTAGGGTCCACATCCCATTTCTGGAGCTCTACTTACCAAACATGCACGAGGGTGTGATAATGCTTCAGCAAGTACTGAGTGAAGGGGCCCAGGGGTCCCAGGCTCTGATAAGGAATACTCTCAGGCCAGAAGACCATCCACTGAAAGAGAACCAGAGTGCTTTTAGATCACTTCAATGTATTTTTAACCAAGGCCATGAAATAATCCTGATTCTGCAAGAACAAATAACAGACCAAAGCAACTCTGAACCAAACCATACAGGCTTCAATTCTTGAATTCTATATTCTAAAAGCCATTTCAGCGGAAGATTTCTGCTAAGGAAACTATGTGGTTATCAGACTTAGTGCCCAGATTAGCTGACTTCTGTTCTTACTGAATTCCACAATGTAGTAGTCAGTCTGCAACCCACTGTTTTGGGTATCTTCTTGTGGCTCAGCTGGTAAAGAATGCGCCTGCAATGCGGGAGACCTGGGTTCAGTCCCTGAGTTGGGATGATCCCCTGGAGAAGGGAAAGGCTACCCACTCCAGTATTCTGGCCTGGAGAATTCTATACAGTCCATGGAGTCGCAAAGACTCGGACACGACTGAGCGACTTTCACTTTCACTGTATTTTTGAAATGAATTCTGTCTCTCAAAAAAAGTTGCTGCTTATTTCAGTAGAGATTGTCTTCTTGATTTTACATCTATGGCATAATATGCACATCCTCTCTATCCCTTCTTACCACTTAAATTCTACCCAACCTTTTAGGTTTATCCCCATTTCCCAAGCAATTCCAACTGCCTCAGACATTCTGCTTTGGAAGCCCTGTCTGGACTTGGCAGGCCTAGAACTTGGCCTCTTTCTCCTCTAGTTCTACTCAGACCTGAATAAGTCCTACTAACCTTGGAGACGCAAAGGCAGGATCATTTCCAGGCGAAAATCCTAACAAGCCCAGCGAACTTCCGCTTACGCCAATTACCTAGGCAACCGCCAGCCGCGCAAGCGCAAGACCTCCCTCCTCCCCCCTCCCCAAGTGCCCCTGGCTCTACGGGAGCCTGGCGGGCCAAAACAAAAGCGCCGCGCCGTGCTACACCTTACCCCGCAACATCCCAGCACCAGGACCGTGACCAGCGAGGGCAGGGGTCTGGCTACACGGAAGTAGGAGGCAGCAGCCCCGCCAGCCTCCGACTTCGCCACCATTTTGAAAGATCTAGTCACCTAGTCATGGGGTGGGGAGAGAAAGCGTGGGCAGCTGCTTTCTCAAGATCTCAACACAGGCCAAAGGCGCCGACAGACGAGTGCGCCTGCGTTTTCTTCCCGGGTCTAGTCCCCTGGCTCAGGGCTCGCCAGAGCCGCGATTGCGCCTGCGACCTCTCCACGGCTCCAGGTGGGATTTTGCACCTCCAGGCAGCACTCCAACCCCTCGCCTAGCCTTCCTCGGCCCGCTGTCCTTACCGTGTAATAGCCAAAAGAAAGGATGATGACAGTAACCCAGAACAGACCGCTCCTCTGGAAGTAGGCCTTATCTCCTCTTGCCTTCCCCATCGCTGCAGCACACATTATGGGATGTCTGGCAGGCCACCGCCAGTGCGTGGGGAGGTAAAGGCAAAGCTGGGGCGGGACCGTGGCAAAAGCTCCTCCCTTCTCTCTGCTAAGGGAGGAGGGTCTGTGGGCTTGAAACTTGGTAACAGCCCCCACCCACTCTGGCCTGGTGGGCTGGTCATCATCTTGCAGGGGAGACCCATTGGTCCTCTCCATGACTAAAGATGTATGGATCCATGTGGCACAGCACTTATGAGCAGTGTTGGTGGGCAGATAGAAAAAGTGAAAAGGTAGCTTAGTTGTGTCCAACTCTTTGCAACCCCATGGACTATACAGTTCATGGAATTCTTCAGGCCAGAATCCTGGAGTGGGTAGCTGTTCCCTAGAATCCTGGAGTGGATAGCTGTTTCCTTCTCCAGGGGATCTTCCCAACCCAGGGATTGAGCCCAGGTCTCCTGCATTGCAGGCAGATATTTACCACCTGAGTCACCAGGGAAGCCCAAGAATATTGGAGTGGGTAGCCTATCCCTTTTACAGCAGATATTCCTGACCCTGGAATTGAACTGGGGTCTCCTACATTGCAGGCGAATTCTTTACTAGCTGAGCTACCAGGGAAACCGTTTAAGTCCTAGCTCTGCCATTATCATTTTGTGTAAGCTTGTTGTTTTTCAGTCACTAAGTTGTGTACAACTCTTTGTGACCCCATGGACTGCAGTGAAGGAGGGAACAGACAGAACAGGCTCCATCTTGAAAGCAGGACTCTATCTTGGGCTGGACTATGGACTTTGAGCTATATGCCCAGATCTATGGAAATGGCATACCAACAGGAAAACCAGACCCCCACCCTCCCCAGCCGATGGAACAGCCCCAGAGCTCGTACCTAGACTCTCTGTTGCCTAAAAGAATATCCTAATTATCTGTGTAACCTAATAAAATAATAAATTCTATTATTCTTACTGGGGTATGACCACAGGCCTACTGATAATTGTCCATTGTTAACTACCTAGGCTTAAGGCATATGAATCATGGGTTAACTTTGATTATATCTTTCTTTTCCTTTGTTCAGGCTAGTTTCAGGGAATATAGGGAGGTGGGTTTGGGCACGCACACTTAAGGTATATAAGGTTTTCATAAAATTGGTCGAGGTCCTTGGCTAAGAGGAGACTCTGCCTTGGGCCCACGGGTATAATAAACTGTACTCTACTATCTACATTGTCCTTCTAAGTGAGTTTGTTTCCTGAAATGCGTGTCTACAACGGCAGCACACCAGGCTTCCCTGTCATTCACTGTCTCCTGGAATTTGCTCAAACTCATGTCCATTGAGGTGGTGATGCCATCCAACTATTTCATTCTCCGTTGCCCACTTCTCCTCCTGCTCTCAGTCATTGCCAGCATCAGGGTCTTTTCCAAGCTGAGACTATTATCTAACCCATTTATTCCTTAGTTTCTTTATCTGTAAAGTAGGGACATATTGGTTCCTACCTCAGAGATGTGGATGAATTAAATATCAGAACTTGTAATAAAGGTGAGGTGAAGTCGCTCAGTCGTGTCCGACTCTTTGCGACCCCGTGGACTGTAACCTACTAGGCTTCTCTGTCCATGGGATTCTCCAGGCAAGAATACTGGAGTGGATTGCCATTCCCTTCTCCAGGGGATCTTCCTGACCCAGGGATCGAACCCGGGTCTCCTGCATTGGAGGCAGACGCTTTAACCTCTGAGCCACCAGGGAAGCCCCCTTGTAATAAAAGCATTGTAAAACAAGATGTTGCCCATCATCCAGCTGTACAAGGATCACTGCAGTTGCTGACCTAAAAGGAACTGAGGATGAAGAACATGATGATCCACTTAGTGCTTTGAGGAAACAGGCAAAACAGGCCATTAGATAATCAGATATAGTTCCGGGAGAAAACCTTTGACTGTGTGGATCACAATAAACTGTGGAAAATTCTGAAAGAGATGGGAATACCAGACCACCTGACCTGCCTCTTGAGAAACCTATATGCAGGTCAGGAAGCAACAGTTAGAACTGGACATGGAACAACAGACTGGTTCCAAATAGGAAAGGGAGTAAATCAAGGCTGTATATTGTCTCCTGGCTTATTTAACTTACGTGCAGAGTACATCATGAGAAACGCTGGGCTGGATAAAGTACAAGCTGGAATCAAGATTGCTGGGAGAAATATCAATAACCTCAGATATGCAGATGACACCACCCTTATGGCAGAAAGTGAAGAGGAACTAAAAAGCCTCTTGATGAAAGTGAAAGAGGAGAGTGAAAAAGTTGGCTTAAAGCTCAACATTCAGAAAA
>SJYX01004221.1:0-21503 GCA_006410675.1 Oreotragus oreotragus | reverse complement strand
TGGAAAAGACTCTGACACTGGGAGGGATTGGGGGCAGGAGGAGAAGGGGACGACCGAGGATGAGATGGCTGGATGGCATCACGGACTTGATTGACGTGAGTCTGAGTGAACTCCAGGAGATGGTGTTGAACAAGGAGGCCTGGCATGCTTTGATTCATGGGGTCGCAAAGAGTCGGAAACGACTGAGCGACTGAACTGAACTGATGAACAAGACTTCTGTAAATGTAGCCTACAAGTCCTGTCACCTGGTGTTACTATCTCCTTTGATAGTGAAATGACAGTATCTTAAAATTCTATCCCAGACTTTGGGAGAATCAGGATCACTTCCAGTCTATATAGCAAATGATTTTTCAGGATGAATTTGTGATCGTCTAAGTCTGTATACCAATTCTGCTGCATTAGTTCAATATGTTATCCAAGTGCCATTACAGATTGTCTGCAACTAGACAACACCCTAATATCTATATGCCCAAAATATAAGGCCTGTGTTGAAGGTTCATGACAATGGAAAGCATTTTTCATGGTGGCAGAAAGAATATTACCCTGCACAGGGAAATTTTCAGGCAGCATATCATGTAAGGTTTAGTCCAGAATCTTAGAGTCTTTTTGTCTCTTATTGTCACTCTTCTCTGACTTACTCCATTTCCCCCGTTCTGGTGTTCTCTTAATGACCATGTTTCAGATGGCCTTATCGATTATTCACAGGAATCTCTTTGCTTCCTTTAAGTCCATATCCTTACTGGGAGTGAGAATATCTTGCTTCTCACATCAATCCAATACTCATTCCAAATGTAGATTTAATTCATTAAGAAATATCTTTTTGTTTTTAATATCAGTAGACTTTACTTTTCAAAACAGTTTATTATTTACAGAAATATTAGGCAGATAGGACAAAGAGTTCCCATTACCCTAGCAGTAATATATTACAGTTAGAGGGCATATTTGTTACAATTAATGAACAAATACTGATTTTTATTAAAATTCATAGTTCCAATTTCCTTTTTCCCTGCTATTCCTGGACATGCTGTACTTAGTTATTACATTTCCTTAGGGCCCCTCTGGCTGTGATAATTCCTCAGATTTTCATTGATGACCTTGACAGTTTTGAGGAATACTGGGTTGAGTATATTGCACAGGACCCTCAGGTGGAATTTGTCTAATGTTTGCTTCATGATTACACTGGAGTTAATCATGGGAATGGACATCAGTCCCTCCAATGACACCCAGGACTGATCTCCTTTAGGATGGACTGTTTGAATCTCCTTGCAGTCCAAGGGACTCTCAAGAGTCTTCTCCAACACCACATTTCAAAAGCATCAATTCTTCAGTGCTCAGCTTTCTTCACAGTCCAACTCTCACATCCATACATGACTACTGGAAAAACCATAGCCTTGACTAGATGGACCTTTGTTGGCAAAGTAATGTCTCTGCTTTTTAATATGCTGTCTAGGTCGGTCATAACTTTCCTTCCAAGGAGCAAGCGTCTTCTAATTTCATGGCTGCAGTCACCATCTGCAGTGATTTTGGAGTCTCCCAAAGTAAAGTCATCCACTGTTTCCACTGTTTCCCCGTCAATTTGCCATGAAGTGATGGGATTGGATGCCATGATCTTAGTTTTCTGAATGTTGGGTTTTAGGCCAACTTTGTCAATCTCCTTTTTCACTTTCATCAAGAGAATCTTTAGTTCTTCTTCTCTTTCTGCCATAATGGTGATGTCATCTGCATATCTGAGGTTATTGATATTTCTCCATCTTGATTCCAGCTTGTGTTTCTTCCATTCCAGCGTTTCTCATGATGTACACTGCATATAAGTTAAATAAGCAGGATGACAATACACAGCCTTGACATACTCCTTTACCTATTTGGAACCAGTCTGTTGATCCATGACCAGTTCTACCTGTTACTTCTTGAACTGCATACAGATTTCTCAAGAGGAAGATCAGGTGTTCTGATATTTTCATCTCTTTAAGAATTTTCCACAGTTTGTTGTGATCCACACAACAAACTATGCTTTGGCATAGTCAGTAAAGCAGAAATAGATGTTTTTCTGGAACTCTCTTGCTTTTTCCATGATCCAGAGGATGTTGGCAATTTGATTTCTGGTTCCTCTGCCTTTTCTAAAACCAGCTTGAACATCTGGAAGTTCATGGTTCACGTATTGTTGAGGCCTGGCTTGGAGAATTTTAAGCATTACTTTACTAACATGTACTGCGCAATAGTTTGAGCATTCTTTACCATTACTTTTTTTGGGACTGGAATGAAAACTGACTTTTTTCAGTCCTGTGGCCACTGCTGTGTTTCCCAGATTTGCTGGCATATTGAGAGCAGCACTTTCACAGCATCATCTTTAAGGATTTGAAATACCTCAAGTGGAATTTTGTCACCTCCACTAGCTTTGTTCATAGAGATATTTCCTAAGGTCCATTTGACTTTACATTCCAGGATGTCTGGCTCTAGGTGAGCGATCATACCATTGTGATTATCTGGGTCTTGAAGATTTTTTTTTTTTTTTTTAAGCACAGTTCTTCTGTGTATTCTTGCCATACCTTCTTTATATCTTCTGCTTCTGTTAGGTCCATACCATTTCTGTTCTTTATTGAGCCCATCTTTGATTGAAATGTTCTCTTGGTATCTCTAATTTTCTTGAAGAGATCTCTAGTCTTTCCCATGCTACTATTTTCCTCTATTTCTTTGCAGTGATCACTGAAGAAGACTTTCTTATCTCTCCTTGATATTCTTTGGATCTCTGAATTCAAATGGGTATATCATTCCGCTTCTCATTTGTTTTTGGCTTCTCTTCTTTTCACAGCTATTTCTAAGGTCTCCTCAGACAGCCATTTTGCTTTTTTGCATTTCTTTTTCTTGGGGATGGTCTTGATCCCTCTCTCCGTACAATGTCATGAACCTCTATCCACAGTTCATCAGGCACTCTGTCTATCAGATCTAGTCCCTTAAATCTATTTCTCACTTCCACTGTATAATTATAAGGGATTTGATTTATGTCATACCTGAGTGGTCTAGTGGTTTCCCCTACTTTCTTCAATGTAAGTCTGAATTTGGCAATAAGGAGTTCATGATCTGAGCTAGTAGGCTCCCAGTCTTGTTTTTGCTGATTGTATAGAGCTTCTCCATCTTTGGCTGCAAAGAAAATAGTCAATCTGATTTCAGTGTCAACCATCTAGTGATGTCCATGTGTAGAGTCATCTCTTGTGTTGTTGGAAGAGGGTGTTTGCTATGACCAGTGTATTATCTTGGCAAACCTCTGTTAGCCTTTGCCCTGTTTCATTCTGTACTCCAAGGCCAAATTTGCTTCTTACTCCAGGTGTTTCTTGACTTCCTACTTTTGCATTGCAGTCCCATATAAGGAAAAGGACATGTTTTTTGGCTGTTAGTTCTGGAAGATCTTTAGGTTTTCATAGAACCATTCAACTTCAGCTTCTTCAACATTACTGGTTGGGGCATAGAGTTGTATTACTGTGATATTGAATGGTTTGCCTTGCAAAGGAACAGAGATCATTCTGTCATTTTTGAGATTGCATCCAAGTACTGCATTTTGGACTCTTTTGTTGACTATGATGGCTACTCCATCTCTTCTAAGGGATTCTTGCCTAGGCTAGTAGATATAATGGCCATCTGAGTTAAATTCACCCATGCCAGTCCATTTTAGTTAGCTGATTTCTAAAATGTTGATGTTTATTCTTGCCAACTCTGTTGACCACTTCTAATTTGCCTTGATTCATGGAACTAACATTCCAGGTTCCTATACTAAAAAGTCACTCTTTTCATCCCCTTTCCATCCTGTACTCTTTGGAAGAAAGTCATTATGTGAGGCCCATACTTAAATAGGGAGTTATATTCCTTTTCAATTAGGATGGAATATCTACATAATTTATTTGGAATTATTTTGTACTAATATTTCTTGCTTTTCCCATATTTATCAATTTATTCAATAATTTATTTTATCAGAACGGATTTGTGGCTTTATTTTATGCGATGGGCTGTAAACTAATGTAACTGTATTTTTTTTTCTCAAAATCTTCCAACTTTGGCCATTGGGGGCTTTTTAAGGTTGTCCCTGGGACCCTTTGACATATGTCCATCAATGTAGGTGAGTTTTTAAATCACTTCTTCACTTTAATAAATTATTTTTGTGACTATTTAATATGGATTTTGTTCTGTTTAAACATACATGTATATACACATACACACACAAAGAGAGGCAAACACAAAGAGATATTTTCATTATAATAGAGTTAATTTAAGCAGCAGTTGGAAAGGAGGATTATCAGTTATGAGATACTTAATCATTCTCAACTAATGGATATAAAACCAACTCAAATCATATTACTATGATACATGTGATAATTTTTGAATGAAGAAAACTTTTTTATATGTCTATTTGTAAATGAGTACTCAAAGAGAGGGGAAGAAAAGAATAATTACTGATTTCAAGATTGCAAACAATTTTGTCCTACCTCACCTCTGAGCTGCAGAGTCCAAGAATACAAGATCACAGACTGCACTTATGGGTTTTGATTCATTTTAAAAGTTTGACATAAGAGAGTGAAGCATAAAACAAAAGCTATGTTCTACTTGTGCACATTTCACATCATCATTGACTCATGTAGATTACTTACTAATTATAATGAATGATTAATTTTATTTCTTATACCAATATATAAAAATTAACAATAAGGTAAGCATTATTATTCTTTTTCCTTCATTTCTTTTTTTTTCTTTTTTTTTTATTAGAGCTTCCATTTTACTTTATTTTTCATTACAGTACTCTATTGGTTTTGGCTTATTTAATCTGGTGATTTTAATAAAAGACAACTCAGTCATCTGAATAATTAAGGGCACAGATTACTTCATCAGTAACTGTTGGCAGCAGTTATTTAGTAATACCCACATATGGATATAAGATATTCTCATATTATTCTGAATTATATATCTGGTATCAGTTATTTTCACTCAAGTATTTGCAAAGTACAACTGAGTAACCAATAAGTGCTAGAAATAATGTCCGTTATGTCAAAGAAACAGTACACATGACTACATTTCTGACAGGAAAACACATTTTTTAGATGTATTTTCTCAGCTCTACATATCTATGTCAGTAAAAAGGCAGCCTCATTCTTAAAAAAAAAGATGACCAATTAGTTTAGTGTCATTCTACTATACTTCCCCCTTGAAATCCATAATTATTTCCTGACTAATTTAAATATTCAGTCACATATTCAAATAATGTTTGCTATTCTGATGTTAGCAAGTACTCAGAATTTCCAGTGGGGATAAATTCAAAGAAGTTTTCTCTTCTCTCCCAATAAATCATGTCCAGAGAAGTCCCATATTTTGGTTTTCTCTTGTACCATTTAGGAGCTGAAGGTTTGGAGTCAGTTAAACCTGATTCAATCACTTACTTGTGATCTTTTCTAAGTTACTAAACCTTTTAGCACTCCAGTTTCTTTGCCTGTTAAATGGCCTCATTAGGAGCTTTATAAGGATTAAATGTTGTAATCTGTGCAAAGCACATAGTGCAATGCCAGAAACCTTCATTGTAAACTCTCCATGGGAGGTCAACCATGTAGAGAAACTGTGTGATAAATGGTAGTTATTTTTCTTATCATCAGGATCATTATTATTCAAAACACTCTGCTCAGCTGCTCACAGCCAGACTTAACGAACAATTGTTCAAGAAGAACATTCCTCAAGGTTTGCTTGAGACTACATGATCACCCTATACTGCAGAGAAAATGAAAGGGCTTTTATTTAATTTCTAGGCTGCTTTGGAAACATAAAATCAGAGGCAGAGGGTGAAGGAGAGATGGACTGCTGAATAAGACCCTCAGATTTGTAGAAGACTTAGAATATCTAATGTGATTCATACAATTTTAACAGATTTGAGTTCTACTCAGTACATAGAAATAGGAAGACAAAACTAGACCAGGGGAACTCTGCATAATTTTAACATGTTCTGTCCCTGAAAAACACTAGACAGATGAGTATTCTTGAAAGAAGCTGTTTCATGTGCTAAAATCTAAAATATGAGATTTATGTCAGAAGGTTAATATTCAAAAGAAAGTGCTCAACAGATGCCATCTGAATCAAAATATATCAATGCTTGTTAGGTAACGTACTGGGGGCTGTCCTGATGGCTCAGTGGCAAAAAGTTCACCTGTAATGCAGGAGACCCGGATTTGATCCTTGGTTCAGGAATATCCCCTGAAGAAGGAAATGACAACCCACTCCAGTATTCTTGCCTGGGATATCCCATGTACAGAGGATCCTGATGGTCTGCGTGTCATGGAGTTGCAAGAGAGTCAGACATAACTTAATGACTAGCCAACCACCACCACAAGGTAATATATTAGGATTAAAGCCCTAAAGTTAAACAACAGTGTCACAAACAGTGGCTAGAAGGAAATTTTTAGATTAAGTTTTCAAACATTATTATGCATAGATCCAATTTAGTGGTAGATAGGATCTTTAAAAAATTGTATGGAGCAACAAAGGTAGATGTTTAGAATCCAGAAAATCCGGGTAGATCTCCCATGCTGGACCCACTTTCCATTTATTAATATATTTATTTCATATATATAAAAAGAATTTGATAACCAGTTGTTTAGCAACACATACTATAAAAATTTGAAAAGCCAATAACGTAACAAATTACACAAGCCTTTTGGAGAAAAGCAACATGAAGAAATGGAGCCTAGGATAGAACTCTGAAAGAGCAAAACAGAAGACAGTGTAATAGAAGCTAATTCCAAAGAAGGAGGAATACCCAAATATATGACTAAGTGGGGCAGGGGCCTGAAGGTTGGTACACACTCTGTCCTGAAAGAGCTGATCATATGAGCAAGAGTGAAGTAGAGAAGGTAACAGTGAACCCAAAGGCCAAGCACCTTCAAGCAAGGATCAAAACATCAGACTTGAGGAGAAACACAACGGGCAGCTACTGCAAGATAATGAGAAGGAAGGTCATGTTGCTTTGAGGGAAATAATTCCAGTTGCTGAGGGTTGAATAAATTGAATAGGAGAGAGGTTGGAGACGGGTCTCTACCTTGAAGGCTGTCTCAGTAGCCCTGGCACATGGTAAATGATTTCCAGATAAAGATTGTGGCAGTGTGAATAATGAGTGGTTCTCACCAATGTCCCAAAGGGCATAGTAACAAGTACTGATGGACTGAGTGACAAAGTCAAAGGAGAGGGTGAGAAATCAAACATGATTTTATTCCTGTGTCTCTCTGAACTGTTCAGATACTGGTGTAAGAATGTTTCTGAACTAAAGGCTATGTTTTTGTCAAGAGGCATATAGACTCTGATAAATATAAATGCTAGAATATGGGAGTCAAAGAAGCTTTACATGTATATGAGCTCCTGGAAAATGAGGACAAATTACCTGGAGAATGAAAACATGTAGGAAAAAACTATACTGCAGATTTTAATATACCAGAGGACATTAGAAACATAAACCCAACTTCATTTATGTAATCAAACTAACTTCTAGATATTTTTTTTTTCCTTTTTTATGACCACTGCAGTGCTTTGGCATATGAAAGCTCAAAAACACTTGTTAAAGACCAGCATAAGCCTTGCTTACCTCTCTCTATTTCCATATGAAATATGGGGCAAATCATCAAGTAATTTGATTGAATAATTTGTGTTAATTAAAGAGTATCTATCTGTATGGGTGCACCTGAAGAAGGCTGAGCACCGAAGAATTGATGTTTTTGGACTAAGGTGTTGCAGAAGACTCTTGAGAGTCCCTTGGCCTGCAAGGAGATCCAACCAATCCATTCTGAAGGAGATCAGCCCTGGGATTTCTTTGGAGGGAATGATGCTAAAGCTGAAACTCCAGTACTCTGGCCACCTCATGCAAAGAGTTGACTCATTGGAAAAGACTCTGATGCTGGGAGAGATTGGGGGCAGGAGGAGAAGGGGACAACAGAGGATGAGATGGCTGGATGGCATCACTGACTTGATGGACGTGAATCTGAGTGAACTCCGGGAGCTGGTGATGTACAGGGAGGCCTGGCATGCTGCAATTCATGGGGTCGCAAAGAGTCGGACACGACTGAGCAACTGAACTGAACTGAACTGACCCACCTCATAAAAACGCTAAAGAAAATGTTGAATCAGGGAATTAACTTCAAAGATGTGTAAGATTCTCTCTCTAATTATCAGCTAGCAGGTTTTTCTCAGTTAAACAAGTCTCCCTATTGACTAAATCATTTGTGTTTTTCCTTTTTATCCTTAAGTGAGTTAACTGAAACTCAACTTATACTTTTATGAAAAAATACTCTTTTTCTAGAACATACTACACTTAGCTCAAAAAGAAAATCTTCTCTTTTCTTTATTTAATGGAAAAATGTTTATAGGGACTCACGTTTTTTAAAGAATATTGTGAGGTAAATTAATATTTTAAAAGTCAGATTATTGGGACATCTGGGTTTTGAATGTCAAGGCAACTTGTATTTTGTACTTTGTCTTCTCTAAGTATTTCTTATTTCTCCTCAGTGCACCTACTATGTTCCAAAAGACAAAAGAGGAGACAGGGACAGTTGTTTTGATCTTCATTTTTAAAGGCATCTGAGAAAGGGAATTAAAAGGAGTCCTAGGGAGAGAATATATATTTATTGCATTCTAATACAATAATTTTTGCAAACAATACTGGGTCAACCTGGAAATTCTACTCCCTTTAATATGCTAATTAAAATATGATACAGTCCTCTTACATTTTGATAAAATTATAACACAATCTTACTTCACACAATCTGAATTATCTTTGAAATTTTTATAAATATTTTCCTGGAAAGGAAAAAGAATCTCCTGAGGTATTAATTTTGTTACAGGTCTCTTAATGAAATACATGAAATAATAATTAGTTATATCAAAAATCTATATCTTTTGCTAATATCTAAATGTAAATTAGTTATAATGAAATCTCTATCTCACTGAGTTATGTCATCTGTCTTAACAAATGAAATATTTTAAATAAAGCTAATTACAGTGTAAAATCACCTGGAACTTATAAATTAACTTAAGAGGATGAAAATGGGGAGAAAATAAAATATCTCTATATATCTATTTCAGTGCCTTTTCTAAAGCAATAGCTATATCCTCTAAGAACTACACAACTGCCAACCAAGCAGCCGCCTTTTCACTGCTACAGCTTTGAGTGGACTTTTGTATATATTTTTCTGCCCTTGCTTCTTCAGTCCTAAACATGGTGATTTTTCCTGTTCTCTTCACCCTGCCTACATCTCTGCCATGTGTTCTGTCTCCTTCATCACTGAACCTGCTGGGATCCTGACTGAAAGTCACCGGTACTAGAATTAGCCTCCAGAAAGTTTATAGGTATAGCGCAGGCAGCGGCTGCAGCGGCTGGCGCACGAAGGGCAGGCGGCAGCAGCAGTGGCCGGCACACTAAGCCTGGCCGAGAGCTACCCCGCATCAGAGGTCAGGGGCGGTGGCCGAGAGCTACCACGCATCAGAGGTTAGGGGCGGTGGCCGAGAGGATCTAGCCCACATCTAAGGCCAGGGGCGGCGGCCAGGAGGAGCCATCCCAGGTCCGAGGCCAGGGGCGGCGCCTGGGAGTTCCAACCCCACACCCAAGGAGTGGTGGCTGTGCGGGCACAGGAGGGCCTAGAGGAGCCATCCCACGTCGAAGGTCAGGAAGGGTGACGGGAGGAGGTACCCTTCATCCAAGGTAAGGAGCAGCAGCTGTGCTTTGCTGGAGCAGCCGTGAAGAGATACCCCACGCCCAAGGTAAGAGAAACCCAACAAAGATGGTAGGTGTTGCAAGAGGGCATCAGAGGGCAGACACACTGAAACCATACTCACAGAAAACTAGTCATTCTAATCATACTAGGACCATAGCCTTGTCTAACTCAGTGAAGCTAAGCCATGCCCGTGGGGCAACCCAAGATGAGCGGGCCATGGTGGAGAGGTCTGATAGAATGTGGTCCGCAGGAGAAGGGAATGGCAAACCACTTCAGTATTCTTGCCTTGAGAACCACATGAACAGTATGAAAAGGCAAAATGATAGGATACTGAAAGAGGTACTCCCAGGTCAGTAGGTGCTCAATATGCTACTGGAGGTCAGTGGAGAAATAACTCCAGAAAGAATAAAGGGACGGAGTCAAAGCAAAAACAATACCCAGCGGTGGATGTGACTGGTGATAGAAGCAAGGTCTGATGCTGTAAAGAGCAATATTGCATAGGAAGCTGGAATGTCAGGTCCATGAATCAAGGCAAATTGGAAGGGGTCACAAAGGAGATGGCAAGAGTGAACATCGACATTCTAGGAATCAGTGAACTAAAATAGACTGGAAGGGGTGAATTTAACTCAGATGACCATTATATCTACTACTGCAGGCAGGAATCCCTCAGAAGAAATGGAGTAGCCATCATGGTCAACAAAAGAGTCCAAAATGCAGTACTTGGTTGCAGTCTCAAAAATGACAGAATGATCTCTGTTCGTCTCCAAGGCAAACCATTCAATATCACAGTAATTCAAGTCTATGCCCCAACCAGTAGTGCTGGAGAAGCTGAAGTTGAACGATTTGCTTTGCTCAAATGCCATGATTAGCTTCATGTGTTAGTGATAAAAAGGAAAATACAAATCAAAAATAAAGCAGAGCAAGTAAAAATGACGTTAAAAATTTAGAAGACAGAAAAATGATAAAGCTAAAGACAAATCTCAAAACATAGGGGCCTTTTTTTCATATACTATTTTGGAATTGATATTCTATTAAAGTCATAATTCAAATTTTAGTAGGAACATAAGTAGAGAAAGAGGAAATTTTTTAAAATGCAATAAAAAGTGTATATGTCATACACAATATAAACGTATATGCATATAATAAATGTACATGAATATATTTTACATTTCCATATATACATGTATGAAGTGAAGTGAAGTCGCTCAGTCGTGGCTGACTCTTTGCAACCCCGTCCACTGTACTCCGCCAGACTCCTCTGTCCATGGGATTCTCCAGGCAAGAATACTGGAGTGGGTTGCCATTTCCTTCTCCAGGGGATCTCCCTAACCCAGGGATCGAAAAGAACTGTTTGTGAATCAATTAAATGTAAACAACAGTCTAACAAAGTGGCTCCATTCTAAATTCTAGCATCTTCTTTTCTTTTTAAATTTTATATATTTTATGTCTTTGTTGCTGCACATGGACTCTCTAGTTAAGGTGAGTGGGGAGTACTCCTCATTTCAGTACACAGGCTTTTTACGCAGTGGCTTCTCTTTTTGTGGAGCACAGGTTCTGGGCTCACAGGTTTCAGGCTGTGGCTAACAGGCTCTAGAATGTGGGCTCAGTAGTTGTGGCCCACAAGTTGTGCTGAGGCATATGGGACCTTCCCAGACTAAGGATCAAACCTGTACCCCCTGCATTGGCAGGAGGCTTCTTAACCACTAGACCACCAGGGAAGCATTGCATCACTTTAAAATTCTATGTTCCTTGAGAGTGTTGAGTTTCTGATTATTTATGAACCTGGTTCATTATTTTAAATGTAACCTAGATAAAACTGTCTTCTTCTTGTATTAAATCTAGTTTCAGCCTAGGAAAATAAGAGCTGTCTTTCAAAAACATTAAAAAGCTGTGGAAATCTTTGGTGGGGCTTTTGTTAGAACATCAAGGAGGAGATGACATAGCATATCATATAGCATTATTTCTTTAAAAACATCACTAAACATTTATTCTTGCTAAAGTTGCACTCATAATGGCAACCTCGTATATCTCTTTCCTCTGTGTGCCCTACTCACACTTACTCTGTTTCACTTTATTTCAGATCCCTTTGACCCTTCCATGCCTTTGCTTCTATTTCTCTATAATTCTTCCTCATATACAAAGCACAGTATTGAGGCTCAACATTTCAGGCAGAATTTGGCCGGGTGATTGTTGGGTTTCATGCTATGTCAACTGGACGTCAATCAGTGGTATTTAGCTGGTCTACTCTGAAAGATCCCAAAGTCTTACATATATATGACTCCTCAGCAGTGATGGAGGGAAAGCTAAACTTCCCTGGCTCTGCCTTTCCATGTGGTCACAGAGTTTCTCTATACAGTCTGTCCAGTTCAAGAGTCAACTCCCTACATGGCAACTCAACTAAACACTTCTAGAGTCTCAAGAGGAAGCTGCAAGACCTTTTATACGTAGTATATAAATTAACATCATTTTCTCCCATTCCCTCCATTCCATTGTATTGATATCTACATTCCCTACATATTCCCTGGACTGCAAAATAACCATATATTCATTTAGTGGTCATGTCAAAAGTTAGGGACCATTTTTTATTCTGATCCTTTTACTCTCCAAGTCTCATCAGTAAGATTAAATAGATTTTAACTTTTAATGGAGACTATTCCCAGCTGGCATCTTGCTGCTTAACTTGTCTTATTTTCCCTCTGGTGTCCTTCAGTCTACCCTAGATAAAATTCTCAGAAACAAGAATGACTGAAAATCCCATGGTATTTTGTTCACTATATAACCTATAGATTGACTTATACCTATCTATCAGTCTCGCTATCCTGTAGGCAGAATCCTAAAATGGCCCCCAAGATTTCCACACCCTGCTATATATGCCTTGTTCAATTTCCTTCCCCTAGGTGTGAGTGATACTTATAAATTTCCTTTGAAGATAAAAGTAATGGTTTATCCCTTCATGATTATCTTATATTACAACAAAGATGAGAAGATTTTTCAGGTGTAACTAATATCTTTAATTAATTACTAAGAGATATTTTCCTAAATAGTCATGACCTAATTACATGCTCTTGAAAAGAAATATGTTCTCTTGCTGACCAAGAAGAAGCAAGGAGCTTTAGTATGAATTCTAATGGGGAGAAACAGCCTCTAGGAATTGATGACCTCAGTCTTAAAATTGTAAGAAACTCAATTCTGAGTTTGAATAAACTTAGAAGACTCCTCATTCCAGATAGGATCACAGACTGGTCAACATCCTGACTGGGAAAGACTGAGGGCAGGAAAAGGGTTTGACAGAGGATTAGATGATTGGATGGCATCATTGACTCAATGGATATGAGTTTGAGATGGTGAAGGACAGGGAAGCCTGGCACGCTGCAGTCTATGGAGTCACAAAGGGTTGGACACAAATAAGTGACTGACCAACAACAAGACCTTGATCAGAGGAATTAGTGCTTCAATTTCTTTCAGGTGGGAGCTGTGAAATAATGAAGGTGTGTTGCTTTAAGAGGTTAAGTTATTTAACAATTTCAATTTAAAATATTTCAGTTTAAAATATTTCAATGGGTTTCCAGGGCCCTTGAGATAAAGTCTTCAGTATAGCTTACAAGATGCTCCCTGCAGAGGGCTCTGACCCTCTCTCTAGCCTTCCCTCTTACAGGTTCTCTCTTGATGCACAGGGGCCAGTTATTCAAGGTTTCTTTCATTTTTTTCACAACTCAGACTCTCTCTTGCCTTCACGGTTTTACACTCATCTGATCAACTCCACCATCTCACTGATACCAGTCTGATAAAAACCACAGTCAACTTTTTCCTGAATTGCTCTAATCATCTCCAACTGATCCCCATGCCCTTTCCCCTTCACACTCCCACTACAGCCTGCATGAAAGAGTTGTTAGACTAAAAATGTTAAAATATAAGTCAGATAAAAACCCTACTCCACTCAGAACTTCACAAAGTCTCTCATTTCTCTTTGGTTTTTTACTTTGGTAAAAACCATAGTTGTCAAGATGGCTTCAAAGACGGCGCACAGTCTGATCCTCTATTGCCTCTCTAATCTAATTTCCTTCTGTTTTCCCTGCTAAGCTCACTTCGCTCTAGCTTCTTTTTTTTTTTTTTTCCTTTCTTTATATTTCAGCTTGTTCTGCCTGAGAGCACTATTGTACCTTCTACCTGAAATGCTCTTCCCACTGGTAGACACATACCTTATACTCTTATTTCTTTCTGGTCACTCAAATGGCAACTTACCAATGTGTCCTTTCTTGACCATGTTATTTGGAATAGCCACATCTCCCAGTACTTCTTAAATCTTTTCCCTTTTTTCTTCTCTATCCCACTTAGCATGGTCTCTAATTCTGTATTCACATGGTTGTTTTGGGTGCGTTTGTCCCCTAGAGTGTAAGCTCCCAGGAAGATATGGATGGTGGTTCCCATCACTGCTGGATCCCCAGTACCTAGATCTATGACTAGTACATAGTAGAAAGTGAATAAATGTAAAAAAGCTTTAACTAAAAAATAGCTTCACTAAAAAAAAATGGTTTCACTAATACAACATTGTAAATCAATTAAACTCCAATTTTAAAAATTCGATTATTTTTTCCTAACGCTCTCCTCTCCCTTTCTCTTCCAACTCCCAAAAAGCACACGTTTTTTAGTCTAATTAAATTTTATTAACCCCCCTATTTTTAGAATAGATCATGTCTCTCTAAAAAACATTTTTACATAACCCTATATGTAGCATAATTATATTTAGTTACACAACCCACTCCAGTATTCTTACCTGGAAAATCCTGTGGACAGAGGAGCCTGGAGGCCTGCTGTCCATAGGGTTGCAGAGAGTCAGACACGACTAAAGCGACTTAGCAGCAGCAGCAACTGCTGCTACTAACTAACTGTTACTTAAAATTGTCAAATGTGCATCCAAAAAGATAGGTAAGTACCAGTATTCATTATTTGATCCTTTGTAACTGACATAGCACCTGGGACACACTATGTTAGCAGTAAGGTATATAGCATACAAAATACATAAGCAAACCAAATGGATGATTTTTTTTTTCTTTTCTTCAATTCCTCCCTTCAAACTGTTTTCCCTAGCAGGATGTCTAGCAGATAACTATTGCTAGGTACATATTTGTTGACGGATTCACCTGTTAATTGAAAGATCTTTTAAGTATACTGATTTACATAAAGATAAGGAGTTTTAGATATACTTCTGCTTTGTAAAACTAAATGCCTTTACATATTCATCACTAGAAAATAATAAGTGACTCATGGCCTCAAGTACCACAATAAACCTGAGAGGCAGAAATTGAACGTGAAAGAGAAACAACCAAACCATGAAGCAATGAGGTGGAGCCACAGATTTCAACCATGGATGGAGATACGTAGGTGTCTCCCTGATCAAAAAGACTATGTAAAAATTAAGGATTAAAAATGAACTATAATTTAGAAAGTATATTTGTATGAAATGAATGCTTCCAAGGTGTTAATCATGTTATTTTGAGATTAAAGAACACACACATACAGCTTAGGACAATGTAGCTTTCTTTTTAAAAAAAATTTAAATAACATTTTTCCTTTAGAGTTTTAAAATATATGAATTAGTAACAGACTGTGTTTATCATCAAAAGGATATGGTAACAATCTTCACTTCATTTGAAAAAAACATGGTATCTCTACTTTAAACACATTACCTGACATGCTGCTCTTATATGTAAAGCAATGAAGCACAGGATTCTGGGTCAAAGCTAAATTCCTCCATTACCAATCTCTGTCATAATTTGTTAAGATCTAACTTACAACAGAAGAGGAACATTTTCATTCTGTTTCGATTCCTTATAATGCCTCTATTCAGACTCCCTCAAGCTTCATAACAATTTAAATAAACCATTTAACCAATATTAGGGGCTTCCCTGGGGCTCAGACTGTAAAGAATCTGCCTGCAGTGCAGGAGACCTGGGTTCAATCCCTGGGTTGGGAAGATCCCCTGGAGAAGAAGCCACAATAAGAGAAGGTAGATAGAGCAAATGCCACTTCTTGATTCTCTTAATCATCGTTAAAGCTTCATTTTCTATGCAAAATTTTTTCCAATCTGTCATTAGGCTCTACAAATGAAAGAATTACAAGTGAAACCATAAGTATTTTCTACCTTAGTGCCAGACATTTAAGGAAGAGAAAAAGGAAAGGCTGTGGTTTGGGATAATAAAACCAGACTTCTTAGAATGTGAAAATGAGTGATGTAGTCTTATTTTTACTTTTCCTCACACCTATCCAATTCCATAGTCCCTTCTACACTTAATGAGTACCTTGAGTTTTCCCATCTAATTACCAACTGAGTTATTGTCTAACAGACAATGTACCACAAACTTGAACCTAATCAACGAAACTGAAGTGGGAAAATAATCAGTGTGAGGACATTGAAAGCAAAACTTACCAAGGGATGCAGAGATGACAGATCAAGGCTGAGTAGTATATGTCTGTCAAACACACACAACCGTGCTGTTCCTTTGAGGATTGTTATTTGGGGGCAAAGTGGGGCTTCATTAGGGAGTTAAGCTACATAGTAAAGGAAACATCTCTAACTTTCTACTTTCTCTAATAATTTTTTTTCAAAGAATTCAAGGAAAAATTGATTAGCATTTTGACTTTACAATGGCTTGAGGCCCTAGGTCAAAAGAACAGTCTCCATTAATGTTAGCTACTTTATAGATCTCATTACTAATCTTTATCCTTGCTTAAAAATATGATATGCCTTATTACATGAAATTGTGATTTATAAATGATAGCAATGTAAAAGTGTCACTAATTCATAATTTTAGAGAGTATAGCTCAACGAAATTTTCTCTGATATGCTTTATGAAAGAGGAAAAAATTCAAGCCCTTTAATTAATAACCTGCCCTGGAAAACCATCTTTCTAGAAGATTACTGAAAAGACTTCAGGATAGCCAATAATAGCCTGACATACTCTTTTATTTCAAAAGGAATCATTTGCTATTAATAATGGTAAGCAGGGTTTCTGGACATTTAATGGGAGCATCATTCCTTTAACTTGTCAGTTGGTTTTATGTTATAAAGAGGAGGTGATGGGGGTGAACCAAGCTTGCAGGCATATATAACATTATGGAAGGTGAAGAATCTACGATGCTTCATAAGACAAGCCATTTCATTTTGTCATTGAGCCATAGGAAAGTCATTGCTATCTGAGGAATTATTCTGAAGTTATCATTTGCTGTCTCGGGTTTTATAAAACTAAATATAAATGTTAGAAATCAGTTTCTATAATTGTATCATATATTGGAAATTGAATGCAGATATGTAAAATATTTTCTTATATTAAAAATAGGACAGATATATTAATTTTAATTTTTTCAGCAAAATTAGGAATATTACAAACAAAATTTTCACTAATTGATATTACTGCTGGTTGGTGAAAACATATTCAAACAAGACCCTAAAGAGGCCTTCCTGGGACAGACCCCTCCCCCATTATCCTCTGCTTTAACTCCTCTCTGAGATATCTAGATAATAGTAACTGATATATATTTCCCGAGTTTTTCAGATGCTAAAACCACCACCAAATGAAAGAGATTAACTATTTAATGATCATGAGCACTTGGCTCTCAGACCTATTAGTACCTAAGGACTGATCACCAAGAATCAATCAGAGAATTGCACAAGCTGATCACACACCCTGGGAGATCCCTCCTTCACTTTGCCTTTAAAGATGCTTTACTAAAACCCTGAGAGATTTGGGAGTTCCTAAGCATGAGCACAAGCCACCCATTCTCCTTACTTGTCCCTGCAATAAACCTTTCTCTGCTCCAAATTCCAACATTTTGGTAGGTCTTGCCTCACTGTGTGTCGGGCACACAAACTTGTGTTTGATTACAAAATTATAGGTAGACTGAATATATTCTTCCTTCCCCTGCTCAAATCCTCTTCCTTCCCAGCAGTAAGCAAATCTTCTGAAATACTAAGAAACATTATAACAGCAACAAATAATTAGGATATAGAAACTGATGGACATAGAATCACACATGCTAGAATATTTGCATACCACTCATCTAATACATTGAGAAGTAAAATCCCTGAGAAAATGAAAAAGAGAGGTTTTCACCAAATTTTTATGAATTCTAATATTACAAGAAAATTTATCATGTTCACTAATATTATAAATAAACTTCTCATGTGAGATGCTCATTCATTCAGTTAGAAAAATATTTAGAAGAGAGATTTGTTCACTTTGTAGAAAGAACTATCAATAAGACAACTTTCATTGAGCTATCTTATCACATCATAGCTAATAATGACAAAAAAAAAAAAAACACACACACACATGTAGGTGATATCGTAATCACATATATTATAGATAAGGTAATGTGCTATAAGGAAGAAATAAAAAAGCATCCTGACATAGAAAGTGGGTGGGGAGGAAGGGATTGTATTCATGAAAGATCTTTCCAACAGAGCATTTAGCTGAACTCTGAATGACAAGAGTAGAATAAACAGAATACTGAAGGGAAGCATTCCAGGCAAGAAGAACTATAAACGGCAGTTGCTCCCTGTGCATAGTGCTGATTATAGGTTCTAGGATCTTGCCATATATTTGCAGCCTACCAATATTATGAGATCATCAGCATCTACCTAAATACCAAATGCTTGAGCATCACAGACTTTTTAAATCAAAATCCTGAAACTCTGGAGTGCTGAATTCTAGCATGTTCATAGTGCACTTAGATAAACTAAGGATTACAACTCAGTTAGCTATGGTTTAAAACAAAGAAAACACAGATATCTGGACGTTTAGAGGTGTTTTGCTTTGAAATGTTTCTAGCAGTGAGTAAGCAATGGAATAATATTTGAAATTTTTTCTTCTTCCAATTTCACCTCTAACTTTATTTAATAGCAGAACTCATTTTGTATTCTTTATCAAAAAAAAAACTAAGGAAAATCCTAAAGGGAAAGGTTATCAGAACTTGTAAAATGTGAATATATATCATGTGACATCACTCAGTCATGTCCAACTCTTTGCAACCCCATGGACTTAGCCCACCAGGCTATCCATGGAATTTTCTAGGCAAGAGTACTGGAGTGGGCTGCCATTTCCTTCTCCAGGGGATCTTCCAACCCAGGGATCAAACCCAGGTCTCCCACATTGCAGGCAGATGCTTTACCATCTTTGAATGTGCTCATGATTCCTTAGCATCAGTTCAGTTCAGTTCAGTCGCTCAGTCGTGTCTGACTCTTTGTGAGCCCATGAAAATGTCCCTCTTATAGTATGTTAAGGGTCCCTGCCTCTCACCCACTAAATGTCACAGTAGCTACTCAGTCACTGTGACAAATAGAAAAATGAAGTGTTTTCACACATTTCCAAGTGTTTATAGGCCTGAATAATCATTTTTTAAACTGTTTTCTTAATAACATTCTCCTGTGTGTTATTCATTTGTGTCACAAAAAGAAAAAGTGTTTTCAGGCCAAGCATTATGTTTGTCACATAATGTACCAAATAGTAAAGTAGATTTTCTTTCGTAGGAATTTTCTAGATCTTAAAGTTAATGAGAACTGCAAACTTTAAAAAGAAGAGGATGAGGCAAAATGTTTATAAAGTGTTCTAAGCTTATTTAATCAAAAAGTTTTAAAAATCATATATGAGAAATTATCATTAATTTAATTCTTTAAATTATCATTCAAACTGGTATCACATCACATATAATATAGTTGACAATTTTATTCACCCTGATTTTAGAGATTCAATTTGAAAACCTGAAAAGCCTGCAGAAAAGAAAGCAAATATGCAACATATTTTATATACATAAAGTCAAACAGATAGTGTAATAATAATATGTTCCCATATTCACAAAAGGAAGGTAACATAACATGTCAGTTTCTATGTTAAATCTTTTTCTTCTCTGTTCTTTTGATAATGGCCCTAGAAGGAAACTAATTATCTTTAATCTACTATTGGGGAAGTGGAGACAGAAAGAGATGACTTTTTCTGTTATGGTCTAGACTAAAATCATGTGAAAAAAATCCAAAATGCAGTGGTTCAAATAAGACAGAAGTCTATTTCTCTTTTATGTCATAGGTAGCATGTAGATGGGAGAAGGCAATGGCACCCCACTCCAGTACTCTTGCCTGGAGAGTCCCATGGACGGAGGAGCCTGGTGGGCCACAGTCCATGAGGTCGCTAGGAGTCAGACACAATTGAGCAACTTCACTTTCAATTTTCACTTTCATGCATTGGAGAAGGAAATGGCAACCCACTCCAGTGTTCTTGCTTGGAGAATCCCAGGGACGGGGGAGCCTTGTGGGCTGCTGTCTGTGGGGTTGCACAGACTCAGACACGACTAGAGTGACAGCAGCAGCAGCAGCAGCATGTAGATGAGTGGTCAAGAGTCAGTAGATGGCTCAGATTCACAAAATCACCATCAAGGAGTCAGTTTCCTTCTCTTATTTCTCTGAAATCCTCTAGTATTGTTTTTATTTGCATGATTGATGGTGGTTCACCAGAACCATCACTACAGTCTAGTCCAAGGAAGTGGGAAAATATTGAGAGAGGACAAGCCTCAGAGAAAGTGACCAAAAATTTCAAATATTACCTCTTGGCAAAGGAGTCTAATAAATGTAGTTAACATGTGTTCTCTTAGGGGAGAAGTTGTATTACTAGAAGGAAGAAAGAGACAGTGGGTACTAGAGGAAAATTGGCAGTCTCTGTTATTAGAGAAACAGAAAAAGATTGAAACAAACGAGAGAGAGAGAAGACACATTTACACTGAAACATAATACCCCTCAATATACAAACCAAATGCTTAATGATAACAGTTCAGTTCAGTTCAGTCGCTCAGTCATGTCCAGCTCTTTGCGACCCCATGAACCACAGCTCGCAAGGCCTCCCTGTCCATCACCAACTCTGGGAGTTCACCCAAACTCATGTCCATTGAGTTGGTGATGCCATCCAACCACATCATCCTCTGTCGTCCCCTTCTCCTCCTACCCTCAATCTTTCCCAGGATCAGGGTCTTTTCAAATGAGTCAGCTCTTTGCATCCGGTGGCCAAAGTATTGGAGTTTCAGCTTCAACATCAGTCCTTCCAGTGAACACCCAGGACTGATCTCCTTTAAGATGGACTGGTTGGATCTCTGTGACAATAGTAATGATGATCAGTCATCCATCAAAGCCTTATAGTATTCTAAATGCTTTGCATACATACATTAACTAATTTAATTCTCACAACAACCCTATGGTGTGCATGCTATTACTGTTGCTACTTTATAAATGACACAATTGTAGTGAGATTTGGTGATCTGTGAAAGGCACAACTAGCAGGGGGTACCCAGAATTCTAAAATAGTCTGCCTGATTCTGGACTCTATGAGCTTCAATGTCCTTCTCTGCTGCTTATCCAAGTCTATTTTCCCACAAATAGAAGGCTTCTTGACATAATTTCATCATTTCTATGTTCCTGACTATGTTATGAACCAAATTAACAAGTTTTTTTTTTTTTAAGAAAAAGTGGATAAATGAGAATTTAATACTACGATAAATATCTTTTCTATTGTCTATTTAAATTATAGTAGAAGTAATGAGGAACAGGCTTATCTAGATCTAGATGGCACTGCATTGTATTAAACTAATAGCTATCATTTCATGACATTTCACCATCATTTAGTTTCAGAATTCAGTGTGATTTGTCTTTGCTTAGAAAATTACCACTCACAGCAAACCTGTTATGGTAGACTGTTTAACAAAGGTACAAACACACCTAGGTCCTTAGATTTTTTTTTT
>SJYX01004220.1:192295-223024 GCA_006410675.1 Oreotragus oreotragus | reverse complement strand
CTCCTCTTCACTTTCTGCCATAAGGGTGGTGTCATCTGCATATCTGAGGTTATTGGTATTTCTCCCGGCAATCTTGATTCCAGCTTGTGTTTCTTCCAGTCCAGCGTTTCTCATGATGTACTCTGCATATAAGTTAAATAAGCAGGGTGACAATATACAGCCTGATGTACTCCTTTTCCTGTTTGGAACCAGTCTGTTGTTCCATGTCCAGTGCTAACTGTTGCTTCCTGACTTGCATACAGGTTTCTCAAGAGGCAGGTCAGGTGGTCTGGTATTCCCATCTCTCTCAGAATCTTCCACAGTTTATTGTGATCCACACAGTCAAAGGCTTTGGCATAGTCAATAAAGCAGAAATCGATGTTTTTCTGGAACTCTCTTGCTTTTTCCATGATCCAGCGGATGTTGGCAATTTGATTTCTGGCTCCTCTGCCTTTTCTAAAACTAGCTTGAACATCAGGGAGTTCACGGTTCATGTATTGCTGAAGCCTGGCTTGGAGAATTTTGAGCATTACTTTACTAGCATGTGAGATGAGTGCAATTGTGTATTAGTTTGAGCATTGTTTGGCATTGCCTTTCTTTGGGATTGGAATGAAAACTGACATTTTCCAGTCCTGTAGCTCTCCATTAATGCTCAAAGTGAAGTGAAAGTGAAAGCTCAGTTGTGTCTGACTCTTTGTGACCCCAAGGAGTGTAGTCCCTGGAATTCTCCAGGCCGGAATACTGGAGTGGGTAGTTTTTCCCTCCTTTAGGAATCTTCCCAACCCAGGATCAAACGCAGGTCTCCCTCATTGCAGGTGGATTCTTGACCAGCTGAGCCACAAGGGAAGTCCAATGCTCAAAGTGGCGGTATGATTTAGGTTGTTACCATCTAGTTCCTCAGTCATGTCTGACTCTTTAGAGACTCCCGTGGACTGGAGCCCGCCAGGCTCCTCTGTCCGAGGGATTTTCCAGGCAAGAATACTTGAGTGGGTTGTCACTTCCTCCTCCAGGGAATCTTCCTGACCCAGGGATTGAACCTGTATCTCCTGCACTGGTAGGCAAATTCTTTACCACTGAGCCACCAGGAAAGCGTATCCTTAAGGACTCTTCAGCAGTTAAATAGAAATATAACCAAACCACTTAGCAGCAACACTCTGTAAGGATGACCAATTTAACTGAAAAGTAACACAAAGATAGATTAATGTCTGTGTCATCATTTTTTCACAATACTTACTTCGTTCACACAAACATGCATAGGATATGATTATTCTAAAAAGAAAAGCTTTCTGCCTTCACGTCATGATATATGCTAAACGTGGGCTGCGTAGAAGCCACAAATGTCAATAAGGCCACAGAAGAGCAAGAATAGTTTAAAGAAAATGAGAAAGATGATGAACGGGAGTTCCATCTGAGGAAGCAGTTGTGGAGTCAATTGCTATAATCTTTGGGGGCTAATTAGCAATGTCCATAGGGTACCAATGATGCAGTGTGCCCCAGGATACTGAAAATATAATAAGGTTTTCTAATTTAAAAGGCAAGTTAGATATTTAAAATAGGATTACTCCTTTGGTTGATCAGAAACATTATTTTGCTAATTTAACTGTTGATTGTTAAAACACCATTAATAAGTACTGAAAGTTATTTGCATGACTATATAAATTTACATATTCTAGAAAATTAAATGATAGGGAACTGTCTATTATTCCTTTAGTACCAAGGATTTGCAGCAAATGACAGGGCGAGTATATATAATGCATTAAGACTTGTTAATTTCTTATGGAAGTTTTGGTGTAACATTAAAACACTTTTCAAAAGATTGCTAAAATGTTGCTATTTTCTAAAAAAAGAAAGATGTTACAATATAGTCAATTAAGAGAGAAAAGCTTTTATTACTGATATTATGAAGATTCAAAGAGTCTGCCACTGATTATTAACTGCTAGTTAAGTGCCTTTTGCAAATTGACTTTAAAATTTTAGATGCCAGACTGAATTATGTTCTTTTGAACCTCAGAAAGAAAAACCATAGTGGTTTTCTGACATAATTAGAAAAGCTTTTATATCAAACTATATATCATTCTTACAGGGTAGAATTCATTTACTTAAGGAAAAAATTTTCATTTATGAGTTATTTCCTTTCTGAAATAATTGCAAAAGTGTATATTTTAGCCAAATTTATCTAGGTGTATTCATAACAAATACTATGACCAAAAGCCTCATGGGAATCTGAACTGCTACATGGCTTTGTCCTTATGTCAAGTATATTCACTAGCCAAACTTCTTACATAATCTGTATTCATAAGCTGTCCCCCTCTGAAGCAAAAGTTTTTAAATGTATATTTTTACTCTATATTTTTTTATCCTCTTTTGGTTGATTATATACTCCAGAACTTAGTAGAATGAGCTGATTTGAGCTTCATTTTATCATTGTACAAAAACTATAGAGGTAGAAATGCTGCCTGTAAATCTTCAAGTCAGTAGCTTTGAAATAACTCCTAAACTGTGCTTCATAACTTAGTCGAAAGTTTTATTCTTTTTCTATTCTTTGTCCAGAGTTGCTTTTTATGATAAAGGGCAATAAGAAATTAATTTGTGGGTGACTAAGCAATAGATTGGGCTTCCCAGGTAGCTCGGTGGTAAAGAATCCCTGTGCCAATGCAGGAGACACGTGTTTGATCTCTGGGTTGGGAAGATCCCGTGGAGAAAGAAATGGCAACCCTTCTAGTATTCTTGCCTGGGAAACACCATGGACAGAGGAACCTGGCAGGCTACAATTCAAGGGGTCATGGAAGTGTTGGACATGACTCAGCAACTAAACAGCAACAAAGCAGTAGATGTCAAACAAAGAAAGGTCTGGGATTAGGATATTAGATAAAGCTTAAGTGGCTACAGCTGTTTTCACCTGATGATTATTCCCTGGCATAATTTTCATATGTTCATGTATAATGTCATCTCTAATTCTCTAATCTCTAATTAGAGATTAGGGATAATTAGAAAGAAAAGAAAATTAGAGATACCAAGGGAACATTTCATGCAAAGATGGGCACAATAAAGGACAGAACTGGTATGGACCTAACAGAAGCAGAAGATATTAGGAAGAGGTGGCAAGAATACATAGAAGAACTATACAGAAATAATCTTCATGACCCAGATAACCATGATGATGTGATCACTCACCTAGAGCCAGACTTTCTGGAGTGTGAAGTCAAGTGGGCCTTAGGAAGCATCACTACGAACAAAGCTAGTGGAGGTGATAGAATTCCAGTGGAGCTATTTAAAATCCTGAAAGATGATGCTGTGAAAGTGCTGCACTCAATATGCCAGCAAATTTGGAAAACTCAGCATTGACCACAGGACTGGAATAGCTCAGTTTTCATTCCAATCCCAAGAAAGGCAATGCCAAAGAATGTTTAGACTACCACACAATTGCTCTCATCTCACATGCTAGCAAAGTAATGCTCAAAATTCTCCAAGCCAGGCTTCAGCAGTACGTGAACAAAAGAGAACTTCCAGATGTTCAAACTGGGTTGAGAAAAGGCAGAGAAACCAGAGATAAAATTGCCAAAATATGTTGGATCATTGAAAAAGCAAGAGAGTTCCAAGAAAACATCTGCTTCTGCTTTATTGACTATGCTGAAGCCTTTGACTTTGTGGATCACAACAAAGTGTGGAAAATTCTTCAAGAAATGGGAATATCAGAACACCTTACCTGCCTCCTGAGAAATCTGTATGCAGGTCAAAAAGCAACAGTTAGAACCGGACATGGAGCTACAGAATGGTTCCAAATTGGGAAAGAGTAAGTTAAGGCTGTTTATTGTCACCCTGCTGATTTAACTTCTATGCAGAGTACATCATGCAAAATATCAGGCTGGATGAAGCACAAACTGGAATCAAGATTACCGGGACAAATATCAATAACCACAGATACACAGATAACACCATCCTTATGGCAGAAAGCAAAGAACTAAAGAGCCTCTTGATGAAATTGAAAGAGGAGAGTGAAAAAGCTGGCTTAAAACTCAACATTCAAAAAACTAAGATCATGGCATCTGATCAATAGCTTCATGAAGTTAAAGATATACCAGCAATTCTACCCCACATACAAAAATTTACCTAACATAAAAGAAAAAATGTCAAAAAAATTTTGCCAGAATGTTGAGAGCTTTATTTATAATATAAAACATGAAAGCAATACAAATTTTCATCAACAAGCAAATTGAGGTATATCTATATAAAGCTTTTGATTGTGTGGATCACAATAAACTGTGGAAAATTCTGAAAGAGATAGGAACACCAGACCACCGGACCTGCCTCTTGAGAAATCTATATGCAGGTCAGGAAGCACGAGTTAGAAGTGGACATAGAACAACAGACTGGTTTCAAATAGGAAAAGCAGTACCTCAAGGCTGTATATTGCCACCCTGCTTATTTAACTTATATGCAGAGTATATCATGAGAAATGCTGGACTGGAAGAAGCATAAGCTGGAATCAAGATTGCTGGGAGAAATATCAATAACCTCAGATATGCAGATGACATCACCGTTATGGCAGAAAGTGAAAAAGAACTAAAGAGCCTCTTGATGAAAGTGAAAGAGGACAGTGAAACAATTGGCTTAAAGCTCAACATTCAGAAAACAAAGATTATGACATCTGATCGCATCATTTCATGGCAAATAGATGGGGAAACAGTGGAAACATTGGCTGACTTTATTTTTGGGGGCTCCAAAATCACTGCAGATGGTGACTGCAGCCATGAAATTAAAAGACACTTACTCCTTGTAAGGAAAGTTATGACCAACCTAGACAGAATATTAAAAAGCAGAAACATTACTTTGTCAACCAAGGTCCGTCTAGTCAAGGCTATGGCTTTTCCAGTGGTCATGTATTGATGTGAGAGTTGGACTATAAAGAATGCTGAGCACCGAAGAATTGATGCTTTTGAACTGTGGTGTTGGAGAAGACTCTTGAGAGTCCCTTGGACTGCAAGGAGATCCAACCAGTCCACCCTAAAGGACATCAGTCCTGGGTGTTCGTTGGAAGGACTGATGTTGAAGCTGAAACTCCAATATTTTGGCCAGCTGATGCAAAGAGCTGACTCATTTGAAAAGACCCTGATGCTGGGAAAGATTGAGGGCAGGAGGAGAAGGGGAGGACAGAGGATGAGATGGCTGGATGGCGTCACCGACTCAATGGATATGAGTTTGGGTAGACTCTGGGAGTTGGTGATGGACAGGGAGGCGTGGTGTGCTGCAGTTCAAGGGATCACAAAGAGTCGGACATGACTGAGCGACTGAACTGAACTGAACTACATAATAGATTCAGCAATAAAAAGAAACAGGCAAATAGACAAATTGAGACATAACCATATAATAGAATACTATACAGCAATGCAAAGAACAGATAACTACTATATGGCTGGCTTTCAAAGAGATTTTGTTGAGTTACAAAAGTCAGAATAAAAAATGACATATACATTCCAGTTACAAGAAGATTACAAATATTCAAGGGAAATCTATGCTGTTAGGAATTAAAATAGTAATTGCCTCTGGTTGGGGCAGGTATGAAAATGAGAAGCAATGGATACAAAGGAACTTTTTAGGGGTAATGGAAATATCTTTATCTTGATTGGGCAGATAGTCCCATGTGTACACATATTTTAATATTCATTTAACTGAATATGTAATATCCATGTATTCCACCATATGTAAATTATAATGTGATACAAATACCTACATCCGTGCATAAACAAATGGATGGATGGATGAATGAGTGGATAAAAAATACAGCTTCTGAATTCAGAAAGTCTAGATTTGAATCTTGGCATTAAAATTTCCTGCTGTATGACCACATACAAATTATTTCTTGTGCTTAAACTTGATTTGATAATAATAGAGTGCTGTGAGAATGAAGTAAGTTGATACATCTAATGAGCATTGGACAGTGCTAGGAATAGAGTAATACTTCAATAACTTTTATGATGACATTTTTGTCTTAGTGGATTCTAACTCCACATCTATATTCTGTTTCATATATACTGTTTCTTTCTGGGAAACAAGATAATTTATTGGTCAGCCAACAAGGTGTATCTTATTGGACAAGCAATCATTTTTATTATATAAATGAAGGTATTAAATGATCACTTGCCATTTTACTGTGCTAATCAATTAGCGAGATCTAGTCACAATTAACTGTTATAATCTAAAGCTCTCAGTGTACAAAACCAATGTGTAAAACCATTGGCAGGTACAAAACCAATATGTAAAGACTGAGACCAGCATATTTATATATTTTTACATTGAATTCCAAAATTCTTAGTTTATTAAATGAGAAGCCCTATGAAAAAGTCTTAGAGACATTCATATAGTAGGTAGAGAGAAAGCCACTACTTTTCATAATTGAAGAATAGAAACAGTAAGAGTGAATTCAACTCCCAGTTCTTTCAATCCACCAAGTAAAGCTTTCTTTAAAAACACCAGGAAAAAGAAAAAAACCTTTAATAATTTAAATAATCCTTCCCTAGGATTTGTCCATTAGCTGAAAAGGTCTTAAATTTTCTATTAGGAGATAAAGTACTGAAAGCGTTATGGACGCTCAAGCCTGCCTGTGTGGCTTTAATGTCTTCTATTAGCACTTGCATATGTGAGCAATAAGGAAGTCATCCTGTCATCTCCCAAGACAGCGATAGTCACAATGAATGACTGGGGAAAAATTGGTTTCTCCCACTGAGGTCATTTATCATTGCCCATGATTTCTTACTTCTAAGGCTACTAGAAAGTCATTCCTCACATTGTTAGCTCCTAGGGAGAGCAGTTAGAAAAGCAATAGATGTACCTGTAGTATTCCCATTTACTGAGTCATAAGAAAGTGTTTTTCCTTTATTAAATGTGATGTCATCAGACTCTGTGTTTGAGGCCTTATTTATTAAAATAAGTGTATCTAGTTTTCTTCTATTCTGCTCAAAGAGATAGATTATCTATCTTCCCATTAAGAAAAGATGTGGATTCTTAGAGATCTGAAATTCTTGTGTCCATTCATAGAAAATCTACTAAAGAAGCTCCAATTTTAATCCCTGTTTAGGTTAGTTATCTGATCATATAGACAGTAAACAGGGCAATTCACCATCACTTCAAAGCAATTTAAAGTGTGAAAAGTTAATTAGCAGTTATGCCATGTCCATATATATTAGATACTATACTAAGCATCAGGAAGATCCACTGGAGAAGGGATAGGCTACTCACTCCAGTATTCTTGGGCTTCCCTGGTGGCTCAGCTGGTAAACAATCTGCCTGCAATGTGGGAGACCTGGGTTTGATCCCTTGGTTGGGAAGAGCCCCTGGAGAAGGGAACGGCTATCCACTCCAGTATTCTGGTTTGGAGAAGTCCATGGACTGTAGTCAATGGGGTTGCAAAGAGTCAGACACAACTGAGTGATTTTCAAAAAAAAAAAAAAAAATACTAAGCACTAGGTATCCTTTATCTGATTAATTTCAGTTTCTACATACTTATTACTTTAAAAGTAATTTTTCTTAAATATAAAAACTAGTTGAACTTTCTTACTTCTTACCACTAGTGAACCTTTCCCAGGTCTTATGAAGGAGGCCAGTCACCCTAGACCTATGAACTTTTAACATGTTGCCTANACTCGCTCACCGCCCCTCCCAGGCCCCGGAGACCGCCTGCTGCCACCGCCCGGGGCTCCAGCTCGAGTGTCCGCCCCGGAGTGAGGAGGGGACGGCCTCTCTCGATTCGGTCTCCTTCCTGCGACTTTCTCTTCCTCCCCACCAGGCCAACTCCGGCCGAAATCGTTTTCCTGATCTGCCCCCAAAGTCCAGATGAGGTCTCTGTAGGATTCTTTTTTCCTTTTTCTTCTTAAGAAGCATTTTCAGATGAAAAGTGGCCAGAGTTTTCTCTCTGCACTGCCCTGGTCTCCAGGGCTTCTATCACGCACTGGGATTGGGCGACCAGCCGCTGCGATGGGCTCCGTTGACAAGCAGAAGGGCCAAAACAGATTCTACAACCCGAGAGCCTGCAACCGGTGGTCATGCCCCCTCTAGGAGTGGAGGCAAAGAAAGGAACTCTGGGAAAAGGTTGCTGATTCTGCCTCAAGTCTTAAGTCAGGCTATATTGAGTATAATATTCCTCAACCGCTTCTGCATATCCGATTAATGCATCTCTGGAGCCTTGATCTGGGGACCCGAAACTCACCTACATCTTGTAACATTCTCCCTAGTTTCCAGGAGTTGGCTCTGCTGCTCAGCGGAGGAGAGTCAGGGCATTCCAAACCTCTCACCTTGTGCTCCTCTCTAGACCAGGGTTCTTTCAGGGATTCCTGCCTGGACTGAGGCAATGAGCTAACCAGTCCACCAGAAGTTTTACTTCTCCACTCAATCCTAGTGGGTTGTGTGCCCTTCTGATTCCAGTCTATTCTCCTAATACATCCCTAATGGTTCAGGAACCTCTGCTCTCAAGATTTGTTATTGTTCAGTCACGAAGTCCTGTCTGACACTTTGTGACCCCAATGGACTGCAACACGCCAGGCTTCCCTGTCCATCACCAACTCCCGGAGCTTGCTCAAACTCATGTCCATCGAGTCAGTGACGCCATCCAACCATCTCATCCTCTGTTGTCCCCTTCTCCTCCCGCCTTCCATCTTTCCCAGCATCAGGGTCTTTTCCATTGAGTCAGTTCTTCACATCAGGTGGCCAAAGTATTGGAGATTCAGCTTCAGCATCAGTACTTCCAATGAATATTCAGGACTGATTTCCTTTAGGATTGACTGGCTTGATCTCTTTGCAGTCCAAGGGACTCTCAAGAGTCTTTTCCAACACCACAGTTCAAAAGCATCAAGGTGCAATAATATATAACAATTATTTACCAAATACCTATCACATTTAGAGTTTGATACCCTAGTACTTGATAATACACAAAAGCAGCAGCAGCTAACCAGCCCTTCAAGGATTTATTTATTTAAAATAACAAAATATGCCACCACAGAGCAGGAAATCACTGAAGATACTTGGAAAAACTGAGAGGAGTGAGTACATGCAGGAGAAAGGAGAGCCTTGAAGGGTTCTGGAGCTCAGAGCTACTGGGATTGTAGGGATTTAGCATCGGCTGGGGCTTCTTCAAACCAAGCTTCCTTGGTGGTTCAGATGGTAAAGAGTCTGCCTGCAATGCAAGAGACTGGGTTCCATCCCTGGGTCAAGAAGATCCTCTGGAGAAGGGACTGGCAACCCACTCCAGTAGTCTTGCCTGGAGAATCCCATGGACAGAGGAGCCTGATGGGCTACAGCCCATGGGGTCACAAGGAGTCAGTTATGACTGAGTGACTAACATAGGCTGAGGGAGAATGATGTATAGAAAGAGGAGGGAAAGTAGGAAGGAAACTAAAATGTATTAATTGCCCATGATTCTATATCACTATCGGAGAAGGCAATGGCACTTCACTCCAGTACTCTTGCCTGGAGAATCCCATGGATGGAGGAGTCTGGTGGGCTGCAGTCCATGGGGTCGCTACTAGTCGGACACAACTGAGCGACTTCACTTTCACTTTTCACTTTCATGCATTGGAGAAGGAAATGGCAACCCACTCCAGTGTTCTTGCCTGGAGAATCCCAGGGATGGGGGAGCCTGGTGGGCTGCCCTCTATGGGGTCACACAGAGTCGGACACGACTGAAGCGACTTAGCAGCAGCAGCAGCTATATCACTATATCCCGAGAGACAGCAGAATTTAATAGTTCCAAGTATCCACTAGAATGAATCCTACATGGATTGGTGAGTCACAGTTCCACCACTCTATCTGTGGACACTTTGCTAAACCTCAGTTTCTTCTTTTGCAAGATGAGGGAAATAGCATCAAACCTCAAGAGGTGGTTGTAGGAACTGAATAAAGTAGTAAATATAAAATAGCACAATGCACATAAGTGCTCAACACATTTGCTATTATTTCAAGCAACACTCCAATAGCCCTGGAAATAGGAAGCCCATCGGGGAAATAGCTGCAGAAAACAATGACACATGAGGTTGGGCAAAGGAGCTAGAAAAGAGAGATACCAAATCTTTGAAGGTACCAAATACAGGGAAGATAACCAAATCTTTGAAGCAACATTTTATTCTTTTCATTGACTGGACAGCTATCCTGGGAGAAAGAACAAAGTAATCAAGTTAACTCGGATTTTGTGGCTGGGTCATAGAAAGAATGGATCATTCTTATAAATGAGTTAATCCAGTAGATGGACCAAGGATGGAAGAAGAAGAAGAACTGAGAGGGAAAACTGGTTTGAGAAAGATGTTGAAGGGCTTCCTGTCCTCTGTGAAAATAAGACACAGGGGCCTTAGCTGAGAAGTCAAGAACAGAATTATAGAGAAAAAGAGATGAAACTGTGAAGACCAGTTTACTTGGAGAATGCCCATAACAGAAAATTCCGGGAAGAAGGAGGCAGAAGAGGCAGGAGCTGGGGAAGAACACGGGTCTCCCACGTTGTAGGCAGACACTTTCCCATCTGAGCCACCAGGGAAGTCCAGTAGAAGAGCTAGGAAGGTCTAAAGGCACGTAATCCCAAGGACGGGGGAGCCTGGTGGACTGCCGTCTATGGGGTCACACAGAGTCGGACACGACTGAAGCAACTTAGAAGCAGCAGCAGCAGCAAGACAGAGGGGGTTTTAAGAAGATGCTATCAAATACTACAGACTCTTGGGCTTCTGAAGAAGGGACAGGCACAGTGTGGGCTCAAGAATCTGCTGATCCAATCAAGCAGACCACACGTAGAATTTTCAAACTGATCCCGAGTGATGATTAATTTGAAAGGCAAATTTTTCCCCTCCACACATTTTAATTTTCTCAGCCATTAATAATCACTATATCAAATACAGAAAATGAATAGTCTTCTACATCAAATATATGTGACTAATTTTCAGGCGCTAAGACCTGAGAAAAACACTTTGGATTTGACCAGTAAGAGGTTATCAATAACATTTTACATATAGTTGGTTTCAGATTCCAACTATGATTGGGACCAAAATGAAACAAGGAATGTTTACACTAAAAACTGAATGCAGCTCTATGGGCAGAAAGGTGGTTAATCAGTCAGCATCTGTGGTTTTGGATCTACATACTCTACACTGCTTTCAAACTGTGGTGCTGGAACAGACTCTTGAGAGTTTCTTGGACTGCAAGATCAAACCAGTCCATCCTAAAGGAAATCAACCCTGAACATTCATTGGAAGGACTGATGCTGAAGCTGAAGTTCCAATACTTTGGCCACCTGATGTGAAGAGCTGACTCACTGGAAAAGACCCTGATGCTGGGAAAGACTGAGGGCAGGAGGAGAAGGCGACGACAGAGGATGAGATGGCTGGATGGCATCACCGACTCAATGGACATGAGTCTGAGCAAACTCCAGGAGACAGTGAAGGACAAGGAAGCCTGGCGTGCCGTAATCCCTGGGGTCGCAAAGAGTCGGACACGACTGAGCCACTGAACAACAAAACAAGCAGGGCCAGGCTCTGTGCTGTCATCCTACGCAAGCATTTGGTTCATTGAGTGAATGATGGATCTGAGGCCGGTTTGTCTGGATGTTTCAGCTTCACACCCATGGTGACACACTGGTCTCTTCTTGCCTCATGGCTTTCTCCTCTGAGCACACTACCTAATATTCATTAAACACATGTGCGTGTGTGCTAAGTCTCTTCAGTCATGTCTGACTCTTTGTGACCCCATGGACTGTAGTCCGCCAGGCTCCTCTGTCCAGGGGAACCTCCAGGCGAGAATACTGGAGTGGGTTGCCAGGCCCTACTCCAGGGGATCTTCCCTACCCAGGGATTGAACCCGAGTCTCTCATGTCTCCTGCACTGGCAGGCAGGTTCTTTACCAGTAGCACCACCTGGGAAGCCTGTTAAACACATAATCTGATCTATATAAAACACAAGAAGCAGAGGGTGGATACCATCATGTACAGGGAAAATGCACCTACATTAGAAAGCTCCTAAGGAAGAGGAGAGACGTTATCTGCAAACAAACCCAAGATCCCGACTAAGACACTCAGTAGCTCAGAATATAAAGCACCTGGCATGTCGCAGGTATTTATTAAATGATAATCATTGTTATTTGCTAGTCTTACTGCAGAAACTTTCAGAATATTGAAAGCTCATACTGTTTTGGCTGAATGCTTGTTTCAAAGTTTCTCAACCTTGGCACATGTGACATTTGGGGTTGAGATTTTTTTGTGATGAGGATTGCCTTCTGCATTGTTAGATGCTTAGCAGCATCCCTGCCTCTACCCATGTGATGCCAGCAGCAACCTTCCCATTCCACACTGTGGCAACTAATAACGTCTCATTGTCATTGTTCAGTCGCTCAGTGGTGTCCAACTCTTTGTGACTCCATGGACTGCAGTGCGCCAGGCTTCCCTGTCCTTCACTATCTCCTGGAGTTTGCTCAAACTCATCTCTATTGAATTAGTGATGCCATTCAACCATCTCATCCTCTGTCATCCCCTTCTTCTCCTGCCCTCAATCTTTCCAGCACCAGGGTCTTTTCCAATGAGTCAGCTCTTCAGTTTCAGCATCAGTCCTTCCAATGACTATTTAAGGTTGATTTCCTTTAGGATGGACTGGTTTGATCTCCTTGCCATCCAAGTTTAATTCTCAAAAGTCTTCTTCAGCACCACAGTTGAAAAGCATTAATTTTTTGGTGCTCAGCTTTCTTTATGGTCCAACTCTCACATCCATCCAAACTATTGCTTTAACCAGATGGACCTTTGTTGGCAAAGTAATATGTCTGCTTTGTAATATGCTGTCAAGGCCTGTCATAGCTTCTCTTCCAAGGAGCAAGTGTCTTTTAATTTCATGGCTGCAGTCACCATCTGCAGTGATTTTGGAGCCCAAGAAAATAAAGTCTGTCACTGTTTCCATTGTGTCCCCATCAATTTGCTATAAGGTGATACGACTGTGATGCCATGATCTTTGGCAATTTTTGAATGTTGAGCTTTAAGCCAGCTTTTTCATACTCTTTCACCTTCATCAGGAGACTGTTTAATTCCTTTTCACTTTTGCCATAAGGATAATGTCATCTGTGTATCTGGTAATGTCATCTGGTTATTGATATTTCTCCTGGAAACTTTGATTCCAGCTTGTGCTTCATCCAGCCCTGCATTTCGCATGATGTACTCTGTATATAAGTTAAATAAGCAGGGTGACAATATACAGCCTTGAGGTACTCCTTTCCCAATTTGGAATCAGTCCATTGTTTCATGCTTAGTTCTAACTGTTGCTTCTTGACCTGCATGCAGATTTCTCAAGAGGCAGGTCAGGTGGTCTGGTATTCCCATCTTTTTAAGAATTTTCCAGTTTGTTGTGATCCACACAGTCAAAGGCTTTAGTGTGGTCAACGAAGCAGAAGTAGATGTTTTTCTAGAATTCTCTAGCTTTTTCTATGATCCAACGGACCACCAGGCTCCTCTGTCCCTGTGATTTCCAGGCAAGAACAATGGAATGGGTTGCCATTTCCTTCTCCAGGGAATACTGGCTCCAGACATTTGCCAAATGTCTCCTGTGGGCAAAACTGCCCCTGGTTGAGAACGTCTAAATTAGCTGAGTAGTTAATGTTGCCCAGCTTACAAGCTCCCAAGCTTCTAACTATATTGATCATTCCATTGAGTTGTTGGGTGAATCCAATTGCATTACTAACATGAGCCAGCCTCAGTTTTGTTCACTCTACAGTTTATGTCATATTATGACAATTTCTTTCTCTTTCTCTCTTCATGAACAAAATACTAGTTAGGTTTTATTCTGTTTCCAAAGATGGTATAGAGAGTGTCTTTTTTCCCTAAAAACTGGAATCATACTGAGTTTCTAAAACAACAGCAACAGACAATCACCATTAAAAACAAGGACTGTTATAACTGGAGATAACTTTGATCAGAATGTTTACACTTAAGATTGCTTACAGTTACCATTCTGAAAAGTATGCTGGTGTGTTTTATTCCAAAAACATGTCCTCTCTGTTCACAGCTAGAAAGAACAGCGAGAAGAATGGCCCCTCCACGGTCTATCCAGCAGTTTTAGTTCTTCTCTTTCTAGAATATATATTAAAGACAAGAACATCTTCCAGTACATCTTGTACCTAAAATGCCAAAGACAAAGAAACGGGGAAGCTCTCACCATCCCCAAGGACTCCAGCCATTCTGTATGGTTCAGTTCAAGAGAAAAAAAAATTCTTTTACAGCATAATCTCAGAGTGGGGGGGGTTGTGGTTGTTCAGTTGCTCAGTCATGTCCGACCCTTTGCAACCCCATGCACTGCAGCACACCAGGCTTCCCTGTCCTTCACTAGCTCCTGGAGTTTGCTCAGATTCATGCCCATTGAGCTGTTGATGCCATCGGACCATCTCATTCTCTGTTGCCCACTTCTCCTCCTGCCTTCAATCTTTCCCACCACTGGGGATGAGGAGTTAAAATTCACATCTTATATGTGATCCATCTAGAAATCAAAAATGACTTATTGTGCGTCAGGGACAGAGCCAGTATTATGCTAAGCAGAATATAATCTTCAGGAAAGTCCAAGGTCAGGAGGGGAAAAATTGGAAATAACTAGAAAAAAATTAAGCCCTAAACAGAGGGACTACATGAAAGAATTAACAGAAAGCACAAGAGAGTTTGGAAGGAGGCAGAACCATGTGAGAGCTGCAGTGGTTCATTTATTCACTCATTTACTCAAAAAATATTATCAATCACATTGAATAAGTCACACCCTCCACTAGGTGTGCAAATACCCTACCACAAGCCCTGCTCATTAAAATGTATATACATCTATAACTACAAACTTGTCTACCTGTGATGAAGAAAAGGAACAGGGTTCAATAACAAAGATTAATGATGGACAGGGTAGCTACTGAGAGGGAGTGGAAAGGAAGGCTTCTCCAAGGTGACAAAGAAGAGGATGAAGAACAGCCCAGTTGAGCAAACAGCCTGAGCGGGGATGTTAAAGCAAGAAGGAGCTTAAAGGAGGCAAAGCAAAAGGTGCCTGTAGGGACCCAGGCCAGAGCACCCCAGGATGAGTTCCTTAGGAAGGTTACGCGTGTGTTAGTTGTTCAGTCGTGTCAGATCTTTGCAACCTTGTGGACTGTAGTCTGCCAGGTGGCTCTGTCCATGGGATTTCCCAGGCAAGAATACTGGAATTGGTTGCCATTTCCTTCTCCATTAGGAAGTGAAAGCCACTCAGTCATGTCCGACTCTTTGCAACCCCATGGACAGCCCATGAAATTCTACAGGCCAGAATACCGGAGTGGGTAGCCATTCCCTTTTCCAGGGGATCTTCCTAACCCAGGTTCAAACTCAGGTCTCCCGCACTGCAGGCAGATCCCTAACCAACTGAGCCATGAGAGACGCTCAAGAATACTGGAATGGGTAGCCTATCCCTTCTCCAGGGAATCTTCCAAACCCAGGAGTCAAACCGGGGTCTCCTACACTACAGGCAGATTCTTTATCAACTGAGCTACCAGCCTCTGGGAATGGTCCCTTTCCAATCATCCTTCCCTGGTGGCTCAGATGGTGGAGAATCTGCTGCAATGCAGGAGACCTTGGTTCAGTCCCTGGGTTGGGAACACCCCCTGGAGATGGAAATGGCAACCCACTCCATTGTTCTTGCCTGGAGAATTCCATGGACAGAGGAGCCTGGCAGACTATAATCCACAGGGTTGCAAAGAGTTGGACACGACTGAGAGATTAACACTTTCACTTTCACTTTAGGATGTAATACTTTATGAGTCTCCAGCAACAGGAGTTTCAAATTAAGCGGAAGAGAGAAAAGGAACAGCAGAAAATGACCAATTTGGCTCATCTCACAAGCTAGCAAAGTAATGCTCAAAATTCTCCAAGCCAGGCTTCAACAGTATGTGAACCGTGAACTTAAGATGTTCAAGCTGGATTTAGAAAAGGCAGAGGAACCACAGATCAAGTTGACAACATCCACTGGATCACTGAAAAAGCAAGAGCATTTCAGAAAAATATCAACTTCTGCTTTATTGACTATGCCATAGCCTTTGACTGTGTGGATAACAGTAAACTGTGGAGAATTCTTCAAGAGATGGGAATGCCAGATCACCTGACCTGCCTCTTGAGAAATCTGTATGCAGGTCAAGAAGCAACAGTTAGAACTGGACATGGAACAACAGACTGGTTCCAAATAGAGAAAGGAGTACTTCAAGGCTGTATATCGTCACCCTGCTTATTTAACTTATATGCAGAGTACATCATGAGAAATGCTGGGCTGGAAGAAGCACAAGCTGGAATCAAGATTGCCAGGGAAATATCAATAACCATATGCAGATGAAACCACCCTTATGGCAGAAAGCAAAGAAGAACTAAAGAGCCTCTTGATGAAAGTAAAAGAGGAGAGTGAAAAAGTTGGCTTAAAACTCAACATTCAGAAAACTAAGATCATGGCATCCAGTCCCTACACTTCATCACAAATAGATGGGGAAACAGTGGAAACAGTGTCAGACTTTATTTTTGCGGGCTCCAAAATCACTGCAGATGGTGACTGCAGCCATGAAATTAAGAGACATTACTTTGCCAACAAAAGTCCATCTAGTCAAAGCTATGGTTTTTCCAGTAGTCATGTATGGATGTGAGAGTTGGACTATAAAGAAAGCTGAGCACTGAAGAACTGATGCTTTTGAACTGTGGTGTTGGAAGACTCTTGGAGAGTCCCTTGGACTGCAAGATCCAGCCAGTCCATCCTAAAGGAAATCAGTCCTGAATATTCATTGGAAGGACTGATGCTAAGGCTGAAATTCCAATACTTTGGCTACCTGATGCAAATAACTGAATCATTTCAAAAGACCCTGATGCTGGGAAAGATTGAAGGCAGGAGAAGAAGGGGATGACAGAGGATGAGATGATTGGATGGCATCACGGACTTGATGGACATGAGTTTGAAGTAAGCTCCAGGAGATGGTGATGGACAGAGAGGCCCGGTGTGCTGCAGTCCATGGGGTCGCAAAGACACGACTGAGTGACTGAACTGAACTGAATTGTAAAAAGTTTAAGATGGGAACAACCTGAACATGAACTCCACATTGGTCACCTAACCACATGAAAGGTGCAGGCTCTCTAGACCCTTCAACTGAGTCCTGCTGAAAACAGAGGAAGACTCAGGAGGCTCAGTGCCTACAGGGCAGTGGTTCTTAAACTTTAGCTGCATGAAATTCACCAGAAGAGCTTGCTGAAACAGACTGCTGTGCTCCACCATGGAGTTTCTGATTCTGTCGGTCAGAGGAGGGTCCAAGGATTGCACTTCTAACAAGCTCCTAGATGCTGCTGATGCTAATGGTCTGGACCACACTTTGAGAACCCCAGGTTTAGAATATTTGAGGACCTACATTTCAATGCACGCAGAATCCCAACCTAAATGAGGGAACAGGTAAGTGATACTGTAGGAGGAGATTGATCAAAACTCAGTTTTCTCTCTGGAGCAAGCAAGTACGGAAGAGCATCTCCTGTGTCCCAGGTGATGTCGTGTGTTAACGTGTGTTACCTTGTTTCATCAGTACATGACACACTGCACGGGAGGCATCATTATCTGTGTTTTACACCTGAGGGAAAGAGGCTGGGCCAGGTTACGGGAATCTTCAAAGATCACGTGGCTCTAAAGTGACAGGGCCAGGTTTCAAACCTGTTCTTCAGAGCAGAGCTCTTGATCTTGCCGCTACACTTTGTAGCCTCCCAAGCACACGTCTCCCCCTCCAGGCTCCCCTGGAGAGGAGAGATGCTTCCCTGGCTCCAGACCCACCACACCATTGCAAAGCACTCTGGGGCCTACCCCGTGCAGTCAGTGATGGATACAGAGAGTTGTCACCTGGGCTTCCCCAGTGGCTCAGATGGTAAAGAATCTGCACGCAGTGTGGGAGACCCGGGTTCAATCTCTGCACTGGGAAGCTCCCCCAGAGAAGGGACTGGCAACCCCTTCCAGTATTCTTGCCTAGAGAATCCGATGGACAGAGGTGCCTGGCGGGCTATAGTCCATGGGGTGGCAAACATTCGGGCACGACTGAGAGACTAACACTTTCTTTCTCTTGTCTCTTGAGGAGCTGCTAGGGACCTGAACTTGTTATTAAGTTCTTCTCTTTCTTTAGGAGAAGGAATAAGCTCTATTAAGCCCCGACAAATGCACTGCCCAAAGTATGTTACAGGGCTTCCCAGCTAGTGCTAATGGTAAAGAATCTGCCTGACAATGCAGGAGATGTCAGAGACACGGGTTTGATCCCTGCGTTGGAAAGATCCCCTGGAGTAGGAAATGGTAACCCACCCCAGTATTTTTGCCTGGAGAATCCTATGGACAGAGGAGCCTGGTGGGCTATGTACTGTCCAAGGGGTTGCAGAGAGTCGCACACGACTGAGCTCGTACTGGGTAGGGGGAAGCATGTTACATACATTTTCTCTTTCTAAACCAGCAGAAGTGGTTTTCAGTCTGTGGGGTGCAGTTAAGTATTTTAAAACACAGGCTGAGGACTGAGATGGTTCTGGACTTAACTTCCCTTCTGTCACTTATTAGTTATATGACTGGCCAAGTTAATTGACTAAAGATCAGGTTTTTTTTCTTTTGAGAAAGTAGTAATTACAACAGTATTTGCCTCAAAGGGTTGGGAGAAATTCATGAGTCAGTTTCGTGAAAAGCTGTCAGCTCTTAGTGTGCAGCAAAAACTCCATAATTATTAGCAGTGATTGCTAACCTGTTACCCATTTTTTCCAAAATATAGCCATTTTAGAGGACTTTTAATTATTGATGTGCCAGACAGTGCCAGACACACAGCTTCTTCTTGACATTTTTTTTCCTTTTGGCCATGCTGTGTGGCATGCAGGATCTTAGTTCCCTGATCAGGGTCAAACCCGTGCCCCCTGCAACAGAAGCACAGTGTCTTAACCACTGGACCGCCTGGAAAGTCCCTTTTGACATGTCTTGAGTTTAAGAACATTTGGTTGGTGGATCCAGGAAATATGAATGATGGTATCTTGATTTGAGCCTCTCCCACATCCCAACTAGGAAACGCATCTCCAGACTTACAGACAAAACAGGAAAAATGTGAATGATTTTTTGATTAGGCATTTCGGGTACATAAAAAAATTAAATAAGCACTCCCAATGGGTACTGATTAATGGAGTGATATTAACTTGAATGGCCTTCTCTGGAGGCTCTGTGGTAAAGAATCCGCCTGCCAATGCAGGAGACATAAGAGACTCGGGCTCTACCCTGGGTCAAGAAGATCCCCTGGAGGAAGAGATGGTAACCCACTCCACTATTCTTGCCTGGAAAATCCCATGGACAGAGAAGCCTGGTGGGCTACAGTCCATGGGCTTGAAAAAGAGTCGGACACAACTGAGCAACTAACCAACAGCAACAAATTAATTTGGGTGGGGGTTTGAGGTCAAGGGTTCTGATGACCCCACTATGACAAGTACTGGTCAAGTCAGACGTGAGGTCAGGCTCAGTTCTTAATGACAAGTTAAAACCAGAATCTTCTCTTAGAAAGCACCTGGCAGAGGTTGAGCAGGATGGGAAGGGATGGCAAACCAGGGCATGTTAAAAAACAGACCCACAGCCACTGTGGAAAACCGTATGCAGGTTCTTTTAAAAACTAAAAATAAAGTTACCATATAATCTAGCAATCGCACTCCTGGGCATATATCCGGAGAAAACCTTAATTCAAAAAGATATAGACACCCCAATGTTCATAGCAGCACTGTTTACAATAGCCGAGAACGGAAGCAATGAAGGTATCCATCAACAGATGACTGGATAAACAAGCTGCTGCTGCTGCTGCTGCTGCTGCACTTCAGTCGTGTCCGACTCTGTGCGACCCCATAGACGGCAGCCCTCCAGGCTCCCCCGTCCCTGGGATTCTCCAGGCAAGAACACTGGAGTGGGTTGCCATTTCCTTCTCCAATGCGTGAAAGAGAAAAGTGAAAGTGAAGTCGCGCAGTCGGTACATATATACGATGGAATATTACTCAGCCACAAAAAGAGTGAAATAATGCCATTTCACAGCAACACGGGTAGACAGNGGATTCTCCAGGCAAGAACACTGGAGTGGGTTGCCATTTCCTTCTCCAATGCGTGAAAGAGAAAAGTGAAAGTGAAGTCGCGCAGTCGGTACATATATACGATGGAATATTACTCAGCCACAAAAAGAGTGAAATAATGCCATTTCACAGCAACACAGGTAGACAGACCTAGAGATTGTACACTAAATGAAGTCAGACAGAGAAAGACAAATATTATATGATACCACTTAAATGTGGAATCTACAAAATAATACATATGAATCTATATATAAGACAGAAAAACACTCACAAACAGAAGAAATACATGGTAAACAAAGGGGAAGGAGGGAACCATAAATTGGGAGTATGGGATTAACAAATGCACACTACCGTACGTAAAATAGATAAGCAAAGATTTACTGCATAGTGCAAGGAACTATATTCATTATCCTGTAATAAACTATAATGGAAAAAAAAGAAAAAAGAAAATACATATATATGTATAACTGAATCGTTTTGCTGTATACCTGAAACTAGCACAATATGGTAAATCAATTAAATCTAATTTTAAAATTAGAGGTAGTAGGGAGGAGATTAAGATACAATTTGACAGCCATCTTTGAATATCTCGAGAGCTTTCAGAAAGAAAAGAGGAACAGATTTACTCTATGTTTGCTATAAAACCTCTAGAGCATTCTTTTTCAACAGCATTTTTTTTACTGTTTTCAAACAGTAGTAGGCAACCCATTACTGGAAATCAGTTGAACAGGTTAATCAACATTTTAAATAAATAAAATAGAACAAAATGGAAAATATTAGATGCAGTCAATCTAATAAAAGGTAATTGCTATTCCACGAAACTTCTGTTTTAGTTATATTTATATTCAGATTTGTGTGAGTCTAATATAAAATATATCCTTATGTTGGGCCACAGTTAAAAAAAACAAAAACAAAAAACAGTGTGAAAGCTCTAGAAGGGAAAACATGGACAAGTGGGTGCAAGAAACAAGAAATCAGGTTTCAGCTTTTTCAAAGAAGCTAAAACTTCTTTGATTATAATAATCAGTTCAGTTTAGTCGCTCAGTCGTGTCCGACTCTTTGCGGCCCCATGGACTGCAGCACGCCAGGCCTCCCTGTCCATCACCAACTCTGGGAGCCTACTCAGACTCATGTCTGCTGAGTTGGTGATGCCATCCAACTATCTCATTCTTTGTCATTACCTGCCTCCATGGGTGCTGTCTCTAAACTTGCTTTAGAGGGTCCCTCAGTCTCTCATTTGGCAAACAGTCTGGAATGTCAAGTTGACAGTCACAAAAATAATGATTATAATGGAAAAAGCAGTGGAATTCAAAAGAACATGGTTTGACAGCTTTGTCCCACTGAACCCTACTACTCCAAATTTGAGGGCCAAACAAGTGGGACAAACATAGGACCTCCCTCGTGGTCCAGTGGTTAAGACTCCACCCTCCCAATGCAGGGGCCCTGGGTTCGATCCTGGTCAAGGAACTAGGTCCTACATGCCCTGACTAAGAGTTTGCATGCCACGACTAAAAGATCCAGCATGCTACAAAGACAGAAGCTCCCGTGTGCTGCAACTAAGACCAGATTCAGCCAAATAAATAAATAAAAATATTTTTCAAGGAAGAGAATTATCTTATAAATATATAAAAGAGTGGGACAAACTGACCCCACAGGATGTGCACAGAATTTGAGGAAGGGGTTAATGAGGTTACAGTCTCACTTTGTAGAGTTTCCATGCTCAAACTGGGCTTGTACCAGGGAGAAGATTCTGCTTCATTCACCTGCACCCCAGCATTCAGAACTCAATTTCAGGGACCCCAGAGGAGGAGTTGACTTTAGCTGCCACCAGCTATTCTAACACAGACATAACCTGTTCATGCTCTGTATCTTTCCTCCTGCAGCTCATGCTGTGAAGGGTGGCTCTCCTCCAGGAAGCTTGCCTAGCTTCCCCTTGACCTCCATGGCTGAGTCAGGCTCATCTTCCCTGAGGTCCCATGCCTCCTTGAATACTTCCCTTATAGCACTCATCATCATAAAAAGTAACTGAAAACACTCATGGAGTGCCAACTGTTAATATGTGCTAAGCACATAGTTTGCATAGATCATCTCATTTAATCCCTTCCCTCTACCCTATGAAGGGCTTCCCTGATGGCTCGGCAGGTAAAGAATCCACCTGCAATGGAGGAGAGACTGGAGACACTAGTTCAATCCCTGGGTCCGGAAGATCCCCTAGAGGAGGAAATGGCAAGCCACTCCAGGATTCTTGCCTGGGAAATCCATGGACAGAGGAGTCTGACAGGCTACAGCCCAAAGGGTCACAAAGAGTTGGACACGACTGAGTAAATAAGTGCATCTCTACCCTATGAAGTATTTGCCTTCCCATACCAAAGATGTGTAAACTGAGGCCTAGAAAGGTCAGATAACTTGCACAAGGTCCCACAGTCAGTAGGTGCCCACTGGCCTGGAGAAGCCAGAGCTCCTAAATTGTAAATTTTTCTGTCTATTGAGCTTTCTCCTCAAGTTAGGTTATCAAGTCTCTGAAGGAAGGATTGGGTCTTATTCACCCTCATATCTCCAAACCCAGCCTGCTGTGTCTGGTAAGCTGTAGGCAAGGCCCTTGGACAGCAAGGAGATCAAACCAATCAATCTAAAGAAAATCAATATTCATTGGACAGAATGATGCTGAAGCTGAAGCTCCAATCCTTTGGCCACCCGATGTGAAGAGCTGACTCACTGATAAAGACCCTGATGCTGGGAAAGATTGAGGACGGGAGGAGAAGGGGACGACAGAGGATGAGATGGTGGGATGGCATCACCGACTCGATGGACACGAGTTTGAGTAAGCTCCAGGAGATGGTGATGGACAGGGAAGCCTGGCGTGCTGCAGGCCATGGAGTCAAAGAGTGTGACACGACTTAGTAACTTAACAAGAACAAGCCTGGATGCAAATCATGGTTCTGCCAAGAATCTGCCACTGAGTATCTGCCACTGAGAATCAAGAGTCCGCGTTCTAGTAATTTGCTCCAGGGTCGAGGACAGAGGTTAGGAATTCCAGCAAGAGAGAACAGAACTGGCCCAAGCCCTGGTTCCCCGACTCCCCAGATGTGGCTTGGCAAGTTACTGAGCTTGTCTAAACTGTCGCTCTCCATCTGTCAAGTCAGGGAAACCGCCTACCTCAGCGCCTACCTCACGGGATTGTTTTGAGATGCCTGACATAAAGTTCTTAGTGAGACACCTAATACGTGAAAGGCACCCCACAAAAACTAGCTCTTTGTGAAGTTAATTAATTAATTAATTTGGCTGCACTGTGTCTTAGTTTGGGGATGTGAGATCTTTGTTGCGGCATGCAGGGTCTTTCGTTGCAGGGCGCAGGCTCTCTATCTGTGGTCTCTGGGCTTAGTAGTTGAGGTACATGGGCTTAGTTGCCCCAAGGCATATGGGATCTTAGTTCCCCAACCAGGGATCGAACCCATGTTCCTTGCACTGCAAGGAGAAGACTGTCAACCACTGGACTGTCAGGGAAGTCCCAACTCTTCTTATTATTAATATACTGCATTTTATAAAGCCATTTGAACTGGAGTAAATAAATTTTACTATTTTCATTTACTGGAGTAAATAAATTTTACTATTTTCATTTACTGGAGTAAATAAATTTTAACTACTGGCATAAGTATTGCAAGTTTTAGACACTGCTTTTATTCAGGAGATCAGAACTTGAGGAAAACGTGTAAATAATTTGGGGGAAATTTCTTGTATAATTATTTATTTATTTGGCTGTGCCAGGTCTCAGCTGTGACTTGCAGGATCTTGATTCTTCATCGCAGTGTGCCGTATCTTTTAGTTGCAGCTTGTGGGATCTAGTTCTCTGACCAGGGATTGAACCCAGGCCCCCCGCACTGGGAGCAGGGAGTCCCAGGTCCTGGACCACCAGGGAAGTCCAGGGGGAAATTGCTTTTAAAGAATTACTCCAAGAAGACTTTGGGCTTTCTGGCATTTACACAACACTGAAAGAGCTCCCAGAAAAGGAGGGGGGAAAAACATCCATGAGAAGGTTGGGGGATGAGGAATCAGGGCTACCATGTCCAGTTACATAACTGTTCACTGCACAAGAGCACCTGGCTGAGGGTGTGTATGAAACAGAGGCATGGAGCCAGAATCTAGCTTGCCCTCTACTCATGAAACTGGGAACACAGTCTCTGCTTTTCAGCCACTTGGAGAGCATGCTTTTTTCTATTTTGCTCTAAGCCACTCTTTGGGCCTGTGGTGGCTCTGGATATATAGGTTGTGATTGATTCAGTTTGTTCTTTTCTTTCAGTGTTGCTTCCTTGGTGGCTCAGATGGTAAAGAATCCGCCTGCAATGCAAGAGACCTGGGCTCCATCCCCGGGTTGGGAAGATCCCCTGGAGGAGGGCATGGCAACCCACTTCAGTATTCTTGCCTGGAGAACCCCCATGGACAGAGGAGCCTGGTGGGTTACAGTCCATGGGATCGCAAAGAGTCAGACACANCAATGCAAGAGACCTGGGCTCCATCCCCGGGTTGGGAAGATCCCCTGGAGGAGGGCATGGCAACCCACTTCAGTATTCTTGCCTGGAGAACCCCCATGGACAGAGGAGCCTGGTGGGTTACAGTCCATGGGATCGCAAAGAGTCAGACACAGCTGAGCAACTAAGCACCAGTACAGATGAACAGGGGAGAAGAAACAGAATGGAGCTCAGGGAAGGAAAACATACTTGAAAGTGATGAGGGAAGTGAAGGAAGGCAGGAACAAAGGAAAGCAGTGGCATAAGGGTGACGTTTAGTAAATGCTGGTCATTTGTCGGGCACTGTTCCATGTGCTTTAGCTGTGCTGACTCACTGGGTGCTGGTTACACTCCTACACAACAAGAACCACTGGAGAAGGAGACGGCAGGTGGGCACGTGAGGTTAACCCATACGTGAATCTGCCCAGGACAGAAACTGCTGGTCACCCTCCTTAGTCTATGAAAATGTTCAGAATCTGGAATCTCTCTTTTGAGTCTATGGTGGAAATGGCTTTTAGAGCCAAAAGGAAACTAGTTTTTTAAAGGAGATAAGTCTGAGTTCTCAGGTGGGTGGCTGGCCCACCAGGGCTACATAATGGACTTCTATTTCTGATCAACAGTCAGTCCTTTGGAAGACAGAAGCAAAGGACCCCTGACAGGTTACAAATCCCAGCTTGTAACATGGTCCCAAAGTTTGACCATGAACTTTCCATATGGTTCATCTCAGACCAGGTTCTGACACACAAGCTCCTTCTCTGTTTTCTTAAGAGCCTGCGAGTGCATGCTAGGTCACTGCAGTCATATCCGACTTTGCAATCCTATGGTCTATAGCCCACCAGGCTCCTCTGTCCATGGGATTCTTCGGGCAGGAATGCTGGAGTGGGTTGTCATATCCTTCTCCAGGGGATCGTCCCGACCCAGGGATCGAACCCCCCACCTCCTGAGGCTCCTGCATTGCAGGCAGATTCTTTACTGCTGGGCCACCTGGGAGAACCTGAAGTTCCATAAGACATTTACTGTTAAACAGTGATCTGAAAGCAGCTCCAGTGTCCAGTCTTCCTGGTGGTCTTTAAAAGAAACCCTTCGAGGGTGGGGTAGGGAACCCTCCTACACTGTTGGTGCTATGGAAAGCAGTATAGAGGTTCCTTAAAATACTAAAAACAGAGCTTAACTTAAAATCCAGCAATCCCACTCCTGGGCATACACCCAGAGAAACAGCGATTAGAAAAGATACACGCACCCCAGTGTTCATTGTAGCACTACTTACAATAGCCAAGACCTAAGATCTTAGGAAGCAACCTAAGCGGCCATCAACACATAAAGAAGATGTGGTATATAGAGAGGGGAATATTACTCAGCCTTAAAAAAGAACGAAATGATGCCACTTGGGGCGACATGGGTGGATCTAGAGATTACCGTACGAAGTGAAGTCAGACAAAGACCAAAACTGCTTACGTGTGGAATCTAAAAAAATTAGTGCAAATAAAGTTATTTATAAAACAGAAATATATGCACAGACATGGAAAACAAGTTTGTGGCTACCAAAGGGGCAAGTGGGAAAAGGGATAGGTTAGAAGTTTGGGATTATACACACTATTGTACATAAGATAGGCAATCAACAAGGGTCCACTGTATAGCACAGGGAATTCAATATCTTGTAATAACCTATAAGGGGAAAGAATTTGAAAAATTATAGATAGATAGATAGATAGAGAGAGAGCTGAATCACCGTGATGTACACCTGAAACCAACACAGCATTGTAAGTCACCTACATTTCAATAAAAATATTTGTAAATAGATACAATAAAATTTTTCTAGGGCCCCCTCCAAAAAAAATAACCCTTCTGAAAAGAGCGTGAAAATAAACCTTGCTACCAGGTGGTCAGTAATCTTGCCTACTCTGGATTTGGGGCTACAGAGGTGACGGTGGGATGAGAATTGAGCAGAGATAAATACATATACATACACAGATTTGATGTTGAAACAACCACACATGTGACATGACGATGAACACCCACATCTAGCTATTCTGTAAGGAAGGTGTTTCAATTGACAGCCCGAGACAGCAAAACCACCTCTGAACATCTGCTTCCCCTGTTTTGCCAAAGAGCATTCTTTTTTAATCCTTTTTTAATAGTTTGACCTGTTCCATTTTTCCTGGCAGAGGGCCCTGGCAAGGCAAGCACTGGCTTTTCTGTCTGTATTCCAGCTTCAGATGGGAACGGGAAGGAGGCAGCAAGAGGGGGAAGGGAGAGGAAAAGACAGAGGGGAACAGAGGCAGACACCCGGGAGAGGGTATACAGGGATCCAGACTTGGGGAGAAAGGAGAAAAGGGGAGGGACACCCAGGAGAGAGAGAGCTGAAGAGTCCCAGCAGCCTACTTTAATATTCCCACCCTGGCGGGCACAACTGATTTGAAAGAAACCCAAACCGACAGGACATACTCCAGAAAGATCATCCAGTACAAATGTGACCCAGAAACCCATAATCACACCATTCTCGAACAGATCAAGCTGATTATTTAACACTCTTTAGACTCGGAAAGTCTTTAACAATTGATGAAATACCATCATTTCTAAGTGGTTTTGGAAAAGGCGATGGCACCCCACTCCAGTACTCTTGCCTGGAAAATCCCATGACGGAGGAGCCTGGTGGGCTGCAGTCCATGGGGTCGCTAAGAGTCAAGCACGACTGAGCGACTTCACTTTCGCTTTTCACTTTCATGCGTTGGAGAAGGAAATGGCAACCCACTCCAGTATTCTTGCCTGGAGAATCTCAGGGATGGAGGAGCCTAGTGGGCTGCCGTCTATGGGGTCGCACAGAGTCGGACACGACTGAAGCGACTTAGCAGCAGCTAAGTGGTTTGTGTTTAACATTCAGGAATAATTGGACACAGTCCTATATTTTTCTAGGAAAACAATCTCTTTGGCAAGGAAAATGCCCTTTCCATTCTGTGTGTGTGTGTGAATTTTATCCCACTATTCCATACCTCTTTTGCCCTTTTAGCCTAGATAGACAACCATTTGGGCTTCCCAGGTGGCGCTAGTCGTAAAGAACCGGTCTGCCGATGCAGGAGATGTTAAGAGACTGGTTCGATCCCTGGGTCAGGAAGATCCCCTGGAGGAGGGCATGGCAACCCACTTCACTATTCTTGCCTGGAGAATCCCATGGACAGAGGAGCCTGGCAGGTTATAGTCCATGGGGTCACAGTCAGACACGACTGGAGCGACTTAGCACAGCACAGCAGAGATGACCATTTACCCCCCAAGAAGTGATTCTCATTTTCTCCTGCCTACTCCATTCTCTCTCCCAAGGAAAACACCCCCAAATAAGACCTCGCTTCCTGCTCAGTGAGCAGTATCACTTCGCCGATAAACACCAGGGGAACTGGGATGAGTTTTACACCCAGGCCGGGGTCCACCTGCCCTCAGTTAAGCTTTCAGACATTCCCCTCCAGGCTGCCCCTGCCCTGCCCTGAACTGCGCTGCCACCAAGCTCTGGTTTCCTTAGAAATGGTGTTGGCACCATCCAGAAACGGTAAGAGCTTTCCTGTTCCAGTGGCTCCGTGCTGCTGAAACATGGATAGGAGAGCGGGAACTGGATGATGGAAGCTAGGAAGAGTTTTTCTGATTGCCGTTTCAGATCCCATTATGGAAAATTCCTTTAGAATATATTAATCATTACTTGGTGGTCTAAAGGAAAAAAAAAATATATATATATATATATACACATACACATATGGCTTTGCACACCTACTATTCATTTATTCAACAAGAACGTATTGGACAGGCTTCTACTGTGTAATCAAGCCCTGTGCTAGTTACTTTTATATCATTTATAGAAACCAAATCCTCCTGCATGCATGCTCCATTGTGTCAGATTCTGCAATGCTGTGAACTATAGTCCGCCAGGCCCATTCTGTCCCTGGAACTTTACAGGCAAGAATACTGGAGTGGGTTACCATTTCCTTCTTCAGTCCCCCTGGGAGGAGGGCAACTTCTATATTCTCCTCTCCAAGAAACAGAGACTTGCTTCTGGAGCCAGAGATTCTATTTCGAGTGAAAGTTTTCCCTCTAACTAGCTGAGGGACCCTGGGCAGATAACTTAATCCCTCTGAGCCGCTGTTTCCTCCTCCATGAGGTGAAGATAATTCCTTCTGCCTCACTGAGTTCTTCTACATTTGAAACGAACTGATAAACTCAAGGAGATCAATCATGCAAGAGGCTGAGTGCCCAGATTTCGGAAACTGTAACAATGGTGAGCCACTCTGTAATTGTTTTGCTGGAGCCAGGAGGCCAGACCGCGCCTTGCGGTAGGGTGAGGTTTCCTGTGAAGAGAATTGAATTTTCCACAGTCAATCATCCTGAGAAAAGTTAAACTGGAGTGAAAACTCCCTCCCTCTCAGAAGCCATGGCCGGGGAGGGGTGGGGAGGAGGAAGGCAGGGCAGATGGTCTTCGAAGGCTGCAGAGATCTGGGGCAGATCCAGGGGTGGAGTGAACGGCCCTGGCCGTTTAAAGACCAGCTCAGAGCCAGGCATGTGGCCAACCTGATCCCAGCCCCTAGGGGCTTGTGTAGTGACTAGAAAGCCCTGGGCCAACTCTGCAGCATTTGGAGTGGGGTGCCCTCGGCCCTTTGGCCAGCCCAAGGCAGGCCACTGGGAAACCAGTCAGGCTCCGGGCAGGTGAACGCCAAGCCCTGGGTTCTGTGCTGAATAGAGGCAGCAGCAGCGATGGCTGTGTCGTGGGGTCACTGGTTTCTGAAGAAAGAGGTTGTGAGCAGTTACCAGAGTGCCCACTGGTCTCAATAAGGTGTATCTGGATTCCAGCTCCCTTGGCAAAAGACTGGAACAATCAGAACTGACTCTGTGGATGTAAACAAGCACCCCTGAGAATTACTGGGTTTAAAATTAGAGGGTAGCCTTAGAAAAAGACTTGATTTGTTAGTAATGTGTGCTTAGCCGCTCAGTTGTGTCCAACTCTTTGCAACCCTTTGGACTAGCCTGCCAGGCTCTTCTGTCCATGGGATTCTTCCAGGCAAGAATACTGGACTGGGTAGCCATTTCCTTCTCCAGGGGATCTTTCCGACCCAGGGACTGAACCCAGGTCTCCTGCACTGCAGGCAGGAGCCACCAGGGAAGTCCAATTTGTTAGTAATATGCACAGGAAAATCCTTGGAAATTGTTATTGGGCTATCAATGTGGGTGGTATGATTTAAACTCCAAGATGGGAAGCTGGGTAGACTGTTTACACCCCTACAGAGCCCAGCTTATTATTATAAGTGAATAATAATAAAGGTCTGGGACCTTTCTCCTTATTTCTCCCCACATGATGAGAGGGAAGAAACTTCGGTTGCAGGAACAGATCTGCAACCTCTTGCTGCATCCTCTTAACACAGGGTGCAGAAGAGGAGCTGAGTGGCCATATTATTTAATTTATGTCAAAAACTAGGTCTTTCAGAAGGCTTGATCATGCCTGTAGGGATCAAGGCATTTGTCCAGGGACATGAAACAGAGTAAACATTTAATGATGGTTACGACATTCAGAAGACTCTTGAGTCCCTTGGACTGCAAAGGAGATCAAACCAATCAATATCAAAGGAAATCAACCCTGAATATTCATCAGAAGGACTGATTCTCAAGCTGAAGCGTTAATGCTTTGGCCACCTGATGCAAAGAGGCAACTCACTGGAAAAGACCTTGATTCTGGGAAAGACTGAGGGCAGGAGGAGAAGGGGCGACAGAGGATGAGATGGTTGGATGGCATCACTGACCTGATGGACATGAGTTTGATCAAGCTCCGGGAGATAGTGAACGACAGGGAAGCCTTGTATCTCGATAAAGGACAGAAATGGTATGGACCTAACAGAAGCAGAAGAGATTAAGAAGAGATAGCAAGTATACACAGAAGAACTGTACAAAAAGGATCTTCACGACCCGGATAATCACGATGGTGTGATCACTCATCTAGAACCAGACATCTTGGAATGTGAAGTCAAGTGGGCCTTAGAAAGCATCACTAAGAACAAAGCTAGTAGAGGTGATGGAATTTCAGTTGAGCTATTTCAAATCCTGAAGGATGATGCTGTGAAAGTGCTGCACTCAATATGCCAGCAAATTTGGAAAACTCAGCAGTGGCCACAGGACTGGAAAAGGTCCGTTTTCATTCCA
>SJYX01004220.1:140254-191321 GCA_006410675.1 Oreotragus oreotragus | reverse complement strand
CAGCCCTGGCATTTCTTTGGAAGGAATGATGCTAAAGCTGAAACTCCAGTACTTTGGCCACCTCATGGGAAGAGTTGACTCATTGGGAAAGACCCTGATGCTGGGAGGGATTGGAGGCAGGAGGAGAAGGGGACGACCGAGGATGAGATGGCTGGATGGTATCACAGACTCGATGGACAGGAGTCTGAGTGAACTCTGAGAGATGATGATGGACAGGGAGGCCTGGTGTGCTGTGATTCATGGGGTCACAAAGAGTCAGACACGACTGAGCGACTGAACTGAACTGAACTGGGTTCACAAATAGACACAACTGAGTGACTGAACAACAACGACGATGACATTCAAGTGTTCCTTCTAAAACCCACTTGCTCCTCACCACTATGGGCTGAGGCTGGTACTATTATTATTAGCCCTATCATATCAGAGAGAGTCCCAACAGGAAATGAGTGGTATACTCTAAAAAAAGCGGTTGAAGGGCCTGCTGATGAGAGTGTGATGGGCAGGGAGAAGGGAAAACAGGTGATGGGGAGCAGCCTGGGGCGAGCCAAATGGGGCGTGGCTGCCACCCCTCATTCAGAAGGGGAGGTTCCAGAACCCAGCAGGATCCAATGCTGCAGGAGTGTAAGCAGTGGCCTAGACTGATCCAGCCATGTCATCCCACAGCCCCATGGGAAGGGACTAAGTACCTTGAAATCCCTTGGTTTCCACCCTCCCACATCCTGGTGGTACCTTTCACTGGCCAAAAAGGAAGCCAGGGGTGTCCATCCAGAAAGGTAAGTTTTCCAGGGCACTGAGCAGGGTGGTGAAGGATGGTAAGTGGGTCTGGAAGAGCATCAGAAGACAGCTGACACATGAATTTATAGATTAGCAAACAGACATAAAGATGGCATAATCTGCCCAATGTCACAGAGCAAGTAAGAGGTGGGCTCAAACTGAAGCCCACACAGTTTGACTGAATCCATGCTCTCAACCACTAAGACATGCACCCTAGAACTGATTGAAAAGATTACTGGCTATCCAGCACTTTTCCCACGCTGTATCCGGCTCAGTCATCCTTCCAGTAATAGACTCCACTTACTCCCACCCAGATTTTCCAGCCTTCTTGGAGCAAGGTATGGCCATCTGACTAGAGTTCAGGCCAAAGGAATGCAAATGAAACAATGTGAGCAGCTTTTAGATAATACCCTCCACTTTTCTTCTCTCTTTCCTATAGAGGGGGATGTGAGATGTGATGGTGCGATCTGAAGCAGCCACCTTAGCCCATGGCAAGGAAACTCCATTTGAGGTTATCAGAGGATGGCAAAGCCACCATATCAGTGCTGAACTGCTCATGCTCCAAGTGAAAGACAATTTAATTTGTTTTTTGTTTCACTCACTGTTATTTTAGCCTTGGTTGTAGCAGCCAAACCAGTAACTTAAACAATACAAAGACCAGGATGTAGCTCAGTCACTGCGGTTTACAGCAGTAGGAGACGTGACCGGTAGAGGTGGTTAGTGATCACCAATGCAAGTGCGCTCCTCTTCTTTCTGGCTGTTACTAGACTACATTTCCCAGCCTCCTTCCATCTGGGTGAGGCTATGGGACTACCTCCCACCTCTAGAATTGGAGGGAAGGCGAATGTGTTACCCTCAGGCTGAGACAACCATCAGTGAGCGTACCTTTGTCCCGCTCACCTTATTCACTTATCTGCCAAATGTATGTAAAGCATCCAGTGAAGGCACCTGGTGCTCTATAGTAGGATGGATGAAAGCAGTAAAGGAGCCTGGGGTTCTCCATGACCACATGGATCAGAGCCCTCTGACAACTCAATACTTGACTACAATGCAAGCAACAAACACCACCTCTGTGGTGTTAAGTCACTGACATTTGAGCTTGTTTGTTAGAGCAGCAGTTCGTCTGTCTATTCTGACTATTTTCATACTTCCCAGTTGCTGCACTCTGACAGGCCTAAGTACGATTATCCAGCAGTGCAGTCTTAGCCCCTGTTTTAGGAGGGCAAGGGGTGGGCTGGCAAACATTTACTGTTTTAAAGAAGTTACACAACTGTTACCAATTATTGTAAGAAAACCCCTACATCCTGCTTGAATAAGGAAGGCAAGAATAGTACAAGAAAACCCTTTCTCATGGTACACTGGCCCTGGGGGCACTGGCCCTGGTCTCTCAAGAATGCTATTCTCATGAACATTCCTTTGGGGACTCAGGAAAGTTCACAGTCTGAGCAAAAAAGAGCATCAGCTGAACACACTGAGGCATTTCAGAAGGTCAAGAAACCCCAATGGGCAGCAAATTAGGGAAAGTTAAGGAAACAGCAACCCATCCATGTCCATGTCTTTTTCAGTGGTAAGGGAGTGGCCTCTCTTCCATTCTTCCTAATGTCCAAATTTTCTAAAGTAAGCATGTGCTATTTTATATTAAAAAGTGGTTTTAAAATTTCCATTTTTAAGAAACAAAATAAACCGATTAAGCCTAAGGAATGAACAGATGAGAGAGATACAGGTCAAAGGATACAAGTGCCCCAAGGCATTGGTATGACAGACAATTCCCGGTCTTAGGAATATACAGCTATGAAAAGACAAAGCAGCTCAGAGGCGACCCTCACTCACTCATTCAATAGGCATTTCCTGTACCAGGTACTGGGCTGGCTGCTAGATCTGCAAAGAAGAATGAAGTGGCCACAACCGCATACAGTAGCCGACAACCCTGGCTACACACCAGAATCACTTGGGATTCAGTTTTTAAAACATACAGTGATAAAATACGGATGCTTAGGTCCACACTCCAGGGATTCTAATGTAATTGGTCAGGGTTACGACTTTGTCTTAAGACTCTTAATAGCTCTCCTGATTCTAATGAGCAGGGTGGAGAATCCCTAGGAGCACGTGACACATGAACTAAGTGTTGAATGAAGGGTAGGAGCCAGCCAGGAGAGGAAGAGAGAAGGGGCGGTGTTATGTAGCCAGAGCTGTGTTTAGACTGTCCCATCGTTCAATGTAAACAGAGGTTATGGTGAGTGGGGATGATGCAAGTGGTGGGTGTTATCCCATGGCTAACTGAATGTCTATCTTCCAGATAGTAGGTTGACAAAGGTTACTAGACAGGGGCAGACATGACCACACCTGGCTTCATTCCAACTCTCCATGCATTCTCTCTTACCCTCTCCGATGGCCATCATTTCTACCTACACACGGGGCTATAGAAGAGCTGAGACACGATGCGATTTTGCCTCTAGAAAATGGTACCATCACAGGAGACGGGGCATATTTCTGGACTCTCCATCAGAAGACACTTCCAACACAGCATTCATCTCGAGTTAGACTCCTATTTTCACCGCCTTTTCAAAAATTCCTTTTTGTTTTGTAGGGGGAAACAAAAGTTTATTTTACTCACAGGCCCGAGAAACAGGAAGTGTGACACACTTCTGGGGGGCACAAGAGATGCCTCAGGGTGGTCAGAGGGCAGAAAGTAGGGGAACAAAACCCCCTTTTTGGTTACTTAAATTCATTACAGGATCTTGCTGCAACACTGAGAATAAATGCCCCAAAGCGCTAGTCATAGCTTATTTGGAGACTGATATGAAAATTTGGAGTTGAAGCAAACTACCTATCGCATCACAAGAAAGTAGTGGGACTGTCACTGAAGACCCTCCATGGAACACCATCCTACACGCAGCTCCAAAACAGATCACTAAATAATTCAAATAACCTGATCACCATTTCTGAGCATCTGTTTGAAGAATAAGCAAATTACAGAGGAATTTCTAGAAATAAAAATGGTTTCAGTTAATAGGTTAGGACAATTGGTGAGAGCTAGTACATACTTCATGCATTGGAAATGTGTCTTTTAACTGAATAATAATAATAAATTAATAGCCATAGCACTTCCTGAATATCTGCACGTACAACATGTGGGGCTAGGACTTTACACACACCACTGACCATAGTCATGCAAGATCTGCAATTAGGTTGAGAGATAACCGAGGCTCAGAGCAGTTTTGTCATCTGCCCAAGGTCACAGGGAAGGGCAGTGATAGAATTCAAACTAAGTCTTCATGGCCTCCCTCCATATCTTCTCCAGGTCCCTAAGATCCTGGCCAAGGGGTGAATCTGTGTTCTTTTGTGCTTCAGAAAGAATGGCTGCTTGACAAGCTCATCAACTGCTGTAGGGTAATCTTTCTTACTGTGTGTCTAAGGAAAGCACCGAAAAGTATCACGATTCTTTCCAAGGAAAAAAAATGCCAGCTCCCTCTTTGACCTGAATAGCATGGAAACAGTGCAGTCTCATCCAATGAGCTGCTCTGTCAGGAAGAGGAAATCCATCTGGAGACACCAGGCACCCAAGCAGCACGGCACCAGGTGTAAATAATAAACACCCAACAGCCACACGCCTCCTTTGGCTTAAGATTTCAGGAGGCTGGAATTGGGTGATGCCCTAGAGGCTGCTTGGCACAACCCCTGCTTTTCAAAGATGAGAAAACAGACTGGTTAACAGATCTACCAAAGCAGGCAAGGGCTTCCCAGGTGGGTCAGTGGTGAAGACTCTCCCCATCAACGCAGGAGACGCAGGAGACACGGGTTCAATCCCTGGGTCGGGAAGATCTCCTGGAGTAGGAAATGGCACCCGACTCCAGTATTCGTGCCTGGAGAATCCCATGGACAGAGGAACCTGGCGGGCTGCAGTCCATGGGATTGCAAGAGTCGGACATGACTGAGCACAAGCCTAAGGAAGGCATAGCAGCCTGAAACTTGGTCTCAAACTCTGACGCTGTATTTTATATTATTTCGTATTCTCAATCATCTTGCATCCCAGAGCCCAGGAGGGAACCCCAGGATTCCTATAGCACTCTCACCTCCTTATGCAAAACTGGGCTTTCCCCACAGAGGAGCTGAAGGGGAAAAAAATGCTGTTTTCTGAAATTCTAAGGCTGATTTGAAGGGCTCCCCCTACTGATCAGCTGGGCCGTCCAGACTGTGTTAGTCCCAAAGGGAGAGATGGAAACAAAAGAGGATCAATCACCTGGGCCCTCCAGGTACATAAATCATTCTGCGAATGCAAACATTTACGTGTTTATACAGGTGGTTTCTCCGAGGAAGGAATGCTCATTTTGCCATGGCTGACACTTATCTATAATTTAAGAGAACCAAACAGCTTCTGTCCCACATAAAGCACCAATGCCGGTGTGATTCACACACAATTAAACACGTGTAGAACAAATCACCAAGAATCTGCTCTCTTCAGAAACTGCTTCATGCAAAGCTATGGTTTAGATGTCATTTCCATTTCATAAAAAGGCTCACCACAGTGTCCCTTCAGAAGCTAGTTTTGTTCATGCATTTAATTTGTGATTCCATTTCCAGAGATGCGATTGCTTCATAACTTGTCAGAAACACATTTTCTGAATAAAACAAGGTCCTCTTCCCTGCCTGAGAACGCCTCCCTTGATCCAGACCTATTTTGGGTGCCTGGCTCCTAGAAATGGATGAAAGTCTTTGCTGCGGTGGAATTTAATTAACTTCAGCCAGCCTGGGTCTTGCCGAGGACACACAGACAAGGAGGAAAGGCTGATCAGACACATGGTACCCAAGGCTCAGAGCCTCACTGTGGATAAACATTTTTAAACAGCTGTCATGTCATGGAAGGAAGGCGAGATGTTCAAGCTGGTGATAAAAGAACAGCAGAGACAGACTTGACAGCCCAGATTGTTAGCGGCTTAAGGAAACCGAGAATGAGAAAGAAAACCAAAACCAAAAACCATCAACCACTAAGCTACCAAATGAGGCTGGGTGGCAGGAATACTCGGAGGTAGCCCAATAACGCAAATGTCTTTCTCTTCACGGGAGGAAGTCTGTCTCTGACAAGTGTGTCCTGGCTCACCCACCACAAATCTACACTTAGAATGACAGGCGGAAGAGGATGAAATGCCCTATTCCCAGACACCTGGAGGAAAAACAGACGTCAAGGACGGTCGCAGCTCCCAGGTCTTGAAATTTAATTACCAGAACGTTTTTGGCCCTGGACTTCATTAAATTCAGGTTAGGGAGTAGCCACACGATGTCGTTCTTGTGGCATTTACCCGCTAGCTGCATCTTTCCAGGCAGGATGAGACCGCCTGCTTGCAGGGGCCCGCTGATCAGGAAGTTTGCTGTAGCGCGCTCCTGGGAGCATCACCAAAGACCAGGATACACACACACACACACACACTGCACAGCCAACTCACCACCCCACCCCCCAACCCCGCCACCTCCAAAGCACACGCTCCAGGAAAAGGCCAGTTCTCACCGCAAAAGGAACGTGCAGCAGAGCAAGAGTCCCCCGGCCAGCCCTTTCTCTCCGCCCCTCGGGGTTGGACTCCAAATTCGCGATTCCCAGGCTGGGTTCTAACAAGAAAAGGCAAAAAGGCAAAAGGGGCAGACTTACCGAACTCCTCCGGGCTGTAGGGCGCGGGAGAGGCTTCCACAAACTCGTTGTCTGGAGGAAGAAGAAAAGCAGAAAACAAAAATAGAATCTCAACCATTCAGGGCTAATCGATTAAAAATCAGTTACCGCGCAGATCCCTTAGAAAAGCGCGCGTTTCTTTCTCCCAGCGACGGGAATCCGTGAACCCGGGGCCTCATGGGGTTCCAGATGCCAGATCCACTGGGGGTAAGAAATCGTTAAAGAAACTTGGCGGGGAGCATTTCGGCCCAGGAACCAAGCGTCTTCTGGGCGCACGCAGGTGCGCGCCAACTTTCCGTAGGTGGGAGCCCATGGATCCTCAGGCTGGGCGCGCCAGGCAGCGACCCCGCCCCTCTGCCCTCAGCCTGCGGGGCGCATCGCGGCGTCCCCCGCGTCTAGTGTTGACGCCCTGCGCCCAGGAGCCCCAAAGTTTCCTTGCGGGTCCGGGAGGCCCGAGAGCGCGCAACGGCGGCGGCGGCGAGCTCCCTGCGCCCACCCGATGGAGCGCCCGTGCGCATCCCCGCTACCCGTTGCTAGGAGACCGCGGCCTTCACGCTCGGCAGTGGCGCGCGCGCTGCCTCCCGATTCCAGGTGGGAGGGCATCTTCCCCACCCCCACCCTTTCTGACCATTTATGACAAAAGAGCGCGTAACCAGTTGTAAAACGATTTCTGCATTTTTGTATTATGTCTGTCCTGTTCCCAGACTTGGGAAATCGTTTTTTTTTTTTTTTTCTTTTTCTTTTTTCTTTGCTTCTCCTAGGGAAAGGCAGGAGTTTCAGAGCTTAAATATTCCCTGCAGCAAGGAAGGGTTTCCAACGCCCCCAACCCTCTCCTTTGAACCTGAATTTTGACTCCACTCCAAGCAATATTTCTTCCTCTTAACAGACTAGCAGGGAAGATAATATGCTTCATTTCACAGATAGGGAAACTGAGGCTCAGAAGTTAAGTAACTTATATATGACTGCGCACCGTTGTTATACTCTGTGTGTGTGTGTGTGTGTGTATGTACACGCGCGCGCGCGCGCGCGTGCGCGTACACGTATCAGAAGAGAGCAGAGCCATATTCCTTCTAATATAAAAAGAGTTGCAAAAAAAAAAAAAAAAGTTGCGCAGTTTCACGTACAGAATGTAGAAACAAAAGTTTGGGTCCGAAAGTTTGAGTTGCAGGTCGTAAAGAAATTGATGTCAGGTTGCGGGAATCTCCCTCCCTGGGTCAGTGGCCTGAATAACTTGTACAGATACGTTCTGTGTTTTCTATCAGGACTGACTGACACCTCACTCAGGAGGGCCCTGGGCTATGGGAAAGTGCTCTAGAGATGCTGGGAGGAGGCAGAGGAAGGAAGGCGCAGACATAGAAAACGGCTGTCTCTTCTCCATCCCCGGCCTTGGAGACTGATAGTTGGGGAGTGAACAGTCTGGGTAACGTCCCGGGGACCTTCTATAGTCTCAGACTGATCAGATCGCCAGCTGCAGCAGCCCAAGGGCCCATGGACCTGTGCCGAGGTGCTCTCATTCCGTGAACCTCAGTCATCTCTGAGTGTTCTACAGTCAGTCTACATTTTACTGTGGAGAACAGAAAGAAGGCACCCTGGCCCCAGTGCCCACAGAGGAATGGCTGGGGACCAGGCTGAGACTGTCCTCCTTTCACACGAGGGTAACCGTTCTTCTTCTTCCTTTTCTGTTGGCTGCCCTGAGAGTGGCTTGAGGGATATTTCAGTTCCCTGACAAGGACTGAACCAGGAATACAGCAGTGAAAGCCCAGAATCCTGACCACTAGGCCAAGGAACTCCCCAAAGCAACCATTCTTGAACTGCCTAGCCTATCTCTCTATCCTCTTCTGTTTTCCCCACTCCTGACAATCTGAGCTCTGAAATCCAAGAAGTGAATGTGCTTAGGTGAATGTTTGCACGTATCAAGACATCCCCTCCCATCTCCTGAAAATCTCCATTTGCTCTCAGGAATTCATGGGCTTCCCTGATGGCTCAGTTGATAAAGAATCCACCTGCAATGCAGGAGACCCTGGTTCGATTCCTGGGTCAGGGAGACTCCCTGGAGAAGGGATAGGCTACCCACCCCAGTATTCTTAGACTTCCCTTGTAGCTCAGCTGGTGAAGAATCCAGCTGCAATGGGGGAGACCTGGGTTCGATTCCTGGGTTGGGAAGATCCCCTGGAGAAGGGAACAGCTACCCACTCCAGTATTCTGGCCTGGAGAATTCCATGAACTGGATCCCAAAGAGCTGGACACAACTGAGCGACTTTCACTTTCATTCATGGTTCGTCAAACTTTCTTTCAACTCCTCACTCTGATGGAAACCTGGCTCTCCTTGAAAGTAACAGAGCACATTGTCCACGACCTTTACTCACTGCAGCCATCTACAGACCTCTGTGTTATTCTACCTCATTTCTTGAAGGTGTTGGCATCTGGATCACTGTCACTTTCCCCAATACCGTTCCCATGATAATTTTTATTTCCAAATCTACCAGTGTATTCTTCTCGTACTCTGGTCTCTCAGCTCTTCAACATCCTCTCCCTTCCTGCACCTTCAGCTATCCCAGCTTCCTGCCCTCCTAGTAACACCATCTGTAATCTCAACACCAAGCATTCCACTCTCCTATCACCATCACTCAGCCTTCCAAGCTTTCCAGCTTATTCTTCCTGTTATCCTCACCCAATGTCTCCTTGACCCCAACCGCTCCTGTAATTTGCTGATCCTGTGACCTTTTTTGTGTCCCTTACTCTCCCTCTTGACATTCTTTTCTCTTTTAACCAGCCTAGTTTCTAGGTTTACTATTATCATTTCTCTTATATACACCTTCAAATCCACCTCTCTCTATGTCTACTAAATCTTTGGGAAAACCATACTCCTGATAAAATCTATTTCTTCATCTTCTCTCTGCCAGCACCCAGTGAAACATGATCAGAGAAGTATAGCGTCATGCTGACTGGTCTTATTTTCAATGTGTGACCACTAGCCTCAAGTGGACATTAGTGCAGCCCAGCAATCCCTCTGCATTTGCCTGCTTTACTTACTCTCCTGCTCTTCTGTTACTATGGATGAACCATCCATTCTCCAGCTAAGGCCAACTCCCCCATTGTGTATCAGATCCTCTGTGTCCTCTCACATGGATTTCTGCCCCCTCTCTTCTCTAAGTTGATGTTCTCCTCTGTTCTGGATCATTCCCATCAGTATACAAATATGCTACTATTTTTCTATCTTTAAAAAATCTTTTCCAACTTTATGTCTCTCTTCCAATTACCGATCTCAAGTCTCAGTGACAATTTACCACAAAATTCATCAAAGAATTGTTTACACTCATTGTTTCCACCATCTTCCTTTAATCTTGAAGGCAAACAGGCTTATAGCTCATCACTCTTCCAGAGTAGCTCTTGTCAAGGTCAAGACTGACCTTGGCATTGCCAAATTCCAACGGTCAGTTCTTGATCTGAGTAGGAGCCTTTGACTCCCTGATGCCATGAGGAGGTGAGCTCAGATGGCGTGTTTGCAGGACTAGTCACCTCCAATTCCCCATTGAGTCAGGAGGCAACTAGCCTTTGCGTTCCAAGAGAGACAGTCTACAGAGGGCTTTGGTATGAGAGCTAAGGTCTGGTTATGGGTCAACCAGACCTTGGCTCTAATACCAGATTCACTATTAACTAGTAGTTTAATTTCTGCTAACCTTAGTTTTCTATAAAAATGGAGATAAATACACCTAACTCATAAGGTTGTAGCAAGAATGCAATAAACTACAGCATTTAGAGCCTGTAGAATAGAGACTGTCACACTGAAAATCAAGTACATGTTAATTATTATTAGATGGTATGCTCTTTCACAACTGAGGAAAATGAGGCTCTTTTCTCTTCTTTAACGACTTCAAGTTACTGAAAGGAATCACTAACCACAGATTATGCTTCCAATTAAAAGCAGTGTACATGGTCCCACTTCTTAGTTTGCTTTCTAAGAGTTTCCTTGAAAGTTGGTTATGTGGAATTAGGATCAGCCATTCCCCATAGGAAGAGCATTACAAATATTCTACCAGGTGATTAGGTTCTGGAGCCTGCCAGATTGTTCTAACTCACAATGGACTCCCTTTCAATTTGTTCCCTATAAATGGATGACTCATAAGCTAAGAACTTTTCTTAAAGCCCTTTAGTTATTTAAATTTCCCAATCAGCTGAAAGTTAATGAAAAAATATTTTTCTTGTTTTAATATTTGTTGTTGACAGTTTTTCTAAAATATATGATTCCAATTTTCTATCTTAGGAAGCAAAGCAGAGCAAACAATAACATTTCCTGTTAGTTAAACAATATTTATGGGGAAGTACCATGCTTCTCTCAAGAAGGCAATGGCGACCCACTCCAGTACTCTTGCCTGGAAAATCCCATAGGTGGAGGAGCCTGATAGGCTGTAGTCCATGGGGTCGCTAAGAGTCGGACACGACTGAGCGACTTCAATTTCACTCTTCACTTTCATGCATTGGAGAAGGACATGGCAACCCACTCCAGTGTTCTTGCCTGGAGAATCCCAGGGACGGAGGAGCCTGATGGGCTGCCGTCTATGGGATTGCATAGAGTCGGACACGACTGAAGCGACTTAGCTGCAGCAGCATCCCCATGCGTCTCTGGTGGTTCAAATGGTAAAGAATCCGCCTGCAATGCAGGAGACGTAGATTCCATCCCTAGGTCAGAAAGATCCCCTGGTGAAGGGAATGGCAATCCACTCCAGTATTCTTGCCTGGAGAATTCCCATGGACAGGGTAGCCTGGCAGGCTACCGTCCATGGGGTTGCAAAGAGTCAGATACAACTGAGCAGCAAAGCATACACACCATGCTGCCAGGATGGTAGGCAATGCATCTGCGAGGCAAGGTAGATACAATAGTGGTCAGAATGGGTTTCTGTCCTCGTGTTGCTCACCTTCCAGTAGGTTAAGAAGACCTTCCTAACCTTAGGCAATATCTCAAACTGGATTCTTATAGACCTCTTATAAAAAAGTGGTTCTGCAAATAAGTTACTCAGTACCATTTTTCTAGATTCATATATATGCATTAATATACAATATTTGATTTTCTGACTTACTTTACTCCACATGACAGGTACTATCCAATTTGCAGGACAGAAATAGAGATGCAGATGTTGAGAACGATCACGTGGACATAGCAGGGGAAGGGGAAGGGGGGGCAAACCAGGAGAGTTGTGTTGATGTATGTACTATCATGTGTAAATGGACAGCTCATGGGAAGCTGCTGTATAACACAGGGAGCTCAGATCGGTACTCTGCGATGACCTAGAGGGGTGGGATGGAGGGAAGAGGCTCAAGAGGGAGGGCATATATGTATACATACAGCGGAGTCACTTTGTTGTATAGCAGAAACTAACAGAACATTGTAAAGCAATTATGTGAAGTGAAGCCGAAAGTCTCTCAGTTGTGTCTGACTCTTTGCAACTCCATGGACGATACAGTCCATGGAATTGTCCAGGCCAGAAAACTGGAGCGTGTAGCCATTCCTTTTTCCAGAGAATCTTCCCAATTCGGGGATCCAACTCAGATCTCCCACGTTGCAAGTGGATTCTTTACCAGCTGAGCCACAAAGGCAGCCCAAAGCAATTATACTCCAATAAAAAAAGAAATTGTTCTGCTGGGAAGTTATAAAAGAGAGTACACAATATTATAGGTTGGAATCTCAGTTCTGTCAAATTATTAGGGGAGAAATCACAGGGTTGTTACTAGATCTCCCAGAAGCTTCAGTTTCCTGACGATAATACTTAATACCGTATTGCCGGGAGAAGCTGAGCAGGTTAAGTGTGAAACAGATCAAGCACAGGGCTGGTCACCGTGGATGCTGAGGGAGAAATGTTCCTTTCTCTCCCACACAGAAGGCTTGGGCATGCTGAAGTCCCTTTTTTTGACCCTCCTACTGGGGCTTCCCTTGTAGTTCAGTCGGTAAAGAATCCGCCTGCAAGGCAGGAGACCCGGCTTCAATTCCTGGGTTGGGATGATCCCCTGAAGAAGAAAATGGCAACCCACTCCAGTATTCTTGCCTGGGAAACCCCATGGACAGATCCTGGCGGGCTACAGACCATGGGGTCTCAAGAGTCAGACATCAACTCAGCCACCACAGAAGGAGAGTGGGCTTCCTGCTGCTATGGGCCTCTAAAGACAGGGACGTAATCTCTGATCTTATTTCTAGGGCAGCATTTATTAGAAAGTGGGACATGTGGAGAGAAAGCAGCAAGAAGGAAATATTTCTGGGGCTCAGGGTGAATTATTTTTCCACAAAAGCAGAGTAAAACAAAGGGCTGATGGCTAATCTCCACTCTTACTATTATCTTCTACATGAACTGAGCAGGCTTTTGAGAGCTAACCTGGGAACCCAACCCCTAGCTTTTTATTTCTTTGTATATATAAAGTTAAGAATACATCAAACCTTAAATGTTTTAAATTAATTTTCTTATATAAGCAAATAATATATATTCAAGGGGAAAGAAAAAGATATTTAGTCCCCATGGGTATAAACTGCGGAAATAGAAGGCCTCCTTTCTCAGTTTCCATCCACAAACTGAAATACCATCCACAGCTTCTTGTGTGCTCATCGAGATTGCCTTTTAGGCACATTCAAACATGTTTATGAATTATTGAAACAAGTTAGGTATCCTATGCTGCTGCTGCTAAGTCACTTCAGTCGTGTCCGACTCTGTGTGACCCCATAGACAGCATCCCACCAGGCTCCCCCATCCCTGGGATTCTCCAGGCAAGAATACTGGAGTGGGCTGCCATTTCCTTCTCCAATGCATGAAAGAGAAAAGTGAAAGTGAAGTCGCTCAGTCTGTCCGACTGTTAGCGACCCCATGGACTGCAGCCCACCAGGCTACTCCGTCCATTGGATTTTCCAGGCAAGAGTACTGGGGTGGGGTGCCATTGCCTTCCCCGAGATATCCTATGATGGCTTCTAAATGAAAGACAGTGCATCTCTAAATGAGATTTTGGTCCAACCTTAATCATAAACTGAGGTATGACTATTTTCTGTTTAGTAGTAGGGCAAGAAAGTGTATAAACAAATCTTTGGGGAAAAGTCTTATCAACTGTTAGGTATAGAACAGTAAAATCTTGAAAAGTATGTAGGCATTTAAAGGGTTTTACTTCAGTTATCCTGGAAACTCACTAAGCAGAGCTCTCATCCCTCCACCCAGGAGCTGTGCTCACGTGGCAACATGGAACATAATGCTAAAATCAAAGGAATTCTTTGATCCATTTTTCTAGAGCTAAAAGCACTGGAAAATCCTTTTGGAGGTGTTTCTAGCAAAGCAGCCATCACTAATATCCTGCAAGGTGGGCAGGACGGCAGCTGTGTACCAGCCGCTGCCCCCAGGAGGCTGGGGATGCCATCAGCCCCTGGCTGGCCTCTGCTGTGACGGGGCCAGGGCCTGCCTTGCTGCAGCGCTGCTTGGAGCAGAGGCCATGGGGAGGGCCAGCTTAGATGGGCTGCTTTGATACCACAGGCCCCTTGGTCAATGGAGAAAAGGAGGAGACGGGCCTCATACAGGAGGTGACTTCTTCCACCATGAGATGGATGAGAGGTCTAAATGCCACCCTAGCAAGGACTTCCCTGGTGGTTCAGTGGTTAAGACGCCACCCTTCCAATACAGGGGATGCAAGTTTGATCCCTGGTTGGGGAACTAAGATCCCACATGCCCTGTGATGCCGCCAAAAACTTAAAAACAAAAAGTTAAAAAGAAAAAAAAAAAATGCCATACAGGGAAAAGGTTATTTTTCAGCCAAGGTATGCTATCAATTCCCTTTGCAAGAAAAAGCTTCATGGATTCTGTAGTAAGTTAGCATGGTAGCCACAGGCTAGGATCTGTGCACAACCTTCCTGATCCCTACCCCTGGGAGGTCACTGATTTCAAGCATGAAAGACGAGGAGAGAGCTAAACCTTCCCTCTGCCTCCCTCTTCTGCCTGGTGTTGCCCTTTGCTCATCTTCTCTGTGGGTAGCCTTCTGTCTCCTGGGGGCTCTCTGCTAGTTAATGGCAGAAGGGAGCAGAGATGCAAAGCTTGCCCCTCCTCCCCTCCCCACCCTGGGGAGCAAGGGCGAGACTGATTTAGGAGAGGAGAGATAGGCTATGGCTGCCTGGGCCGGTCTGACTCTCTGCTGTTATCCTGTCTCTGTGTGCATCTCTTAGGACAAGCAGACAGAGGACAGCAGGGACACATATGCGCCCACCCATAGGGCTTCATCAAAGAAAATTTTCATTTAATTGGTCTCAGCATTAGCTCCAGGGCTGAAATGGCCCAAAGGACATCTCTCTTCTCCTAGGGTTTAATATTCTTTTCTTTAAGCACAACCCCACTTTTTTTTTTTTTTTTTTAATAATCCTTGATGAAAGGCAGAAAGAAAACAGAGTTGCTTCGTTCCCTTTAAATGAAAATCAAGCCTCAGAGAATGCTTTAAGTGTTTGATACTGTCCAGAAGAAAGAAATGGCCCTAACGGAAGAATTGTGGGTGCGTGCATGCTAAGTTGCTTCAGTTGTATCCGACTCTGCGACCCAATGCACTGTGATCCGCCAGGCTCCTCTGTCCATGGGATTCTCCGGGCAAGAATACTGGAGTAGGTTGCCATGCCCTCCTCCAGGGACTCTTCCCCACCCAGGGATCAAACCCATGTCTCATGTCTCCTGCATGGGTAGGTGGGGTTGGTTTTTGTTTTGTTTTGTTTTGTTTTTTTAACCACTAGTGCCACCTATATGTCACCTGAAAAGAAAAGAAAAATCATTATTCTTACAGAAACAGTGCAAGCCAAGAGATGATATCGTACTAAGTCTGACAGGAAGACAAGCATTCATTCTGGTACAAATGATAAGTATGTTCTCTGAACAATTCAAATACCAATGCAGTAGATGCTACTAACAACAGCAAAGTGTTTTATGAAGTATATGAACTTGGATCCATCCAGCGCACCTCCCACCCCTAGGTAACACCCCCTGTTACCAACTATGGAATAGAGGTGAAGATTTAAAAGACTCTTCACTCAGCATCCTATCAAAGGAAATGAACTCTGGCTGAGCCAAGAAGCGACTAGAAGGTATATGTGGCCATGACTCAGAATAAACCATTCCAAAAATACACACAGAAAAAGGTCCCTGCAGAGGAAAATCATACACTTCCAGCTTGCATTCAGCTGGATCTATTGAGTGAAATCAGACAAAATACCTTGTGTTAAGACGAAAGGTAAAAACATTTGGTGTCATTGAAATCTATAACTAAACCATTATAGGAGAGGTCCATAGAATGGATGTGAGTTTCTGCTGACATGCAGAGACCGTCCTCATCTCCCATTCTGGACTGAGGTCTTAGAGGGAATCACTTCTTTCAGACATTGCAAATAGACTCTACCTGGTGCACAACAGCCTCTCTTTTTTTCACATTAAAATGGTTTTTCCAACAAACTATGGTCTTAGCAATGTAGCTGCTGAAAGGAGAAGCAGAAGCCTGAGTTCTCGCCTTAGTTTTGCCACTAAATCTTTGACAGGTCTCCAGACCCGCCTAGCCTATGATCTCCTCTGTAAAAAAAAAAGAAAAAGAAAAAGAAAAACTGATGTTTATGAAACTTGTTAAAACAAATGCCAGTAGGAGATCAGGGATGACAGATTATGTTGTATCAATCTTTTTACCAACCTGTATGCAGGAGAGACAGACACAAAGCTCAACTATATCCAATTTTATTTTATAAAATAAATTTTTTTTTTTTTTTAAGAAATAGGACTTCCTTGGTGGCCCAGCAGTTAGGAATCCAGCTGCCAATGCAGGAGGCACGAGTTCACTCCCTGATCTGGGACGATTCCACATGCTGTGGAACAGCTAAGCCCACATACTCAAGCCACCACAGTGAGAAGCCCTCACCCTGCCATTAGAAAGTAGCCCCACTCACCCAAACTAGAGAAAGCATGCAGAATCTTCCTGGACATGTTTCGTGGAGTGCTGCCTTCAGGTTGTCTAAGTCAGAGCAGTGCTTATTGGAATTAATCATTTCAGGGGGTTCCTGAATCATTGGAGGGGGTTCCATCCTTCATACAACTCAGCCACCACAGAAGGAGAGTGGGCTTCCTGCTGCTATGGGCCTCTAAAGACAGGGACGTAATCTCTGATCTTATTTCTAGGGCAGCATTTATTAGAAAGTGGGACATGTGGAGAGAAAGCAGCAAGAAGGAAATATTTCTGGGGCTCAGGGTGAATTATTTTTCCACAAAAGCAGAGTAAAACAAAGGGCTGATGGCTAATCTCCACTCTTACTATTATCTTCTACATGAACTGAGCAGGCTTTTGAGAGCTAACCTGGGAACCCAACCCCTAGCTTTTTATTTCTTTGTATATATAAAGTTAAGAATACATCAAACCTTAAATGTTTTAAATTAATTTTCTTATATAAGCAAATAATATATATTCAAGGGGAAAGAAAAAGATATTTAGTCCCCATGGGTATAAACTGCGGAAATAGAAGGCCTCCTTTCTCAGTTTCCATCCACAAACTGAAATACCATCCACAGCTTCTTGTGTGCTCATCGAGATTGCCTTTTAGGCACATTCAAACATGTTTATGAATTATTGAAACAAGTTAGGTATCCTATGCTGCTGCTGCTAAGTCACTTCAGTCGTGTCCGACTCTGTGTGACCCCATAGACAGCATCCCACCAGGCTCCCCCATCCCTGGGATTCTCCAGGCAAGAATACTGGAGTGGGCTGCCATTTCCTTCTCCAATGCATGAAAGAGAAAAGTGAAAGTGAAGTCGCTCAGTCTGTCCGACTGTTAGCGACCCCATGGACTGCAGCCCACCAGGCTACTCCGTCCATTGGATTTTCCAGGCAAGAGTACTGGGGTGGGGTGCCATTGCCTTCCCCGAGATATCCTATGATGGCTTCTAAATGAAAGACAGTGCATCTCTAAATGAGATTTTGGTCCAACCTTAATCATAAACTGAGGTATGACTATTTTCTGTTTAGTAGTAGGGCAAGAAAGTGTATAAACAAATCTTTGGGGAAAAGTCTTATCAACTGTTAGGTATAGAACAGTAAAATCTTGAAAAGTATGTAGGCATTTAAAGGGTTTTACTTCAGTTATCCTGGAAACTCACTAAGCAGAGCTCTCATCCCTCCACCCAGGAGCTGTGCTCACGTGGCAACATGGAACATAATGCTAAAATCAAAGGAATTCTTTGATCCATTTTTCTAGAGCTAAAAGCACTGGAAAATCCTTTTGGAGGTGTTTCTAGCAAAGCAGCCATCACTAATATCCTGCAAGGTGGGCAGGACGGCAGCTGTGTACCAGCCGCTGCCCCCAGGAGGCTGGGGATGCCATCAGCCCCTGGCTGGCCTCTGCTGTGACGGGGCCAGGGCCTGCCTTGCTGCAGCGCTGCTTGGAGCAGAGGCCATGGGGAGGGCCAGCTTAGATGGGCTGCTTTGATACCACAGGCCCCTTGGTCAATGGAGAAAAGGAGGAGACGGGCCTCATACAGGAGGTGACTTCTTCCACCATGAGATGGATGAGAGGTCTAAATGCCACCCTAGCAAGGACTTCCCTGGTGGTTCAGTGGTTAAGACGCCACCCTTCCAATACAGGGGATGCAAGTTTGATCCCTGGTTGGGGAACTAAGATCCCACATGCCCTGTGATGCCGCCAAAAACTTAAAAACAAAAAGTTAAAAAGAAAAAAAAAAAATGCCATACAGGGAAAAGGTTATTTTTCAGCCAAGGTATGCTATCAATTCCCTTTGCAAGAAAAAGCTTCATGGATTCTGTAGTAAGTTAGCATGGTAGCCACAGGCTAGGATCTGTGCACAACCTTCCTGATCCCTACCCCTGGGAGGTCACTGATTTCAAGCATGAAAGACGAGGAGAGAGCTAAACCTTCCCTCTGCCTCCCTCTTCTGCCTGGTGTTGCCCTTTGCTCATCTTCTCTGTGGGTAGCCTTCTGTCTCCTGGGGGCTCTCTGCTAGTTAATGGCAGAAGGGAGCAGAGATGCAAAGCTTGCCCCTCCTCCCCTCCCCACCCTGGGGAGCAAGGGCGAGACTGATTTAGGAGAGGAGAGATAGGCTATGGCTGCCTGGGCCGGTCTGACTCTCTGCTGTTATCCTGTCTCTGTGTGCATCTCTTAGGACAAGCAGACAGAGGACAGCAGGGACACATATGCGCCCACCCATAGGGCTTCATCAAAGAAAATTTTCATTTAATTGGTCTCAGCATTAGCTCCAGGGCTGAAATGGCCCAAAGGACATCTCTCTTCTCCTAGGGTTTAATATTCTTTTCTTTAAGCACAACCCCACTTTTTTTTTTTTTTTTTTAATAATCCTTGATGAAAGGCAGAAAGAAAACAGAGTTGCTTCGTTCCCTTTAAATGAAAATCAAGCCTCAGAGAATGCTTTAAGTGTTTGATACTGTCCAGAAGAAAGAAATGGCCCTAACGGAAGAATTGTGGGTGCGTGCATGCTAAGTTGCTTCAGTTGTATCCGACTCTGCGACCCAATGCACTGTGATCCGCCAGGCTCCTCTGTCCATGGGATTCTCCAGGCAAGAATACTGGAGTAGGTTGCCATGCCCTCCTCCAGGGACTCTTCCCCACCCAGGGATCAAACCCATGTCTCATGTCTCCTGCATGGGTAGGTGGGGTTGGTTTTTGTTTTGTTTTGTTTTGTTTTTTTAACCACTAGTGCCACCTATATGTCACCTGAAAAGAAAAGAAAAATCATTATTCTTACAGAAACAGTGCAAGCCAAGAGATGATATCGTACTAAGTCTGACAGGAAGACAAGCATTNATGGGTAGGTGGGGTTGTTTTTTGTTTTGTTTTGTTTTTTTTTTTAACCACTAGTGCCACCTATATGTCACCTGAAAAGAAAAGAAAAATCATTATTCTTACAGAAACAGTGCAAGCCAAGAGATGATATCGTACTAAGTCTGACAGGAAGACAAGCATTCATTCTGGTAAAAATGATAAGTATGTTCTCTGAACAATTCAAATACCAATGCAGTAGATGCTACTAACAACCGCAAAGTGTTTTATGAAGTATATGAACTTGGATCCATCCAGCGCACCTCCCACCCCTAGGTAACACCCCCTGTTACCAACTATGGAATAGAGGTGAAGATTTAAAAGACTCTTCACTCAGCATCCTATCAAAGGAAATGAACTCTGGCTGAGCCAAGAAGCGACTAGAAGGTATATGTGGCCATGACTCAGAATAAACCATTCCAAAAATACACACAGAAAAAGGTCCCTGCAGAGGAAAATCATACACTTCCAGCTTGCATTCAGCTGGATCTATTGAGTGAAATCAGACAAAATACCTTGTGTTAAGACGAAAGGTAAAAACATTTGGTGTCATTGAAATCTATAACTAAACCATTATAGGAGAGGTCCATAGAATGGATGTGAGTTTCTGCTGACATGCAGAGACCGTCCTCATCTCCCATTCTGGACTGAGGTCTTAGAGGGAATCACTTCTTTCAGACATTGCAAATAGACTCTACCTGGTGCACAACAGCCTCTCTTTTTTTCACATTAAAATGGTTTTTCCAACAAACTATGGTCTTAGCAATGTAGCTGCTGAAAGGAGAAGCAGAAGCCTGAGTTCTCGCCTTAGTTTTGCCACTAAATCTTTGACAGGTCTCCAGACCCGCCTAGCCTATGATCTCCTCTGTAAAAAAAAAAGAAAAAGAAAAAGAAAAACTGATGTTTATGAAACTTGTTAAAACAAATGCCAGTAGGAGATCAGGGATGACAGATTATGTTGTATCAATCTTTTTACCAACCTGTATGCAGGAGAGACAGACACAAAGCTCAACTATATCCAATTTTATTTTATAAAATAAATTTTTTTTTTTTTTTAAGAAATAGGACTTCCTTGGTGGCCCAGCAGTTAGGAATCCAGCTGCCAATGCAGGAGGCACGAGTTCACTCCCTGATCTGGGACGATTCCACATGCTGTGGAACAGCTAAGCCCACATACTCAAGCCACCACAGTGAGAAGCCCTCACCCTGCCATTAGAAAGTAGCCCCACTCACCCAAACTAGAGAAAGCATGCAGAATCTTCCTGGACATGTTTCGTGGAGTGCTGCCTTCAGGTTGTCTAAGTCAGAGCAGTGCTTATTGGAATTAATCATTTCAGGGGGTTCCTGAATCATTGGAGGGGGTTCCATCCTTCATCCAGGAAGACGCCGCGTGCTGCAGGGTGACTGAGCTGGTGGGCCACAGCTACTGAGCCCACGTACCCTAGAGCTCGTGCTCTGCAACAGGAGAAGCCAGAGCGATGAGAAGCCCACAGACTGCTGCTGGAGAGTAGTCCCTGCTTACTGCAGCTACAGAAAGCCCGCACACAGCAACAAAGAGCCAACACAGCAAAAGTAAGCAAATAATATACATATATATATTTTTTAAGAAATAGACACAAAGGATCAAGCTTCCTAAGCACGTGGCACTGCCCCCTTGAAACTGACAGGGAAGTGAACTGGATGGAGCAGAGCCCTGGAGAACAAAGACCTAAGTGTGACTGTGAGCTCCACTGTCGTTGGCTGTGCAAGCTGGACTTCGTATTTGTGTCTTCACACACCTCAGTTTCCTCATCCGCAAAATGAGGGTTATAGTAACTGCTCGAAGAGATTTCAGTGAGGATGTGAACAAAATGAAGTAATGTCTACAGCAGTGCTTGGCACCCAGACCACACTCGGAAAAATGTCCTTCCTTCCTGCAGGAGGGAAGTCCGCCCCTTCCTGTTTTTATAACCAGAATGGGGAAACAGCGCCAATGAATTTCTAGACACATTTGGCTCCGGCTGCCAGGTTATGTTCCCCACACTTCCTGCCTCTTCCCTGATGATAAGTTTAAGCAGGTTGGGTCCCCTCGAATGAGCGAATGACAGCAGGGTTCCCAAACAGCTGAGTGAACACACGTATAACAGGAAGATGTGTTTTATGAATTCACTGTGAAGGTCTGAGGAAGCCTCCCCTCCTGTGCCAAATCCCCACATGTCTGATGGGGCAGCTGGTGAATCAGAGGAGCCTGCAGCACAGAGGTCAGAACAGGGCTCTGGCCCCCTTCTGTTTTGTGTGTCAGGCTCTGCATTTGATTTCATTTGGAAAATGTGTTCCAGGCCTTTAAAATAAATTTGTGTAACCACTGGCCCAGGCCCTTGAGGGGATTTTAAGAGTGTAGGCATTGGGAGTGGCAGAGGGACTTTCCTGGAGAAATTCTGTATCTCCCCCAGACATCCTGGGCTCTTCCCAGCCAGCTTTCCAGGAGGTTGACCCACCCTCATGGTAGCTGAGATGCCCAGATGTTGCGAGGAACTGGCCTTGCCTCCAGGCCCATGACTCACCAGGATGACTGAGGCTCCCTGGCAGATAACACAGTTCTCAAAGGACTCCATGAAGCCAAGAATAAGATCTCAAGGCCTGGACACTTTCAGGACTTTCTCTGGTAGCTCGCTAGAAATGTAAACCCCATTAGCCCACAGTGAGCCTCCGTGATGGAGCAGTTGGGACCAGCCAGTGCTGGGAGATGGGGGATGTGGGGTAAGGGGTGGAGAGAAGATGGTCCAAAGCAGGTGGATCAAGGCCTTGGCAGTGCATTAGCTGAGGTGGCCATCGGTGGCTCTTGGATGGTAATGCACACATTGTGACAGCACTGTTGGTTTTCTGGCCTTGTTAAGAGCTAGTTTTCTTTTCTACTGTAACAACAAAATAAGCAGCAAGCAAAAAAAAAAAAAAAAGTCTGTAACTGGGCCCCCAGATCTTTTAATTGAGAAGGCAGGGTAGCTAGTTTTGGAGGGTGAATCGTCAGGCAATAAGTTGGCATGGCTAAGTGTTACGCAGACCTCTGTTCAAATCCCCACATTGCCTGTGACCTTGAGCAAGTTTCCCAGCATCTTCAGGCTCAATTTTTTTTTCATTCATAAAAGGAGAATAAGGTTGTTGTGAGAGTGAATAGTGATGGTCTTTATCTATACTAAAAAAAGGTGTAGTGTCACGTCCGGTGTAAGGTATCTATCTAATGAGGGATTACAAATATTCTTTTGTAATTCATCCAGTTCTGACTTAAGTCTGGCACAGAGGTCTCCCACTGTGCAGGTTTGTTTGTTTCTGAGTGTGAGTTTCCTCACCTCATTTCACCATTTCACCATATTTCCATTTGCCACCTTACCTAGTCCTCTCAGGACCTGCATCCTTTCCTTGAACCCTGACCTAGGCATCTGGTGGTGGTGGTGGTTTAGTTGTTAAGTCATGTCCAGCTCTTGAGATGCCATGGACTGTAGCCCACCAGGTTCCTCTATCCATAGGATTTTCCAGGCAAGAGTACTTAAGTGGATTGCCATTTCCTTCTCCAGGAGATCTTCCCAATCCAAGGAGAGAACACTGGTCTCCTGCACTGCAGGCAGGTTCTTTACTGACTGAACTACCAGGGAAGCCCAGCTTAATCCAGCCTGAGAACCACCCTAATCCAGCCACTCACAGGAACTTTCACATTTTAGCATACTGCTTCCTTGTGAGGGTGCTTCACCCACACAGGACAACACAGCCAAACTCTGTCTTGGACACCTCAACATCACAGACTGACTGTCTGAACTGGGGCCAGATAACATGGTATCTGCTGCCCATCTGAGCCAAGCTTTTCCATCAGCTCCAGAGGCTCATCTCTTATCCAAAGTGCCTCTCCATCAGGCAGATCTAGACACCGGGCTGGGTCCCCTTCCTACAAGCCAGCTGTATCTCCAAAAACTGTAGATACATGATGTGGTGAACTCAAGGAGATGTGTGGTAATGCTTGGAACTGCTCACAGTAGAATTTCTAGCCACGCCTTTGTCACAGTGACCCCTGAGGCTTCTTTCTGCTCTAAACTTCTATGATAGATGATGCAGACAAACTATACTTACTTAATTCTCTCTTATGCCATCCAGCTTTGATGAACAAGGCTGGGGTCACTGAGCAAAATGCTCCAGGCATGCCAAAAGCAAGGTGAAGTGATGCCAGAAGCAGTTGTGCAATGCATTGGGCTGCCACAGTCCAAAAATGTTCTCAGTGACCACAGAAATATGCAGAGTACCTGGTCTCAGCCATCATTCATTCATACATCCATTCATTCATCAAGCCACCCAGCCAGCCAGCCACCAAATACGTATCAAATATATGCCAGGCTGCTTGTGAAAGGGATGCAAAGACAAATAAAATAAGACGTCTGCCCTTGAGAGGCTCACAGGTCATCTAGGATGCAGACAGTGACAATAAAACTTAGCAACTCTGTAACATGGAAAGCTGCAAGCTCTGTGGCAGCTCATTCAGATTAGGATGGGGGTGGATGGGTAAAGAGATTCCAGAAGAGATGACTGAAGCTGGAGCTTCAGAGATGAGCTGGACTTGGCCAGGTAGAAGGCACATACTAATGACAGTCTTTGCAGAGGCTCACAGGTGTGTGAGGGTGTGAGGTACTCAAGGATTCAGGGGGAGGTAGATACGGTGATGAGGAAGGGCTTCGTGTTTAGTGAGGAGCAGCAGGAGATGAGTCTAGAGAGGCAGGCAGAGGTCAGACGAGGAAAGGCAGGCTGTGTGTGGAGCTGAGGAGGTTCAACTTTGTGCCCTGGGCTGTGAGGAGACATGGCTTAAGAACCTCTAAAAAGTGGCTCAGGTGGCAATGTGACAGGGCGTAGGAGTGAACAGAGATTGGTTTTTGTCTGGACTGCATCCAAGTTTCTTCTCTCAGAACCTAAAGCTTCCCTCTGGGGAAACTCCCATTGTGTGCAGTCATCTTGGTTGGAAAATGTACCCTGATGCAGTGCAAAAACTAAGTGTTTATTGCTATCTAAGTAACCCCATTTTAGAGATGGGGCACAGTAGGGAGTGTAGTCTGGTGATCTCTGTGCCTATCTTAATCTCTTTCTTATATTCCCAGTGCTTGGCACATTATTAATTGAGTGAATGAATAAATAACAGCAAATGAGAGGCATACCATTTCTAAAAAGATCGTGTGAATGCACGATAGCACTTGGCACGTAGTGTGTACAGCTGGGTTGACCCAGTGGGTGCATGAGTTGAAGAGGACCGCGTGTATCTGGGACAGCAAAAGCAGCCATACCCCCTCTGGTGTTGGCAAAATGATGAACTCCAGCATGAGACAGCCAGGTTCCTTCCTCCAAAGGCCATTTTTCACTAAAGTTAATACTCCAGTGGCCTCTGTTTTCTCATCTGTAGATTAGCTCCTACCAAAGGGGATCCCCATTAGATCTGGGGGACGGGCAATGGGGCAGACCTTGGACCTGACAGAGGACCTCCCTGTGTCAGGGGTATGGTTTTGACACCTGTATGCTCCATGCCAGGACAGGAACAACATCCCAAACTTAACACTGAGTTGCATTAATCAGATGCTAGGATGTGGACACAGAAGGAAGGTGAGCCAATCTACACCGGTTATACCGGTTGCATTATCCCCAGTTTTAATCTTTGCATGGCTGTGGAGAGGAGATGAGAGGGGAGGAGATGGGAGACAGGCAAGAAAATAGTGCCTGGATGTTAGGTGCTCAAAGCTATGTGACCAGCTTCCCATCCAGCTAGGGTAAGGGCTCAGTCAATGACAGTTTACATTAACGGTGCTCATCACAAGCCTCCAAGTAGGGTTTCTTACTCTCATGTTCAGGCTGAGGAAACAATAGAGTTTCTTAAGACCTCGTAGTATACAAAGAGAAAATTCCGTATTTGAACCTGGGTCTGTCTGACTCCAAAGTCCATGCCTTCGCTTCTCCACCCAGCTGGTTTTGAAAAGGCAGATAGCACTGGGCACGAAGTGTGTACAGCTGGGTTGACCCAGTGGGTGCATGAGTTGAAGAGGACTGCGTGTATTTGGGACAGCAAAAGCAGCCATACCCCCTCTGATGTTGGCAAAATGATGAACTCCAGCATGAGACAGCCAGGTTCCTTCCTCCAAAGGCCATTTTTCACTAAGGTCCATGCTTCCCGCAAGTCTCTTGTATGTGCAGCTCTCTCATCAAACGGAATCTCCTGAAATAATGAGCATGAAAAAATGGAGATAATTGACTATTGATACTCTGCTGGGGCGGGAACATGTTCTTGAAGGGAAGCAGTCAATTTCTAGTTTTTTATGTTTCTTTAGCATGTGAAGATTGTTGTCAAGATTCAGGCATTCACAATAGCCAAGACAATCCCACTTCTGGGCATATATCCAGAAGAAGACTCTTAATTCTAAAAGATATACACACTCTTATGTTCATAGCAGCTCTGTTTACAATACCCAAGACATGGAGGCAACCTAAGTGTCCATCGACTAATGAACTGATAGAGAAGAAGTGGTGCATATATATAATGGAATATTACTCAAGCACAAAAGAGAATGAAAAATGCCATTTGCAGCAACAGGGATGCAATTAGAGATTCTCATACTAAGTGAAGCATGTCAGGGAGAGAAAGACAAACACTATATGATATCACATATATGAGCAATCTAAAATATGACACAGTTGAAACCAATGACACCACACTCCAGCACTCTTGCCTGGAAAATCCCATGGACGGAGGAGCCTGGTGGGGCACAGTCCATGGGGTCGCTAAGAGTCGGACACGATTGAACGACTTCACTTTCACTTTTCACTTTCATGCATTGGAGAAGGAAATGGCAACCCACTCCTGTGTTCTTGCCTGGAGAATCCCAGGGACGGGGGAGCCTCATGGGCTGCTGTCTATGGGGTCGCACAGAGTCGGACACGACTGAAGCGACTTAGCAGCAGCAGCATGAAGCTGAAACAGACATAGAGAACAGACCTGTAGCTGCCAACAGGGGAGGAAGGTCGTGGGGGATGGACTGAGAGTGGAGCTAGTAGATGCAAACTGTTACATATAGAACAAAACAGATAAACAACAAGGTCCTAATGCATAACACAGGGAACTATTTCAGTGACCTGGGATAAACCATAGTGGAAAATAATATAAAAAAGTATATATATATACATGTGTGTGTGTATGTAACTGAGTCACTTTGCGGTACAGCAAGAATTCACACAACATTGTAACTCAACTATGTGTGTGTGCGTGTGTGTGTGTGTGTTAGTTGCTCAGTCATGTCTGACATTTTGTGACCCCATGGACTGTAGCCCGCCAGCCTCCTCTGTCTATGGGATTTTCCAGGCAAGAACACTGGGGTGGGTTGCCATTCCCTTCTCCTGGGGATCTTCCCAACCCAGAGGTTGAACCCAGGTCTCCTGCATTGCAGGCTAGATTCTTTACCATCTGAGCCACCTGCACTTCAATAAAACATAAAAATTAAAAGATTCAGGCATAGTCTGAGTGTGAGATCTTCAACAAGTCTAATCGAGTCAAAAAACCATGGTTCCCCTTTTCATTCAGTTAGCATGTTTGTGGAGCAACTATCGCATTCAAGGCTTTGAGCAAGGAACTTACTGTATTTAATTCTGCATGTTTTATAGAATCCTAGAACTTCAGGGTAGGATAAGAGTTTCATTAAAAAAATTTAGTATATACTTCTATATGTGACTAAAAATTTGACTGGAAAATCTGAACTAAACTTTGGAGGTAAATCCCATCATATTGAAAATATGAGTACTTCCCATCATAATGGAAATATGAGTACTTCTCATTTTCTTTGTAATCTTCTGCATTTTCCATAAGAGACATGCGTTACTTTTATAATCTGAAAAAATATATAATAAATATTATTTTGAAAGAAAATCCCAGGGCTGAGAAGGACCATGCATTTTCCACTTTCTCTTGAAAACCTTGATAGAAAGTCCATGTCATGAGAGTAGTTTTCATAAAAAGGACACTTCACTGGCTGTCTCCAAGAAGTCCAGCCTGGGAATCCCTTCCAATAAACTGTATCTGCGAAGTTTACAACTCACAGCCAAACTTCTCCCTACATTACAAAGAGACTTTATAATGCTCTGCATTGCAGGTCCTCCAAAGAACACGACTGAATAATTGAAGTGACTGATGGACCTAATCTGTGAATGCAGCCAATGAGACATTCTCCAGGGCAGAAACCCTGTCAGCCTCTTTAGGATGGGCCCTGGTGATCACCAGCTGCAATCAGAGCAGCTGGCTTCCTTTGGTCTCAAGAATGCTGCTCAGAGTTGCCCTGCAGGTTCCTGCACTGCCAGTCTGTCTGTGGACAAGGCAGACTGATGTGATGAGTTTTGGCTGTCTGCCTAGAGAAGGGTGGTATTCTTGGAGGGTTGCAACAAGCATCCACAAATCTCTAGTCAAATACCAGGAGGCACCAAAGATTGTACTGCACTTAATTGGGGTTTGGCTCACTAGGGGTTTGTGTTCAATCCAAGCACCCCAAAATTTTAGAGGGGAATTCTAGACCAGAATGAGTATAGCATAATACCATAGGGACAACCCTGGATTTGTCATTAGATTCAGATTTTAATGCTAATGCTGGTACTAACTGGGTGACTTTGGGAAAACCCATTTATACTCTTGAGGTTTAATTTCCTCAACTTCAAATGACGGAATTAGGACTAGATGATGTCAAAGGTGTGTGACGTCTATAATACTATGCTTTTACATACAAAGGTCACCTATCCAATCACGTTAGTAGGCTGAGAAAGCTGTGTTATTTGTCCACTAGCAAATTTGAGACTTCAGCCTCAGCATGTGAGAGGTGGCTGATGAGACTAGAGGTAGCCTGCCTTTGGAACAAGATGGGTGCTCTGTGCAAAACTAAAAACAAGTTTGGAACAGAAATTAAATCCTGGGCCATGATCATACCAGTTTCTTGTTCAATCACTAAGATATGTCCAACTCTTTGCAATCCCATGGACTGCAGCATGCAGGCTCCCCTGTCCTTCACTATCTCCCGGAGTTTGCTCAAACTCATGTCCATTGAGTTGGTGATACCATTCAACCATCTCATCTTCTGTCACCCCCTTCTCCTTTTGCCTTCAATCTGTCCCAGCATCAGGGTCTCTTCTAATCAGTAGGCTCTTCACATCAGGTGGCTAAGTACTGGCACTTCAGCTTCAGCCTTAGTCCTTCCAATGAATATTCAGGACTGATTTCCTTTAGGATCGATTGGTTTGATCTCCTTGTAGTCCAAAGGACTCTCAAGAGTCTTCTCCAGCACCAGTTTGAAAGCATCAATTCTTTGGCCCTTGGCCTTCTTTATGGTCCAATTCTCACATCCATTCATAACTACTGGAAAAACTGTAGCTTTGATTATATGTACCTTTGTCAGTAAACTGATATTTCTGCTTTAATACACTGTCTAGTTTTGTTGTAGTTTTCTTTCCAAGGAGAAAGTACTTTTTAATTTCATGGCTGCAGGTCATACAGATATCATCATTTAATCAAATAAACTAAATATTCAAAGTCTTATATCTTTACCAATTGTAAAATAACATTAATAATAATATTATATCCTTTAAAAGCAACATGTATTTATCATATACTGTTCATTCAAAATCATTTTATTAATCTTGAGAAGTGAGTTGAAGATTCTAATAACTTTGTTTGACAAAGATGGAACTTTACTGAATCATTGGAGAAGGGTTTTCAAAGTAGATTCTTCATCTCTCTTGGTCCAATGGCCTAGACACCCACTTCCCTTCTCCAGGGGATCTTCCTAACCCAGGGATTGAACCTGGATCTCCCACATTGCAGACAGATTCTTCACCATCTGAGCCACCAAGAAGGAGTTGGGGGGCGGGGGAAGAAATCCACTGGACCCCAGGAAAGAGATTTGTAAGGTGCTATCTTCTGGATGAGGGAGGTTAGGCTCTCACACCCATACATTTTATTTTATTAATCTGAACTACATAGGTTCATGTTGAGTGTTTTATTAACTTCAACTTGAAAGCCCTGCTGGTTTCTCTGATGCTTGAATTTCACACCTCAACTTGGGAAAGTCAAGCACAAAATGTGAAATGAAATTGCATCAAACGCAAGTATTTCAAGGAAGACTGATCAGTCACATCTGTTCCTGAAATTCTAACACCATCACATCAGTCACAGGAAGCCCCAGAGTTGCTCACAAAACTCTGGAGGCTAGTGGATATTTTCCTAGTTTCTAGCTATATGAGACAATTTATTCAGAGTTTTCTATAAAATGTTTAATCTGTAGCCAAGTCAAAATTCTATCAAGGACCAAGTCCATGTAAAAGAAACTAAAAGACAAAAAAAAAAAAAAATTAATGCAAGCATAGGAGTAAGAAGTGAAGTAAGTTTTCTGTAAAACAGCACGTGGTAGCTCAAACAATACTACATACAATAAGGCAGAGTAGAGGGCATGAGTGGGAAAGTACTGGGAGCTTACACTTGTAATTCTGACTTTGAGAAGCTCTTTTTTTCCCAAGAGATATCTGTACTGCCATGTTCACTGATGCATTGTTCACAATAGCCAAGATATGGAAACAACCTACGTGTCTTGTCAGTGGACAAATAGATGTGGAAGATACATACGATTAAATATTATTCAGCTGGGGCTTCCCTGGTGGCTCAGCAGTAAAGAATCCACCTGCATTGCAGGAGACCCAGGTTCAGTTCCTGGGTCAGGAAGATCCCCTGGAGGAGAACAGGACAACCAGATGTGTATAAGAGACAGTATTGGACACATACTGACCTGGGGAGTTCAAAAAAAAAAAAAAATTAATGCAAGCATAGGAGTAAGAAGTGAAGTAAGTTTTCTGTAAAACAGCACGTGGTAGCTCAAACAATACTACATACAATAAGGCAGAGTAGAGGGCATGAGTGGGAAAGTACTGGGAGCTTACACTTGTAATTCTGACTTTGAGAAGCTCTTTTTTTCCCAAGAGATATCTGTACTGCCATGTTCACTGATGCATTGTTCACAATAGCCAAGATATGGAAACAACCTACGTGTCTTGTCAGTGGACAAATAGATGTGGAAGATACATACGATTAAATATTATTCAGCTGGGGCTTCCCTGGTGGCTCAGCAGTAAAGAATCCACCTGCATTGCAGGAGACCCAGGTTCAGTTCCTGGGTCAGGAAGATCCCCTGGAGGAGAACAGGGCAACCCACTCCAGTATTCTTGCCTGGAGAATCCCCATGGACAGAGGAGCCTGGCGGGTGACAGTCCATAGGGTTGCACAGAGTCGGACAGATTGAAGAGATTTAGTGTGCACACACACACACACACACACACACACACACACACACACAACCCACTCCAGTATTCTTGCCTGGAGAATCCCCATGGACAGAGGAGCCTGGCGGGTGACAGTCCATAGGGTTGCACAGAGTCGGACAGATTGAAGAGATTTAGTGTGCACACACACACACACACACACACACACACACACACACACACACACTATTCAGCCCCAAGGAAAAAGGGAATATTGCCATTTGCAACAACATGGATGGACCTGGAGGGCATTGTGCTGGTGAAATATGCCAGACTGAGAAAGACAAATAGTGCATGGTATCATGGACATGTAAAATCTAAAGAAAAGAAAGAACTCATAGAAACAGAGAGTATAAAAAACAGTTGCCAAGGGCAGGGTGGGAGGGGAAATAGGAAAAGTTTGGTATAAAGGGTAGAACTTTCAATTATAAGGTGAACAAGTTCTAAGGATCTAATTGTATAACCCTGTGACTATAACTGATAACACTATTGTATAACTGAAATTTTTAAAAAGAGTTGAATTTACTGTTCTCACTGAGAGAAAAAATAAGATAAATATATGTGAGATGATTGATGTGTTTACTAGATGGGAGAATTGTTTCACAATGTGTATACATATATCTCAAATCATCATGATGTACACTTTAAATGTCTTCCAATATTATTTGTCAATTACACCTCAATAAATCTAAAAAAATTAAAATAATAAATAGCAAAAATGGGGAGAGAGACAGAAAGAACTGAGCAGAGTTACACACTGGGATCTATGGAATACTGGAGTACTTTGAGCTTAATATTGATATTTAATAAATACTGGATAATTCAGTTCAGTTCAGTCCCTCAGTCGTGTCCAACTCTTGTGACCCCATGGACTGCCACATGATGAGTTTCCCTGTCCATAATCAACTCTTGGAGTTTACTCAAAGTCATGTCCATTGAGTCGGTGATGCCATCCAACCATTTCATCCTCTGTCGTCCCCTTCTCCTCCTGCCTTCAATCTTTCCCAGCATCAGGGTCTTTTCCAGTGAGTCAGTTCTTCACATCAGGTGGCCAAAGTATTGGAGTTTCAGCTTCAGCCTCAGTTCTTCCAATGAATATTTAGGACTGATTTCCTTTAGGATTGACTGATTAGATTTCCTTGCAGTCTAAGGGACTCTCAAGAGTCTTCCAACACCACAGTTCAAAAGCATTGAATGAATGAATAAATGATAATGGCCAGTGTGGGTAAGGACCCTAGTCAGATACTATATCCTATTAAGGTCCCAAAGGCAACATATCTACCCTAAGAGAGGGTGTGAAGCCAAATGGATCTTTGAACTTGAGTTTAGGGCTCAGGTTCTCCAACCACCAGAATTCTTTATGGAGCTGCCTCTAGAGCAAGCCACTTCCCCAGCTGCCTGAGGGGTCTTAATTCCCAAGCAGGGATTGAACCTGGGAACTGGCAATGAAAGCACCAAGTCTTAATTACTGGACAACCAGGGAATTCCCTGGTCATCCTTGATTAGTTGATTGCATCTCACATCCAATCAATCACCAAACTTTGTCCAGTCTAACATCTAAATATCTCAAGAATGCAATTGCTACCCTCTGCTTTCATTGCCTCAGCCTTATTTCAGCCACCATCCCCTCTTACTGAGACACTGGTGACTTCAGTGGGTCCCTGGTCTTTCCTTCCTCCAACCCTTTCTCCACACTTTGCTGTAATATTTTTAGAACACAGATTTGATCATGTCCCTCCTTGATCAAAATACTCTAATGATTCATTATTCCCAGGAGAAAGTCTGGACCCCTTAACATGGCATATAAAGGCCAACTATTGCAAAGTATTTGCAATCCCTGAATTAGCTCCCTTCTTGGATTTTTGGATATTCAGCTATTCCTGGAGCTGAAGCAAGAGGGCTCTTCCTTCCTCACATTGCAATTTATCCTTCACATTTCATCTTGTATCTGGTTCCTTGTCCCCCAGACTGCCCTGTGCTTGCTTCATTACAGGGTGTATCACACTGCACTGTAATTATCTGTTAATATGTATGTAGAGTTTAGTTCAAGTTTATGTACGTAAAAGCAGAGATTCTATTTGTATCCCTAGCATTGATACAGGGGTTTCACAAGCACCGATTATTTGTTTGTTGAATGAATGAGTATATGACTGAATGGTGGTGTTTGGTGCAAGCATGCCTCATTTTTTAAAAATATAAATTTATTTATTTTAATTAGAGGCTAATTACTTTACAATATTGTATTGGTTTTGCCATACATCAACATGAATCCACCACGGGTATACACATGTTCCCCATCCTGAACCCCTCTTCCACCTCCCTCCCTGTACCATCCCTCTGGGTCATCCCAGGGCACCAGCCCCATGAAATGAATCGCCAGTCCAGGTTCGATGCATGATACTGCATGCCTCATTTTAACATGTCCCTTTAGCAAGGATTCTCTTTGCAACCTCATCTACCTCCTCTGCTTCTCTGGTAATTTCTCCACCTAAAAATCACACCCTATCTGCCTCTGCTTCCTGGCTTTATTCTTACCTTCTCATCTGGTCTAACTGGCTGAGATTCTCCCACTTACACTCCCACTTCAGTGTACATACCTGCTCTTCCACCCAGCATGCCTCTGCCCATTGTACACCCACCTGCTTCCCTTCCCAAGACTGGATGAAACTACACTTCTGATCATCCACAGGAGACTCCTGCCCACTGAATGCAGCCAAGTCACACCTGGACCTCTAACCAATACCTCCAGGGTCTTTTCTAGTGGTGAGGTTTAATCTAGAAGTACAAATTCATAAAAACCCTGTCCCAACTTTGATTCTGCCTTAGCTAGCATAGAAGAGCTCCATTTTGTAGAGAAGAGATGAAATAATTAAAAGTGCCATGTTTGGCGATTCGTATGGCATATTTCATCAGTCAGGCATTCAAGCAGCCATGGAACCCGTGAAGAATTTGAACACCCTCCACTTGCTGATAACTTACACAATAAATCAAGGTATATATATAGTATATATATATATATGTATATATACATGTATGTATATATAATATGTGTGTGTGTGTCTAGCTAGAGATATCAGTATATAAAATAAACTTGTTCATTCATTTGATAAATATTTACTTGATGTCTCCTATATACTAGTCATTATGCTAAGTGGTTGGGATAGAAAAACATAAATCTTGCTTTTCCTTCAGAAAGTTTTCAACCTTGAGGGGGAGACAAATATCTTGGCATATTACTACAGAACAATGTACTAAGTGCAAGCCTTGAGGCATGCACAGATAAATCAAGGATCTGCAAATAATAGAATCAGGAAGTTAGACAGCAGCTGAGGACCTTTAGTCTAACCTTTCCATTCTGTACGACTCTCCAGTCTAAGTCTTTGCAACCTGTACTTCAGTACCCAGTAAGGAGTTAATTTTCTCCCAGACAGACATTGTATTTGTGAACTCTTCTGTCAAGAAATTCATTTTAAAATTTTCAACAAAATATCAATAGTCACCAAAAGTCCTCCATGCTGCTAAGCCATTCTGGGACCTCCTGCCCCTTGTCCTGTTCTTCAGAGGTTGCTTGAAGATGAGATACTCTTCCTGGAATATTAAGATTTTACCCCAGTTCTAATGCCCTCTAAGCTTTGCAGATCTGGGCCTTATTCTTCAGTGAGTCAGGAATCAGAAGGAATGCTCCATCTTGGCTTTGAATACGGAGGGCTTTGAATGTAATCTGTCTGATTACATCCAGAAAACAAACCAAACAACTAAATTGAAGCACAAGAGGGAACAGGTCATGTGATGAGATCTTCCTTCTCAACTAGGAATTTCTAGCTAAGATCTCCATTACCTAGGGGCTGGGTGTCTTTGTCAAGATGGGATGCTATAACCGAGTATCCCAGACTGGATGACTTATAAACAACAGAAATGTATTGCTTATAGTTCTTGAGGCTGGAAGTCTGGGATTAGGTTGCTAGCACAGTCAGGTTCTGGAGGAACTCTCTTCCATTACAGAATACTGACTTCTCATTGCATTCTCATATGGCAGGAGAGCTAGAGAATTCTCTGGGGAGGGGGGTCCTCTCATAAGGGCACTAATTCCATTCATGAAGGCTCCACCCTTATGATCTAATTACTTTCCAAAGACCCCTCCCACCTCTTAAGACCACCACAGTGGGCATTAGGACTTCAACACATGGATTTTGAGGGAACACAAACCCTCAGTCCATTGCACAATGTCTAGCCTGGTATTAGCTATCAGAAAACTCAATCATAGGCACCCTTATGGACCACAGTAAAATAGAGGACACTCTCCTCTTGGACTGCCCCAAGGGTTTGATTCTAATGAGTTTCAATTTCTAAACTTTGATGGATATTTTCCTTTTGTTATTGTTGTTCAGTTGCTAAGTTGTGTCTGACTCTTTGTGACCCCATGGACTGCAGCACACCGGGCTTCCCTGTCTTTTATCTCCCGGAGATTGTTCAAACTTATGTCCGTTGAGTCAGTGATGCCACCCAACCATCTCATCCTCTGTTGCCCCCTTCTCCTCCTGTCCTCAATCTTGCCCAGCATCGGAATCTTTTCCAATGAGTCAGTCTTTGCATCAGGTGGTCAAAGTACTGGAGCCCCAGTATCAGTCCTTCCAATGAATATTCAGGGTTGATTTCCTTTAGGTTTGATTTTAACTCTAAATAAACCAAACACATTAGAGTGTACATTTGGGCTCTTAATATTCCAATGATTAAATTCAGTAGCACATACAAGACTTTTGCTTGGTTGGAAGAGAACAGAGAGTATAACACTCTAAATATTCCCTGTGAAAGAAAATACCTCTTTGATGAATAAAAGGACATGAAATCTAGAGGCATGAAGTCTTCCTCTGAAATGGGCTGATGTTTAGAGAGCTGACTTGATTCTTCTGGGCTTCATTTGTTTTTCCACACACTCTTACCGACTTTGTAGAACTGGAAACCATTCTTTCAAATTTGCTTAACCAACTGAGCAGAGTATTTGTGAAGTTCCTATGGAATTTACTGATGTTAATATTTTAAGTCCTCCACTGAATAATTCATGCTACTACTCTCTAAAGAGCTGTGGCAACAAGCATATTTTTAGGAAACTTAGTGAAGTTATAAGATGATGAAGTCCTTTGCAGAACACTCAGTGACTCAGGCCTTTCACCTCTAAAGTCAGTCCACTGAAACCAGAACTCAGAAGTTCCCTCCACCATGAAACTTTCCCAGGGAGAATTAGTTCCTTCTCCCTTTCCGCCTCTCTTAACTTTTAAAATTCCATTAAGACTACACTTTCCCATTGGATAATACTCTCTTTGCAAGATGATTCCTGTCCTTGTTAGAAGGTAATCTTCTTAGGACAAAGTCGTATCTTTTTTTTTTTTTCCCTCACTATTTATTTATTTATTTATTTAGTATTATTATTTTACTTTACAGTACTCTATTGGTTTTGGCATACATTGACATGAATCTGCCACGGGTGTACACGAACTCCCAAACATGAACTCCCCTCCCACCCCACATCATCCCTCTGGATCATCCCCATACACCAGCCCCAAGCATCCTGCATCCTGCATTGAACATAGACTGGCGATTCATTTCTTATATGATAGTATACATATTTCAATGCTATTCTCCCAAATCATCCCACCCTCTCCCTCAGAGTCCAAAAGTCCGCTCTACACATCTGTGTCTCTTTTGCTGTCTTGCATACAGGGTCCTCATTACCATCTTTCTAAATTCCNTGCATCCTGCATTGAACATAGACTGGCGATTCATTTCTTATATGATAGTATACATATTTCAATGCTATTCTCCCAAATCATCCCACCCTCTCCCTCAGAGTCCAAAAGTCCGCTCTACACATCTGTGTCTCTTTTGCTGTCTTACATACCATGCCCACTGTTAGCACAATGGCTGGCCAGATTTAGGGTCCGGAAATTTTGCTGAATGAATGAAACTGACACACCTACAGCTGAGAAACTCATATGAGTCTGTACCTGCAAACACTTCCCATAACTCACATTAAATCAGCCATCATAACACATGATTTGCCAACATATTCTGCCATCCAAGCAGCATAATGCCTAGTATACTCTGATGAGGAAAGAAAAAGGAGAATAAATATTTCCAGAAAACTGGGTTCTTGCCTGGCTGGGGATTGTTACTCAACTAAGTAGCCCCAGAAGAATCATTTCATCCTGTTGGAGCTCAGTTTTTCCAGTGTGTGAAATAGGGCTTATAAAGCCCATTATAATTTTTAAATCAAAGTTTCGTGAGAATTGTATGTCAACTAGAGAATCATCAAAACAGTTTACGAATGCACCTCACAGTTATCATTCAGCAAATTTGCTTATATATGTCACTTGCTATGAGGCATTGAATTCCAATCTGGAGTTCCTAACTTGGGAGTTGACACAGCATGTGGAAGGCAGTATTAAATCTAATGGGTAAGGGCAAGGACTTTGGGACAGATGTGGAGTTAAATCCCAGGGCCACCATTTCCCAGTGATAGGTAAGCAAGGACTGTAATGTCATTAAACCTAATTTTTCCCATTTGTCATAGGGGATCATAGCATAGGCTTTGTGGGATTATCAGGGTTAAATGAAAACTATCTGTAATGTAACCAGTATAGATCCTGGCCAGTAATAAAATTCAATAAATAACAGTAGTTGTTTTTATTAAGATCATTATTAATTTTTGAAGTTGATACATTTCCAGAAGTGACTTAGTTCCATCCACAAACTTCATTCCATGGAACAAAGCTAAAGGGTGACAAAGCATTAAGAAGCAGACATTTGTCCCCAGAGGAAAGGACATTTGTAAAAAGTGGGCAAAGATACAAAGGCAAGCTATTTGCTGTGTGACAGTCCTGGAAAGGAAGGAGGGAATCGAGGCAACAAAGAATAACAGAGACCAAGAGGCAGAGTGAAGTTCTGTAAGGATACTCTGAGGCAGAGCCATAGACAGGGCTGCCTGTTCGGGGGATGTTGGGAAACCACAGGAGAGGATTAAGTGTTCTATTTGAGAAAAGCAATTGGGCCGCAGTCTATGAGGCAAAGAGAAAGAACCAGAGTATGATGAACTGCCACAGCTCTAATTACGAACCAAGAATAAGATACACACGTGGCCCCCGCAGCAAAGACCTGTCATTTATACACAGATCTTTATAGCCAAATCCGTGCAGGGGAAAACAGCAGAGTTACCATCTAACCCAGCTGTCCCTGTGTCCATAATGTGAGCCATATGTGTCATTTTAAATTTTCTAATAGACATAGTTTTTGAAAAAGTAATACAGATGAAATTAATTGTAATAATATATTTTCTTTCACCCACTATATCCAAAATAGTATGTGGTTGGCCAAAAAGTTGGTCTGGATTTTTCCATAACATCTTAGGGAAAAAGAACTTTTTGGCTGACACCATATTTCAATATGCATTTAATAAAAAAAAATTACTAATGAATATGTCAGATTTCTTTTTTTGTACCAAAGCTTCAAAATCCAGTCAATTATAGCACATGCGGACTTATACCAGCCACACCTCAAGTGCTCAGTAGCCATGTGTGGCCCAGAGCTAATCCCAGGGGAAAATGAACTCCATTCTCTTGACCTCCTAGGCTGCTGTTTAAGACCTTTTAAAAGCTCAGATTCATAGAGCAAGAAAAGACCTTTGGAGATGTACTATGGGCAAGGGCTATCTATTTACTCCTAACAGTTTTTCGTTAACATCTCTGCTTCAATTTAAATAGTTCACACCCCGCTGAAAACCTCCTCTAATTGAACACTCACTGATGACTGACTAGGTGCTTGGTGCATGTGCTAAGTCACTTTAGTCGTGTCCTACTCTTTGCTCCCCCATGGACTGTAGCCTGCCAGTCTTGCTGTCCATGGGATTCTCCAGGCAAGAATGCTGGAATGGGTTGCCGTCTGCTTCTCCACGGGATCTTCCTGACCTAGGGGTCGAACCTGCATCTCCTGTATCTCCTGCTTTGCAAGCGGATTCTTTTGCCACAGAGCCACTGGGGAAGCTCAAGTGCTTGGTCTGGGCAGGTTAATCATGGTGGATGTTCTGTCCACTCTCCCATTCTAAGGGAAACTGCCTGACCCACACTTTCTCCCTGCAATCCCAAGGCAGCTTTATGTACCCATCTCTTCTCACTATACTCTCTCTGGCTCAGGTGACCAGGGATGAATAGGCATATGACTCCATGAACTGCTGGATTTATCTCTATAGTCACCTGGTGTGGAAAAGCTTGTCCAAGCAGAGACTGACCACTGAGGACTAGTTGGCCCAATCAGCTCTTCTGTCAGGAATATGGAGGCAGAATCAGGCTTAGGGAGAAGCATCAGAGGAAGACACACACACAAGAAGCAGAAAGAGCTTCAATAAAATTGTGTTTTCAGTTAGTTCTTCAGTTTCTTCAGGTTCCTCTCAGATCTACTTTCCACCTCAGGATTCCCAAGGCATTTCATTTTAACAAAGCACTTCTCCAGGTGAAAGAATTTTGAAAGCCTCCTATGGGAGGGTCTCCAAGTAACCCCGGTTCTTGGAACTCTGTTGGAACCTTCTAGTATCAACCACATTCTGGGCTCCTAAAGCATAGCTGTTTTGCTGTTTCTAGTTTACTGTGAGATTCCTGTATCTTTTATGGTTATGATTAGTTTATAAGACTCCCTTATGTGTGACGCAGTGGTAAAAAATCCGCCTACCAATGCAAGAGATGCAAGAGACACAGATTCTATCCCTGAGTTGATAAGATTCCCTGGAATAGGAAATGGCATTCCGTTCCAGGATTCTTGTCTGGGAAATCTTATGGACAAAGAGACAAACACGACTGAGCATGCATGCATGCATACATGTGGAGGAATCCTTAATGAGTCTCTTCAGTTCAGTTCAGTTCAGTCGCTCAGTCGTGTCTGACTCTTTGCGACCCCATGAATTGCAGCACGCCAGGCTTCTCTGTTCATCACCATCTCCCAGACTTCACTCAGACTCACGTCCATCGAGTCCGTGATGCCATCCAGCCATCTCATCCTCGGTCATCCCCTTCTCTTCCTGCCCCCAATCCCTCCCAGCATCAGGGTCTTTCCCAATGAGTCAACTCTTCCCATGAGGTGGCAAAAGTACTGGAGTTTCAGCTTTAGCATCATTCCTTCCAAAGAAATCCCAGGGTTGATCTCCTTCAGAATGGACTGGTTGGATCTCCTTGCAGTCCAAGGGACTCTCAAGAGTCTTCTCCAACACCACAGTTCAAAAGCATCAATTCTTCGGCGCTCAGCCTTCTTCACAGTCCAACTCTCACATCCATACATGACCACAGGAAAAATCATAGCCTTGACTAGACGGACCTTAGTCGGCACANTTAGTTGGCAAAGTAATGTCTCTGCTTTAGAATATACTATCTAGGTTGGTCATAACTTTCCTTCCAAGGAGTAAGCGTCTTTTAATTTCATGGCTGCAGTCACCACCTGCAGTGATTTTGGAGCCCAAAAAGATAAAGTATGACACTGTTTCCACTGTTTCCCCATCTATTTCCCATGAAGTGATGGGACCGGATGCCATGATCTTCGTTTTCTCAATGTTGAGCTTTAAGCCAACTTTTTCGCTCTCCTCCTTCACTTTCATCAAGAGGCTTTTAAGTTCCTCTTCACTTTCTGCCATAAGGGTGGTGTCATCTGCATATCTGAGGTTGTTGATATTTCTCCTGGCAGTCTTGATTCCAGCTTGTGTTTCTTCCAGTCCAGCGTTTCTCATGATGTACTCTGCATAGAAGTTAAATAAGCAGGGTGACAATAGACAGCCTTGACGTACTCCTTTCCCTATTTGGAACCAGTCTGTTGTTCCATGTTCAGTTCTAACTGTTGATTCCTGACCTGCATACAGATTTCTCAAGAGGCTGGTTAAGTGGTCTGGCTCTTTCAGAATTTTCCACAGTTTATTGTGATCCACACAGTCAAAGGCTTTGGCATAGTCAATAAAGCAGAAATAGGTGTTTTTCTGGAACTCTCTTGCTTTTTCCATGATCCAGCGGATGTTGGTAATTTGACCTCTGGTTCCTCTGCCTTTTCTAAAACCAGGTTGAACATCAGGGAGTTCATGGTTCACATATTGCTGAAGCCTGGCTTGGAGAATTTTGAGCATTACTTTACTAGCGTGTGAGATGTAATGAGTCTATACCTTTCAACAAAAAGGCCTACCACAGAGATGGATGCTTCTATACACATTCAAGCAAAGATTTTTTTTCCATCACTCCCCTCCAGTCTTGTTTGTACTCTGTCTCATGCCTACATTTAGCCTGACAGAGAAATTATAGATTACTTTGGGCTGCATTCTCAAATAATTATGCTCTGAGAAGACCTCATTTCAGTGACCTTTCAGGGACCCTTTTAAGCCACATATCAACAGTAGTGATTATCAACTATGACTGCACACCACAAACACCTGAGGTACTTCTAAAATCTACTGATGCCCACAGCCCTTCCCAGACCCATGAAACAAGAACCTCTGGGAGCAGGTCGCTTGACATCTGGATCTCTTAAAAGGTCTCCCAAATGATTCTAATGTGCAGCCACAATTGAGAAATACTGATATACAAGATATGCCCTTGTATAGGTTTGGGTTTATGACAAATCAAATCAGGTATTGTCTTAATTATAAAAGAAATGTATATTTGTTTTCTAAAGAATACATAAAAAGTGGAGAATGGTTCAAAGTGGAAAAGTCTCCTTTCATCAATAGAATCCCCAACAGTCTCACTCCCTGGAAATAATTATTTTAGCTTCATATGTGCCCTTCCAAAAATTGTCTGTGCCAATGCAAATATATGGGGTTTCCCAGGTGGCTCAGTGGGTAAAGAATCTGCCTGCAGTGCAGAAGACACAGGAGATGCAGGTGCAACCCCTGGGTCAGGAAGATCCCTTGGAGAAGGAAATGGCAACCTGCTCCAGTAATCTTCTCTGGGAAATTTCACAGACAAAGGATCCTGGTGGGCTGTAGTCCATGGGGTTGCAAAGAGTCAGACATGACTGAGTGACTGAGCACAGCACAGCATGCAAATATAGGTGTGGATATATGTATATCAGTTCAGTTCAGTCGCTCAGTCTTGTCCGACTCTTTGTGACCCCATGAATTGCAGCACGCCAGGCCTCCCTGTCTATCACTAACTCCCAGAGTTCACTCAGACTCATGTCCATTGAGTCAGTGATGCCATCCAGCCATCTCATTCTCGGTCGTCCCCTTCTCCTCCTGCCCCCAATCCCTTCCAGCATCAGAGTCTTTTCCAATGAGTCAGCTCTTCATATGAGATGGCCAAAGTACTGAAGTTTCAGCTTCAACATCAGTCCTTCCAATGAACACCCAGGACTGATCTCCTTTAGGATGGACTGGTTGGATCTCCTTGCAGTCCAGGCATCTTCTACAACACCACAGCTCAAAAACATCAATTCTTCAGTTCTCAGCTTTCTTGACAGTCCACCTCTCATATCCATACATGACCACTGGAAAAACCATAACCTTTACTAGACAGACCTTTGTTGGCAAAGTAATATCTTTGCTTTTCAGTATGCTATCTAAGTTGGTCATAACTTTCCTTCTAATGAGTAAGCATCTTTTATATATGTATATATGCACATGTATTTATATACAGAAACATAAGTATATCTGTGGGGAGAGGCATACATATAAACAAATATATGTGCACATATACACTTTTTTTCCTATGGTTGGCTTTTTTCATACTAATATATTTTAGTTATTAGCCTAGAAATTTGTGATTTAAAAAATAGTAGCAGGGGACTTCCCTGGGGGTCCAGTGGTTAAGAATTCACCTTCCAATGCAGGGGATACAAGTTTGATCCGCAGTTGGGAAACTAAGATCCCACATGCTACAGAGTAACTAAGCTCACATGCTGCAACTACTGGAACCCACATGCTGTGCAGCCCACATGCTGCCAACTATTGAGTCCACACCACAGCTTGAGAGTCTGTATACCACAGGGAAAGTTCCCACATGATGCAAGGGAAATCCCAAGTGCTGCAACTGAAACCTGACACAACCAAATAAATAAATAAGCTTCGAAGATGACACTGGAGACACAAGAGATGCAGGTTTGAGCCCTGGGTCAAGAAGATCCCCTGGAGATGGAAATGGCAACCCACTCCAGTATTCTTGCTGGAAAATCCAAGGACAGAGAGGGTGGGCTATGGTCCATGGGGCCACAGAGAATCAGACATGACTGAGCAATATCCTATTAGTTGATATAGGTATATATATATATAAAATAATGGCAGTGTTTGAAAGTTATCTACTTTCCCAGATAACACAACAAATTATAAAGCTAAAGTGATTAAAATCATGTGATCTTATTCCTAGAATAAATGGTTTGTCTGAATAGAATAAAAAACTTAAAAAATAATGAAACTGATTTGGTATATGAAAAAAATTGGCGTTTCAGATCAGTAGGGGAAAAGATAGAATACTCAATAATCTGTATTGGAGTAATTGGCTACTTTTAAAAAAGTGGACTCTTTCCAAGTGGTGGTCACTGGTGGATTCCCAATTCTACTAGATTGAAATGCTACCTTGACAGGTTTATTGGATCTATTTCTGATTGCTTTGGTGCTTTTCCATAATCTCTCTAGTGTTGCACCAGTGTTTTAATTATTATATATTGTGACATTTAAAAATATCTAGTATGACTAGACTTCCTTCCTGACATTACTTTCCCCCCCGAATATTGCCTGGCTAGGGATTCATCACCTGCTCCCACCTGCTCCACACTGACTAGGCAGCCCAGGAGGCACTTAAAATAATAAAGTGAAAGTGTTAGACTCTTTGGGACCCCACGGACTGCAGACTCCTCTGTCCATGGACTTCTCCAGGCAAGAATACTGGAGTGGGTTGCCATGCCCTCCTTCAAGGGATCTTCCTGACCCAGGGATTGAACCTGTGTCTCCTGCATTAAAGGTTGATTCTTTACCACTTAGCCACCAGGGAAGCCCAGTAATAAAGCAAGATGCCAAATAATATCAAAACAAAGTATCCCATATCAGTACTGAAAGAGCTCTGAAAACAAGTTGTCATTGCAACTATAGCTCACAAAAGTTGGCCAGAACCTACACTCTAAGTCTAAATAGGGTGACTGCTACTAACGTAAAATATTTAGGTACGCTCAAGAGTCTCCTAACATGTTATCCAAACTGTCCAAAATATAGTTGGAAATCATTCATCATACCAAGATCTAGGAAAAGCATAACTTGAATAAGAGAAGACAATCAAACAATGCCGACATTGAGGTGAATCAGATGTTGGAAACATCTGACAAGAATTTTAAAGCAGCTGTTATAAAAATGCTTCAAGAATAATTACAAATTCTCTTGAAACAAATGAAACAATCTCAGCAAAGAAGTGAAAGTTATGGTGGTTTAATCACTAAGTCTTGTCTGACTCTTGCAACCCAATAGATAGTAGCCTGCCAGGCTTCTCTATCCATGGGATTCTCTGGGCAAGAATACTGGAGTGGGTTGCTATTTCCTTCTCCAGAGGATCCTCCCAAGCCAGGAATCAAACCCAGGTCTCCTGCATTGCAGGCAGATTCTTTAGCAGCTGAACTCCAAGGGAAGCCCCTTTAATAGGATATTATGTAGTAGTAGACCACATAGTATCCCACTGTATAGATACCATAATTTAACCCATCTCCCACCATGAAAATTTAGGTTATGTCTCAGTACTGTGATGAACATCTTTATACATATGTAGTTGTGTGTTTCCATGCTGAAGAATTTTTTTAAGTGTAAAAGTCAAGCCATTAAATATACAATAACAGAAATTAATAAACAGGAAGGAGATAATAAAGATAACATCAGAAATAAACTGAAAACAGTAACACAATAGAGAAAATCAATAAAAACAAATATCTGATTGTTATGAGAAAAAAATCAAGATTAGTAAACCTCTAGCTAGGCTGATAGATATGAAAAGAAAAAAGATAAATTACCAAAATCAGGAAGGAAATAGGAGACATTGCTACAAATCTGGTAGCTTTTAAAAGGATAATAAAGAAATAAATGGACAACTTTGCAGTTTTAAATCCAGAAAAGAAGTGGACTAATAGCTTGAAAACCACGAATAATGAAAATTCAAGTCAAGATGAAATGTCATCAAAATAGTTCTACAATTATTATAAAAATTGATTTTATAATTTATAAGGTTACAAAAAAGAAATCTGTAGGTTCAAATTATTTCACTGGAGAATTTTATCAAGAATTTAAGGAAGAATTAACACCAATTTTATATAATCATGTCCAAAAAATATAGAGAAGGAATCACTTTGTAATTCATTTTATGAGACTACTATTACCTTGATATCAAAAGCAGATAGTACAAAAAGGGAAAACAGCAAATTGATTAGTCACGAACTGATATACAAAAATTGTCAACAAAATATCAGCAAGCTGAATCCAGCATTTTTTTCTAAAAAAGAATAATATGACCAAGTGGGGTTTTATTTCAGATATGCAAAACTTCCTCAAATTTCAAAATCATTCAAATGTAATCCCCTCTATCAACAGGCTAAAGATGAAAAAACATATGATCATATCAATTAATGCAGAAAAAACATTTTAAAAAATTCAACATTCACTCATGATTTAAAAAAAGAAACCTTTCAACAAGCTAAAAATAGAGGAAAACTTTCCCTACTTGATCAAGAGCACTTACAACAAAATCTAAAATTAACATTATTCTTAATTGTGAAAGAAAGGCTGAAGCCTTTCCCTTTAAGATTGGGAACAACTAATAAACAGAAATCTCTTGTATTCTTATACTCTAACAATGAGAAAACAGAAATGAAGGAAACAATCCCATTCACCACTGCAACAAAAGGAACAAAATAAATATAAATAAAAGTACTTAGGAATAAATTTACCCAAAGAAACAAAAGACTTACATATAGAAAACTATAAAGTACTGATGAAAGAAATCAAAGATGACACTAATAGATGGAGAAATACACCATGTTTGTACAATGGAAGAATCAATATAGTGAAAAAGTATACACCCAAAACAATCTATAGATTCAAAGCAATCCCTATCAAACTACCAATTGTATTTTTCACAGAACTAGAACAAATAATTTCACAATTTGTATGGAAACACAGAAAACCTCTGATAACCAAAGCAATCTTGAGAAAGAATGGAACTGGAGCAATCAACCTGCCTGACTTTAGACTATACCACAAAGCTACAGTCATCAAGACAGTATGGTACCGGCACAAACAGAAATATAGATCAATGGAACAAAACAGAAAGCCCAGAGATAAATCCACACACCTATGGAGGCCTTATCTTTGACAAAGGAGGCAAAAATATACAATGGAGAAAAGATAATCTTTTAACAAATGGTGCTGGGAAAACTGGTCAACCACCATGAAAGAATGAAACTAGAACACTTTCTAACACTATATACAAAAATAAACTCAAAATGAATTAAAGATCTAAATGTAAGACCAGAAAAACTACCAATATAAAACTACTATAGGAACTATAAAACTATAAAACTACTAGAGGAAAACATAGGCAAAACACCCTCTGACATAAATCACAGCAAGATCCTCTATGACCCATCTCCCAGAGTAACGGAAATAAAAGCAAAAATAAACAAACGGGACCTAATTAAATTTAAAAGTTTTTGCACAATGAAGGAAACTATAAGAAAAGTGAAAAGGCAGCCTTCAGAATGGGAGAAAATAATAGCAAATGAAACAACTGACAAAGAATTACTCTCAAAAATATACAAGCAGCTCATGCAGCTCAATACCAGAAAAGTTAATGACCTACTCCAAAAATGGGCCAAATAATTAAACAGACATTTCTTCGAAGAAGACATACAGATGGCTAACAAACACATGAAAAGATGCGCAACATTGCTCATTAGCAGAGGAATGCAAATCAAAACCACAATGAGGTACCGATTCACATCAGTCAGAATGGCTGCCATCAAAAAGTCTACAAACAATACATTCTGGAGAGGGTGTGGAAAAAAGGGAACCCTCTTACACTGTTGGTGGAAATGCAAACTAATACAGCCACTATGGAGAACAGTGTGGAGATTCCTTTAAACAACTGGAAATAGAACTGCCATACTACCCGGCAATCCCACTGCTGGGCATACACACTGAGGAAACCAGAACTGAAAGAGACACATGTACCCCAGTGGTCACTGCAGCACCATTTGCAATAGCTAGGACATGGAAGCAACCTGGATGTCCATAGGCAGATGAATGGATAAGGAAGTTGTGGTACTTATACACAGTGGAGTATCACTCAGCTAAATAAAAGAACACATTTGAGTCAGTTCTAATGAGATATACAAAATAGGAGCCTATTATACAGAATGAAGTAAGTCAGAAAGAGAAACACCAATACAGTATATTAACATGTATATATGGAATTTAGAATGACAGTAACAATGACCCTATATACATGTAAAGAACAGACTTTGGACTCTGTGGGAGAAGGCGAGGGTGGGACAGTATGAGAGAATAGCATTGAAACATGCAGTAATTGGATACAGTCTCAAGGAAACCCATTCACTATCACAGTGATCCAAGTCTATGCCCCAACAAGTAATGCTGAAGAAGCTGAACAGTTCTTTGAAGACTTACAAGATCTTCTAGAACTAACACCGAAAAGAGATGTCATTTTCCTCATAGGGGACTGGAATGCAAAAGTAGGAAGTCAAGAAACACCTGGAGTAACAGGCAAATTTGGCCTTAGAATACGGAATGAAGCAGGGCAAAGGTTAATGGAGTTTTGCCAAGAGAATGCACTGGTCATAGCAAACACCCTCTTCCAACAACACCAGAGACGACTCTACATATGGACGTCACCAGGTGGTCAACACCAAAATCAGATTGCGCTATACAGGCAGCAAAAACAAGACCAGGAGCTGACTGTGGCTCAGATCATGAACTCCTTAATGCCAAATTCAGACTTAAATTGAAGAAAACAGGGAAACGCACTAGACCATTCAGGTATGACCTAAATGAAATCCCTTAAAATTATACAATGGAAGTGGCAAATAGATTCAAGGGATTAGATCTGATACACAGAGGGCCTGAAGAACTATGGACAGAGCTTCATGACACTGTGCAGGAGGCAGTGATCAAGACCATCCACAAGAAGAAGAAATGCAAAAAGGCAAAATGGTTGTCTGAGGAGGTCCTACAAATAGCTGAGAAAAGAAGAGAAGCTAAAGGCAAAGGAGAAAGGGAAAGATATACCCATTTGAATGTGGAGTTACAAAGAATAACAAGGAGAGATAAGAAAGCCTTTCTTAGTGATTAATGAAAAGAAATAGAGGAAAACAATAGAATGGGAAAGACTAGTGATCTCTTCAATAAATTAAAGATACCAAGGGAACATTTCATGCAAAGATGGGCACAATAAAGGACAGAAATTGTATTGACCTAACAGAAGCATGTATGGACCTAGCTACACTGTATCTGAGGTCAAGGGTGGTGGCCGAGTGCCAGGCTGCAACAGCGCAGGAGCAGCTGAGAGGCGCTACCCCCGCCTGAGGCCAGGGGTAGCGGCCGGGAGGAGCAACCCCATGTCCAAGGAGCAGTGGCTTTGTGGGCACTGAAGGGCCTAGAGAAGCTATTCCATGTTCAAGATCGGGAGGGGCAGCGGTGAGGAGATACCCCATGTCCAAGGTAAGAGAAACCCAAGTAAGACAGTTTGTGTTGCCAGAGGGCAGACACACTGAAACCATAATCACAGAAAACTAGTCAATCTAATCACACTAGGACTACAGCCTTGTCTAACTCAATGAAACTAAGCCATGCCCTGCAGGGCCACCCAAGACGGGCGGGCATGGTGGAGAGGGCTGACAGAACGTGGTCCACTGGAGAAGGGAATGGCAAACCACTTCAGTATTCTTGCCTTTAGAACCCCATGAACAGTATGAAAAGGCAAAATGATAGGATACTGAAAGAGGAACTCCCCAGGTCAGTAGGTGCCCAATATGCTACTTGAGATCAGGGGAGAAATAACTCCAGAAAGAATGAAGGGATGGAGCCAAAGCAAAAGCAATACCCAGTTGTGGATGTGATTGGTGATAGAAGGAAGGTCCAGTGCTGCAAAGAGCAATACTGCATAGGAACCTGGAATGTGAGGTCCATGAATCAAGGCAAATTGGAAGTGGTCAAACAGGAGATGGCAAGAGTGAACGTCGACATTCTAGGAATCGGCGAACTAAAATGGATGGGGATGCAGCTGTTAGGCTACGGGTTGAGGCTGCTCGAAGCTGGCTCTGGTTCTCGGAGTGTCACCCTTGGGCGCCGACATGCCTACGAAAGGTGGTGCGACGAACAAGGGTAAAAACCAGAGCAAGGAACCAGAGAGACCACTCCCTCCCTTAGGTCCTGTGACAGCTGACCCTAAAGGCGGCGTCAGCACAGCCATCCAAGCCAGACCTGGTTCCAAACAAAATGCTGTGACAGACGTGACAACCGAGGCTGTGAGCGTAGCCACTGCAGCGCCTCCGACGGACGGAGAGGCTAACCCGGAGCTGTGTAGCTATCTTTCCAAAGTCTTAGAACTCAGAAAGAGTGATGTGGTTTCGGATAAAGGTGGTAAATCGCGTGAGAAAGTGGTGAAGCTTTTGGCCTCCACACCTCCGGAGGAGATCTTGGAGAAATTGAAAAAGCAAGTTGAAAAGAAATAAAAGCAAGAAACGGAAAATACGTCCTTGAGAAACTTTTTTATTGCTAATGATGGAGAGACTGTTTAAATACACTTAAATACATAGAGTGTGTAAATATATTTAATAAGAACAGGACTCAAAAAAGAAGTATGAAGATTAAAAGTACTGGACATGGAACTTAGGTTCTCAAATCCCTGATGCCAAACAGCTCGGGACATGTTACTCTGTTTTCACAGAATTACAGAGTACAGAACTGGAAAGGATATTTAGGATGACCTGATTCAGCCCCTTTCATTTTGTGATGAGGCTTCTGACTTCAGAAGTTGAGAGTATTCAGGATCACTTGGTGCAAGCTGGCAACTAGAACTTAGATCCTTTGGTTTCTAGCTGAATGCAGTTTATCCTGGTTTTCAATTAAAATGGTAATATTTCCACAGCAATTACTGGAATTCTGGGGACTGCCTTCTAATCCAGTTTAAAAGTGACAGAGGAAACCTGTCACACTGCTTCATAGTGTCCCTTTATATTTTAAAATGATGATGTAAATGGCTTCCCTGATATCTTAGCTAGTCAAGAATCCACCTACAATGTAGGAGACCCTGGGTCAGGAAGATCCACTGGAGAAGGGATAGACTTCCCACTCCAGTATTCTTGGGCTTCCCTGGTGGCTCAGCTGGTAAAGAATCCACCTGCAATGCAGGAGACCTGGGTTCAGTCCCTGGGTTGGGAAGATACCCTGGAGAAGGGAACAGCTACCCACTCCAGTACTCTTGCCTGAAAAATCCCTTGGATGGAGGAGCCTGGTAGGCTGCAGTCCATGGGGTCGCTAAGAGTCAGACACGACTGAGTGATTTAACTTTCACTTTTCACTTTCATGCATTGGAGAAGGAAACGGCAACCCACTCCAGTGTTCTTGCCTGGAGAATCCCAGGGACGGAGGAGCGTGGTGGGCTGTTATCTCTGCGGTCGCACAGAGTCGGACACGACTGAATCAACTTAGCAGCAGACCATTATATCTACTACTGTGGGCAGGAATCCCTCAGAAGGAATGGAGTAGCCATCATGGTCAACAAAAGAGTCTGAGATGCAGTACTAGGATCCAATCTCAAAAATGACAGAATGATCTCTGTTCATTTCCAAGGCAAACTATTCAATATCACATTAATCCAAGTCTATGTCCCAACCAGTAACACTGAAGAAGCTGAAGTTGAACAGTTCTGTGAAGACCTACAAGACCTTTTAGAACTAACACTCAAAAAAGATGTCCTTTTCATTATAGGGGACTGGAATGCAAAAGTAGGAAGTGAAGAAACACCTGGAGTAACAGGCAAATTTGGCCTTGGAATATGGAATGAAGAGGGCAAAGAGTAATAGAGTTTTTCCAAGAAAATGCACTGGTCATAGCAAGCACCCTTTTCCAACAACACAAAAGAAGACTCTACACATGGACATTACCAGATGGTCAACACTGAAATCAGATTGATTGTATTCTTTGCAGCCAAAGATGGAGAAGCTCTATACAGTCAACAAAAAACAAGACCAGGAGCTGACTGTGGCTCAGATCATGAACTCCTTATTTCCAAATTCAGACTTAAATTGAAGAAAGTAGGGAAAACCACTAGACCACTCAGGTATGACCTAAATCAAATCCCTTGTGATTATACAGTGGAAGTGAGAAATAGATTTAAGGGCCTAGATCTTATAGATAGAGTGCCTGATGAACTATGGAATGAGGTTCGTGACATTGTACAGGAGACAGGGAT